>CAMZMU010000052.1:102490858-102959322 GCA_947311845.1 Poa pratensis
CTAATTTTGTGAAGGGCTAAACTGCAAAACGACCACGACGTACCACCGCCACCGCCACGGTCGTTTACTGATACTAACAAAATGCCCGTGCGATTGCTACGGGGGCTCATGAAACAATTCCATTATTTATTTTCACATAGAATAACTCTCTACGTTCATCAAAATATAGTAAGAGTAAGATAATATCTTGTACGTGCGTATGCATACATCTCATTATGCCCCATGATCATAGATACTTGCTTCGAAAAGTTTTTCTTTTCCATCATTGTAGATGGTAGGAAATAAATGTCTACCAGGAAATGTGAACTCAAGTAAACACCACTCTTTTTCCCCTTTATACTAAAATTTGCACATTTGCAAATGTGAATTCAAGTAAACACCATTCTTTTTCCCCTTTGTATTAAAAATTGCACATGTGTAAATGACGTAGACCTCAATACACCCACGAACAAAGTCTTAAACGCCATGGAAAATTCATACGGCTTCAATTGAAAGTTTTTTGAGACATTAAGTGAAATGGTCATACTACGGTTGCAGATTGGAAGTCGCACGGGTATCAATCGACACAAATAATATCAATATGGTATATCCACTGAGCACCAAAAAAAGTTCTTATATTCACCTTCCTGTTTTCCTACCTACAGTATTTAACTTCTTCACTTTGTATCAATAGGTCAAAAGGAACATGATCGATTGCAATGTTAGTCTATTTCATCATGATTTTTTTTGCATCTACAAGGATTTTGCGCATTGACCCACGGTAAACATTTTGAATAGCCAATCTCCTAATTCAGCTCACCTAATAGCACAATCTTTAATGAAACCATACAAAACGATCATGTACACTTCTGAAGCCAGTTTCTCAAGCAATCAGAGGATGTTTATAACCAATACATGTGAAGAACAGTAAAGAAAAATCCACATGCTTCCTTGCGACCATGTTACAGACAGACAGTTTACCCCGAATTTCCAGATATCTGCTCCAAAAATAATATGCCAAGCAATGTACTTGTACATGACACGAGTCAACTGACAAAAATGCATCCCATGCTCCTAGTATTCCCTTCGAACAACTACAGTTTGTCTAATCATCAGATGCAACAACGTAAGCCGGCCAGATGCATGTTGTCAAATGCTAACAGAAATTGCACTTGTATCGCACCTTGAAGAATGCCCCGCCGGTCAGCCCAATGATCCAGCATGGTGCTCATGGACTGAAAACAGCAAGATCATGCACGCAAGGTCAAAACACCCAGCAGCTCATCACAATTCGAACTGAAGAAGAACCTGTACAGCGTGCTCGGGGGCGAGCTTGCGCAGCTGACCATCTCGTCCAGCGTCGCCGTGAGGCTCATGCGGATGGCGGAGCGCTGGCAGGCAACTCGGCAAGCGACGTGTCCCAGGAGCTACTAACTACGGCCTCCGGCACCTCGACCCCGCCTCTGACCTGGACCACCCCACGGCCACCAGCCGCCGTCGCCTGCACCAGCACGACCAACCATGGGCGCGTCACAACGCCCACCACAGCTTCCAGCCGCCACGCCGCCACGCTGCCCGCTCCCTTCCAGCCGCCTGCCGCCGTCGGGATCGGCCTCCCTACCGCCGGCCGACCCCCGCGCGCCACCGCGGCCTACTGCCGCCGGCCGACCCCCGTGAGCCACCGCGGTCCACCGCCGCCGCCCCGCTCGTCCTACCTCGCCCGGCCGGCTACACCGCGCTCCGCCGCAAGCGACTCCCCCGCGCTCGCCCGACCGGCGACCCGGCGCGCTGCCCCGCAAGCCACGCACTCGGCCCGGCCGGCTACCCGCGCGCCGATCCGCACACGACCTCCGCACGCTGCACCAGCCGGCAACCTCTCCGCGCCGCCCCAGCGAGTTCGTCGCCCCCGTGCTCCTCCTGGTCCTCTCTATCCGGAGCTCCCCCACGTCGAGGTCCCCGTGCGCCACCGGCTCCATGGCCCGGCTGCCACCGGACGCATCCCGGCGAGGTCGCCGCCCCGTGCGCCCCCTCCTCTCTGGCCGCCTTGCCGGCGCGCATCCCCGACGAGGTCGCCGCTCCGGCGCCCCTCCCGCACCCGCTCCCGTGCGGCCGCGGCGGGATGCACCAGGGCGCCCCTGCCAGCTCAAGCAATCCCCTATGCGCCTCTCCTCCTTACCGGGCTACGCGGCGGCGGTGGGACTCTCGGTCGCTTCAAGCGGTGATGTCGTGGGGAGGGGATCGATGACCGTCTTGTTCGGACGAAGAGGTAGGGGCGAAAATGCAAATTAACCGAAGGACGAAGTGAACTGCGGGTTGATTTCCACATTTCAGAAGGAGTAAAGTGCAAAACGGCCGACGACGTACGAGACGTACGTACGGTCGTTAGGCCGCATAGTTTTAGCAAACGTACCCGTGCGTTGCAACTTGCGTGGAAAAATTGGTTAAATAATGACGCGACCCATAGTTTGTTTAAAATCGATAGACCCGCGTAATGTTAACCATATCCTCATTTCACCCTTTTTGTTTGTTCTCTCCTTCAACAGAGGACAAGTGGCGACGAAGTCTAGGATTCAGAGCTGGACCAGTCTACCTGTCTATTGGTTCACGTGTTACAAGAATGTTTCACTACATGAATGAGTCGATACGTCGACGGCAAAAATCTACGCCGACGGCTTTTTGTCGGGGCCGTCGGCATAGACTCCGCCGCGGCCAGCCCGTCGAGATGGCCCTCGGCGTAAAAACAGCCGTCAGCGTAGAGACGATACGCCGACGACAGTATCTGCTACCTGGAACACGACCGCCATCGCAGTTTTATATAGATTCAGTGAGAACCACATTTTTTAAGAAAATGAGAGGGAGAGAAAGGGAACCTACAAGCATACAATTGTTTCATATAATTTTCTTGGTCGTGCTTGTCATATTTATTCGTTCAGCTGAAAAAAAAAATGAAAGACGCAGTATGAGATGTCCGTATGCCATATTTGATTTGCCCCCAGTGCCCTAATTCAGTTAGCTGGTTCCATGCCTCCTCTTTCTGAACATGTTAAGCAGAGAGACACCTACAAGTTCGACAAAACAAAAACTGTGTATGACAAAGTGAATGTGTATGCTAGCTACACTGAAGAATCGGGCACTGGCTCTTGGGCTGCGATTATTAGGAACAATCTAGGTGAGGCCGTTGTATATTCCTGGGGTGTTACTTGATCTGTTCAGCTTATTCTCCTTCAAAACGTCCTTTTCAAAACTTTTGTGTTCTGTATCAAAAGAATTCGTTGCTATGAAATTCTCTTCAAATTATTTCGAGCACACTAATCTAACTAAGCAACCAATGCCATCTTGCATATTAAACTTAACAATCTGTAACTGAGGCTGGATTTAGCTCGAACGGGCCAACACATCATGGAGACACAATCAGCTAGCATCTTAAACTACTCATTTTGTAATTATTTTTTTGTTACTTGATACACCACCGAGACAAAAACACCACCGAGCTTTTCCATGCAGAACGTAGAAAATCAAATCTGCTCACTTTTCCATGAAACGATCTGGATATAGCCATAAAAAAAGCAAATCAGATAGGACGCAAACATGAAGAATCCATTCACATCGGAGAACCTGGAAAATCCACGGATTGAACCGATCTAAAAAAAACAGGCATGACCTTTTTCCATGTTCAGTGTATCCTCGGAGGCAGCAGATCGGTAGCGGACGACGAGCACAGGATGGGTCACCCGATCATCGCCTCGATCCGCGCCGTGCTTGCCTCTGTCGCGGCAGCCTTGGAAGTTGGACCAGCCCGGCGCCGGCTGCCTGGTGACTCTGCTTGCTCGACATCGCCATGGGGCGTGCCTCCAACTCTTGCGCGCGCTACATCCCGTGGCCGCCAACCTCCGTGTGAGTTGACGCACGCGTGCAATCTGGGCCGAGATCGCGGGTGGGCTAGGCCACTCAGCGCCAAGGTGCCTGGCCGTCGTTCGTGTTTTTAGCGATGGCGTGCTTAGCCCGGTTTTTCTTTAGCGATCGCGTGTCTACGACGTACGAGACGTACGGTCGTTAGGCCGCTTTATATAGTAGAGATAAAATATACCTATGGTTCAGACGTTTAGTGGACGGAGCGATGCCTTTCTAGCAGATCGAAAAGGGCGAAAGGGAAAACACAAGTTAAACTTAACCGGTGTTTAAGCCACGCCTTGCCTTTCTTTTGTTTGAGCTCCCTTCCCAAAAAACGGCACTAAAGAATTTCTCGTTTGTCACCGCAGCAGCAGGGTAGCTAGCATAGGTCGTGCTCTTTTTCCCTCTTCACTTTGGTGTGAGTGCGTGTGCATAATGACTATGTAAAGACTCCAACTAATCATGTTGAGCCGACACTTAGTTTAATAAAGCAATGGTACGCGGCAAAAAAAGTCTTTTCAGATAAAACCGTGCTGCTAGCTAGCTGCCAGGTCACATCTTCTAAGTTTGTGAAAAACATGAAAAATTTACAATTGTTGAGCTTAACTTTTTTTTTCGAAATGGGGAGTTTTATTGTTGAGCCTAACTTATTTGGTTAGGACATACAACTCAGTCACCCATGTTCAAGTCTTCATGAATGCGAAACTGAATTCATATTATTTTCAAAATAAAACTCGTTGTGGGGGGGGGGGGGGGGGGGGGGGGGGGGGGTCTTCCCCTTCTTTCTTAAAAAAAGGCGTTTTAAAATCTAGATGAAATATTCGACTTATCATAAAATGAGTTACCATAGAAACCAATTGTGTAGTTGGATGGTGTAAGAGAGTGGTTGTACCCCAATCAACCAGGATATAATTGGCAAATTCCTTCGATGATTGGAAACATTTTGAGCCGTCCGTTATAGCCCGATCAAACAGCCCAATATTGTAGTTACCTCTGGTACTAACTGGTCATCACGTAACTGCCGAGTAAAAGTACAAATTACAAGTGCGTGCGTGCGTGCGTGCGTGCGTGCGTGCGTGTGTGTTACATGTTGTTTTATTTGGTGTTGTTATCTCTTCTACAAGTTGGGTTAACTATCTTCATAATATAGCCAAATGTAGGTATTGTCAAAACACCATTATACTTGGTATAAATTTGACTCATTAACCTTGAAAGAAAGTTGGCTTATTCCAAACATAATGCGTACGGATTTGAAACTTTGGATGAATTAATGCGAATGGGTTTAAGACTCGCTGCTTGGGGTAACCCCGGAGTGATGGCCACACTGAGAGACACGAACGCGCGGATAACGCATTTTGTTTTATGCTTCTAGCGTGCATGTTTATTGAGTTACCAGTAAGGGCGAAAAAAAATTTCTTGCATTCAAATGAATCAGTCTACAAAGACTTTGATGTAACGATGAAAAGTTATGGGGCGAGATCTTGCTCCGTCCTCCACCGCCTTAGAGAGTTGGCGAGCATTTTTTTTTCCTCTTCCTCGCCTCAAATTGAGATTTGTATGCGCAAATACCACTTGTATTCAATAATATAGGCGTGCGCTAAACCACCATTCCAGTACCCAACATGTCATTTTCATGGCAGTCGGTCATAATTTTTTATTTTAAGGATACTTCATGATAAGACGTATCATTTTCATAGATAGAAAAGCCAAGAGAATGTTGGTCATGGTTGATGTGCGAGAATATACAGCGAACTCAGGCTGATCCATGTGTTACGAGTAAATTTGTTGTCTTTAATCCATGTCAGGTTTGCAAGGGTGTAAAGGACAACTTGTAAAAGCGGGTGTAACCCTCCCTTTTGGACTAGTATTTTAGAGGAAGAGCGTACAATACCTCAAAGTAGGGTGCTTCGCGGTTGGGCTAGACGAGTTAGGACACTTGTACACTCATGGGACATGAGGACCGAACACGTTGTGCTACTGGGTATGGGTTATCTTTATTACTGAACTAGAATGATACCCCGCACATTACAGCGGATATCTCTTAACAATCTAAAAAAAATATATGGAACTTTAAATTTTCTATATAAATATGCAAGATTTAGTTGATCATAGCAGTCTAGAGGATAAATTTAAAAGATATAAATATATGTATTTTAAAATTTCAAGGTCGTTATTAGGATGTACCCGATTGATGTGGATAAGGTGAAATCAATGGGCTGAAAAAACATATGATGTAGATGATTGCATTTGGAACAGTTACATTTAAAAGGGCACATAATTTCGAATAACATTTATATGATTTTCATCATAAGAAATAACTAGCAAAAAGCTCACTTGGTTGGCGAAACTAATTACGGTGTTCCACTTACACATGATTTAATTATGTAATTACATAGCGGGATGGTGCGATCTTATCAATCGAACGACAAAAAAGGATGATGTGGAAAGTTTGATGGTTAAAGGAAAAATGATTTGCATACATGCATGTAGAGATATAAAATAAATAATGAATTTTAGTAGGATGATGTGGACAATTGGTTGGCTAAAAGGGTAAGTGATGTGGCTACCTTGCATGTTGAGATAGAAACATTAATTAATTACAGTTAGTGTGGTTTTGTTTATAATAAGTATAGATAGATGGAAGTTGTGGTTCATCCTACCCCTCATCCCACCCCCACAAAAAGAAAGAACCGATATAAAGAAAAAAAAGATTGCAAGGAAAAGTAAAATACCGTGATATGTTTTTGTTTAGGAAGGAAAGAAGTAATCAGAAAATTTAAAATATGGATAAAAAAGGATGGTTGCACCAGTTCGATGCAGAGACCTGGGGTCTCAAACTGCTTTTTAAAAAGAATACTAATTAATATACACACGATATTGACTAATTCCATCAGTATACCTGGTCGTGAGTTTTGTTGATACCTCCCATGTTTTGAAGAGCAAAAAAAAAAAAAACAATTTACCTGTGGGGAATAACCAAAAAGTGTCTATAACTCTGATAGTTCTCAATAGCCCGGCTATAGCTCGGCTGTAGCTTTTTGAGTATCTTGAAGCTAAATGAATGCATGTACAATTTTCCGTTATACCCTCATTTAGCTTAGATTTAACCCAAGTATAACTCTTTATAAAGATTGGCGATATTTGATATAGCCCGCTATTTAAAACATTATAACTCTCTCTCTATATAGATGGCTTCAGTGCGATGATGGAATGTAAGTCGCGACGATGAATCGTCTAAATGCTATGGCACCGGTCACACTTTCCATTCCTTGTGTCCATTTTCTCCCTCTCGATATGAACTGGCTTTTTTGACCAGTTTCTTTTCTTAAAAAGCAGTGAAAGTGCGCGCCATCTGTTTTGCTTTCCTTGGACCTTTTTACAAAAATGACCCATGTTGGAACCAGTTTCTTGTAAGGTAGCAGCAGCACGCAAGACATTGCGAAGAGGTGTCGATTCCATTCTACAGCATGTTGCCCTGAGCTCGAACAGTAGCACTCCCGCAAGAGAGGAGACATCAACTCTCTCTCTAGGCAATAATTCTGCTTCCTCCCTCTCGCCATTGTACTAGCTTTGTAGGACGAGACCTTCTTTGGCTATGTGCCTGCCCTGCCCTCCTAGTACAAGGCTACAAGCTTAGAATAGCGTATCTGGCCTAACTGGGTTATTATCGTAGGATTTGTCAGCGTGGTTGTAGGTGGTGGTGATGCTGCTGTTCGCCAAGTCGGCTGGCAGACGGGAAACATGCTCGTGTTGGGGTCGCAGCTCGACCATCAGCCTTGGGGCCGTAATTCCATCCGAGCTGTATGACGAATGGACGAGCAGCATACGTGTGTATTTGGAGGTGCTCTGTAGAATACCTGAATTTCAGATTATGAACTGTTTACTAGAGAACACAAGAGAGCCCTTAAAAATCCATATTGTCAAAAGCTCACGTTTGGCTTTCAATTCTTAGGCGTTACCCCCGCGAGTCAGATAAAACTATTTTTTTAGGGTGAGACAAAACTAACGAGATGCATGGTTGCTTCCAATTCCACACAAGGCCCATGGATCAAGTTCATGGGCCATAACGCACAAGACACAACCCTCTTCTACGTGGAGAAGTACCAGGTTGGCAAAGCGGGAAATCAGACAGCTAACGGATCAACTTGCACACTTGAGAGCTGATTCGCTGAGACAAGGACCGTCGTATGAGGAAACAAAAATCGGTCAGAGGCTTGTTGATTTGTATACACGGGAGGAAGTAATGTGGAGACAGAGATCAAGGGTTCAATGGCTAACTGAAGGGGATAAAAACACGAGATTCTTTCACCTACGGGCTAGTCAGCGAAAAAAGAACAACAAAATTAGTAGGCTCAAAAAGCAGGATGGCAGCCATACTGAAGATGAGCGGGAGATGGCCGAGATGACAAGCAGTTTCTACGAAAACTTGTACAGCTCGGAAGGAGTAGCAAATATGCAGGAAGTTATTGACGTGATTCCAGTAAAGGTCACGGAACAGATGAATGAAGCCTTGCTGAAACCTTTTGGGGAGAAAGAGGTGAAAACGGCGCTGTTTCAAATGTTTCCCACAAAAGCACCGGGACCAGATGGATTTCCTGCTCACTTTTTCCAAACTCACTGGGATTTGTGTGGCGAGGAAGTGACCGGGGCGGTGCTTAGGGTGTTGAAAGGAGAGGACAACATGGAGGACATAAACCAGACCTTCATTGTGCTAATACCCAAGGTTGCAAAACCGGATGAGTTGGGCCAATTCAGACCTATCAGTCTTTGCAATGTGATATACAAGATTGCCGCACTTATGCCACTTTCCCAGGTTATCGCTGGCGGACACGCACTTTCGTCCGCCAACGGTAGTTAACTTACTGCTGGCGGGTGATACGTCTCAAACGTTGATGTTCCATGCTGTTATTATATCAATTGCTACATGTTTTGGTTACACTTTATATCATTTTTATGCATTTTCTGGGACTAACCTATTAACAAGATGCCACAGTGCCAGTTCCCTGTTTTCTGCTGTTTTTGGTTTCAGAAAATCTATTAAGGAAATATTCTCGGAATTGGACGAAACAAAAGACATCGTCAATAATATCACGAGGAGATCACGGAGTCCAAAGGGGAGTCGGAGCAGACCCACCAGGGGGCCACGCCACACTAGGGCGCGGCCCAGGGTGGGCCCGCGCCCCCCTATGGCGTGGTGGCCCCCCTCGGCCACCGACGCCGCCTCTTCGCCTATATATTCTCCGCGACGCGAAAACCCTATTACGGTCGATCATATTCCACGAAAAGTTCCGTCGCGGCCGTCATCGTCAATCTCAGATCGGAGGAGTTCTGAAGCTCTTCCCGGCACCCTGCCGGAGGGGAGATCATCACCGGAGGGCTCTACATCACCATGCCTGCCTCCGGAGTGATGCGTGAGTAGTCCACCCCTGGACTACGGGTCCATAGCAGTAGCTAGATGGTTGTCTCTCTACCTTGTGCCTCCATGTTTAGATCTTGTGAGCTGCCTAACATGATCAAGATCATCTTATTGTAATGCTAGATGTTGTGTTTGCTGGGATCCGATGAATATTGATACCATGTTTATTCAAGTTGTTTATCTATGTGCTCTTGATCTTGCATGCTCTCCGTTGCTAGTAGATGCTTTGGCCAAGTAGATGCTTGTGACTCCAAGAGGGGGTATTTATGCTCGATAGTGGGTTCAGTCTCTAGATATCTGGATCAGTGACAGAAAGGTCTAAGATGGTAGATGTGCTGTTGCTACTAGGGATAAAACATTGGTGCAGTGTCCAAGGGCACTTGTATTGATTACATTACACACTTTACTTCATGCAATAATCTGTTGTTAGCAACTTAATACTGAATGGATGCGGATGCTGCCTTGAAGGTGGATTATTTAGGCATAGATGCGGTTGGAATAACGGTCTATGTACTTTGTTGTAATGCCCAACTAGATTTCATAGTAGACATCTTGGCATGTATTGCATTGTTATGCCCTCTCTATTTGTCAATTGCCCAGCTGTAATTTGTTTACCCAACATGCTAGTTATCTGTTCTGAGAGAGACACCACTAGTGAACTGTGGACCCTGGTCCAATTTCCTCATACTGTTTACACAACCTGCTGCAATCATCTGTTTCCTGTTACTTGCTGTTTTTCCTGCTGTTTTCCACACCATACGTTTAACTCTTTGTTTCTGCAAGACCGGAGAGATTGACAACCTCTCTGTTTCGTGTTGGGCAAAGTTCTGGTTTGTGTCTGTGCAGATTCCACGTTGGTGCAAGCTCCCTAGCGCCAGGGGGAGTCAACATCAACAACCTTCCGATAGATCGTCAAGTCCTACTGGATTGATAACCTTGGGTAGATTTCTCAAGGGAAAACTTCTGCTGTCTACATCATAACCTTCCTCTTGGGGTTCACCAACACGTAGCCATCAAGCTGTTTTCTGGCGCCGTTGCCGGGGACTTGGAGGCTATTGGAAAGGGGAGTCTCTCAGTTCCAATCTCTTTACTTTGTTTTTTGTCTTGTTTTATTTTGTTTTGCTTGCTGTTAAAAATCAAAAACCCAAAAAAATTAAATTCCTGCATCTAGTTTTTAATTTCGAGTTGCCCTGTTGCTTGTTTTAGTCTTGCTAAAATGAGTAATCCTGAAAATACTAAGTTGTGTGACTTTACTAGCACAAACAACAATGATTTTATCTGTACACCCATTGCTCCACCTGCTTCTAAAGCAGAATTTTATGAGATTAAGCCTGCACTGTTAAATCTGGTTATGAAAGAGCAATTTTCTGGTGTTAGTACTGATGATGCTGCTGCCCACTTAAACAACTTTGTTGAACTTTGTGATATGCAAAAGTATAAGGAGGTAGAGAGTGATATTATTAAGCTGAAATTGTTTCCTTTCTCTTTAAGAGGAAGAGCTAAAGATTGGTTGCTATCTTTGCCTAGAAATAGTATTGATTCCTGGACTAAATGCAAAGATGCTTTCATTGGAAAATATTATCCTCCTGCTAAAATTATCTCTTAAGAAGTGGTATTATGAACTTTAGGCAACTTGATAATGAGCATGTTGCCCAAGCTTGGGAAAGAATGAAGTCTTTGGTTAAAAATTGCCCCACTCATGGACTGACTACTTGGATGATCATCCAAACCTTTTATGCAGGACTAAATTTTTCTCAAGGAATTATTGGACTCGGCTGCTGGAGGGACCTTTATGTCCATCACTTTGGGTGCTGCTACAAAGCTTCTTGATGATATGATGGTAAATTATTCTGAATGGCACACTGAAAGGGCTCCAACTGGTAAGAAGGTAAATTCTGTTGAGGAAATTTCCTCCTTGAGTGATAAAGTTGATGCTATTATGACTATGCTTTCGAATGGACATGGTGTTGTGGATCCAAATAATATTCCTCTTGCTTCTTTGGTTGCTCATGATGAGAAAAATGTTGATGTAAACTTCATTAAAAATAACAACTTCAACAACAATGCTATAGGAATAATTTTGGTAGCAACAATTATAGGCCATATCCTGCTAATGGTAGCAACTCTTATGGTAATTCTATGGCAATTCCTACAGTAACAATAGAAGTGTGCCCTCTGATCTTGAAGTCATGCTTAAGGATTTTATTAGCACACAAACTACTTTTAATAAAACTGTTGAGGAAAAGCTAGGAAAAATTGATACTCTTGCTGCTAAAGTTGATAGTCTTGCTCATGATGTTGAAATGCTGAAAATAAAAGCTATTCCTAGTGATATTAGAGAGAGTAAAACACTCAATGCTATCCAAATTAAAATTGATAATAACATTAGGATGCTTGCTGAACTTCATGAAAGATGGGAGAGAGAAGAAAGAGAAGCTGAAATTGCTGAACAAAATAGTGTTGTTAGAGTTTGCACTATTTTTACTAATGAAACAAATGATGCCTCACATGCTAATGCGCCCCCTACTGTTAGTGAAAAGATAATAAGTGTTGGAAATGTCTCTACTACCTCTACAAAAAGTTTTAAATTGCCTGATAGCACTACTTTTGTTCCTAGTAAAAGTGCTGAAATTTTTAGAGGTGTTGGTGATAATTGCTCCATTGTTTTTGATGACAACAACTTCAATTTCGAAAATTGTAACATAACTGAAGTCATCATGTTCTTGCAAAAGCTAGCTAAGAGTCCTAATGCTAGTAAAATAAATATGGCTTTTACTGAACATATTATCAAAGCTCTCATGCATGCTAGGGAAGAAAAATTAAAACTTGAAGCTTCTATCCCTAGGAAGTTAGATGATAATTGGGAACCTGTTATTAAAATGAAACTGAGTGAGTTTGAATGCAATGCTTTGTGTGACCTTGGTTCTTGTATTTCGGTTATGCCTAAAAATTTATATGATATTCTCAAGCTTGCACCTTTGGAAAAATGTCATTTGGATGTTCACTTTGCTGATTCTTCTATGAAGAAACCTTTAGGAAAAGTTGATGATGTTTTGATAATGGTTAATAACAATCTTGTCCCTGTTGATTTTGTGGTTTTGGATATTGAATGCAATCCTTCTTGTCCTATTGTTTTGGGAAGACCTTTTCTGAGAACTGTTGGTGCTGTTATTGATATGAGAGAGGGGAATATAAAATTTCAATTCCCACTCAAGAAAGGTATGGAACACTTCCCTAGGAAGAAGATGAAATACTCACATGATACTAGTGTCAAGACAAATTATGGTTTTGGATTTTCTGGTCTTGACAATACTTGATGCATCTCTTCATGCCTAGCTCAAAGGCATTAAAGAAAAGCACTTCTGGGAGATAACCCATGTTTTTATTTGCTGTTTTATTTTTGTTTTCTTGAGTCAAGGATGCTTGTTTACCTCTGTAGCAACTCCTTTGTATCTTTTATTTGCTGTTTTGTTGTGCCAAGGAGAGTTACTAATGCAAAGTTGGTTTTATTTTCGGGACTGCATTGGGACAGATTGCTGTTCGTCACCGTTTAATTCAGTAGAAAATCAGAAAAAATCGAAAAATGCTGAAATTTTTGTGCATGTTCCTGATGATGTTACGCAACTTTCATTATTTCAAAAGTTTTTCATCTGAGCATCGTAAGTGCCTCGAAAAAATTCGTCATTACAGACTGTTCTGGTTTGACAGATTCTGTCTTTTATTTTGCATTCTCTCTTTTACAAGTTTTTAAGTGGTTTCTTTTCGTGTAAAAGTGCCCACTTGAGCCTAGTAACAGTGGCTAATGTTTAAAATAGTTGGCTTGTGAGTTTTGTCTTTGCTAGAACTTTGAAGTATTATCTTTTAGTGCACTAACCTGCTAATGAGAAAAGCTGTTAAGTTTTGGTGTGAAGGAAGTTTTCAAGTGTTGATAGAGGAGAATGATATTACATGATCAAGAAGAGTGAAGAGCTTAAGCTTGGGGAGGCTTACCTCCCCAGCATATTTCAAGAAGACTCAAGCATCTAAGCTTGGGGATGCCCAAGGCATCCCCTTCTTCATCTACAAATTATCAGGTCATCTCTAATGGTGCTATATTTTTATTGCTTCATACTAGTGTACTCTTCCTTGGAGCGTCAGTGTGTTTTTGTTTTCAGTTTGTTTTGTTTTGTTTGCTGTGCTATACTTGTTGGATCCTAGCATTCATGTTTGGGAGAGAGACACGCTCCACTTTTTCATTAGAATACTCTTGTGCTTCACTTATACTTGTTGAGTATTCCTGTCTAGTTGCTGTTAGCTCTCAGTTTTTCATACATCTCTTGTTAGAGCTTTCAGTTTCTTTTGAAGAAAGTACTCTCTTGCTTCACTTATATCTGTTTGGAGAGTTGTCAAATAAGTTGATTGGTGTTTGGTTGGACCAGAAAAATGCTATGCATGTGGTAGTGGTATAAAATGCTTACATGAATCTTTTTAGATCGTTGTCTTGAGTAATTTGATGCTTGCCAATTGTTTTGAGCTGTCAAGTAATTAATGTTTAAGCTTGTGCATCATGTAAGTAATGGCTATTAATGAAGAACTACTATAAGGATTTTCTGCTATAATAATCTGTTGCATAATTGGAAGTCCATAGTAGTCTAGATAATTTTTGGATGAAGGCTATGTGTTAACAAGGAAGACAGTGGGAGTCTATGGTTCGTCAAACCTTGTGTTTTATGTACACTCTTGCTATTCCAGTTGATAATGATGTTTGCTTATAATAACCTTGCTAGCCTAAACTCTGTACTAAGAGGGAATGCTTCTTGTACATCCAAAACCTTGAGCCAAATCCATGCCACCTGTGTCCACCATACCTACCTATTATGTGGTGTTTTCACCATTCCAAGTAAATTTCTTCATGTGCTATCTACTAACTACTCAAAACTGTTACATTTCCTTTTTGTGTCACTACTTGAAAAGCTCATAAGGACGTAGATAGGTGGTCTTTATTTCCTGGTTGATCAAATTTTACACACCTGGACTAGTGGCATATACATCCGCTTATCCAATAATTTTGCAAAAAGAGCTGGCAACGGGGTGCCCAGTCCCAATTAATTACAACTTTAACCAAACAATTCTCTTCACATCTTTTTGCCCCTGATTCGTCAGTCAAGCAATGTTCACAAGTGTGTAAACAAAAGAGAAGAGGGATGATCTGCCCGCTGGTAGAAATAACGTCCTTCATGGGAGCCGCTCTTGTAAAGTTTGATCAACTAGTGAAGTAGAGTATTGCCTATTTGCTGATTTGTTGACACCTGTATACACCATTACCTTACAAAACAATATTTTATGCTCTCTATATGCCTTCGGGAACTACAGCTCTAGCACATGATGTTAATCCCTGCTTCCCTCTGCGAAGGGCCATTCTTTTACTTTTATGTTGAGTCAGTTTTCCCACTTCTTTCTGTCTACTTAAGCAAACATCATTGTCAACTCCAGTATAACAGTTTTTACATAACTTTGTGTTTGGTTGATCATATTCTTTGCATTGACATTATCTATATGATATACATGTTGAAAGTTGAAGCAAAAGCTGAAGCTATTATCTTCCTTTGTGTTGATACAAACACTTTCATGTTGAGAATTATTGCTGCTGTGAACTAACTATTATGTTAGACTATTATATCTCTAAATGTTTTATAGTGTTATTCATGAAAGTTTGCACTTGTGTGATCACTTATGTTTACTCTTTATTTACTTGCTTGCAAACTATAGACCATTGGCTTGGATCACTTCATTCAGATCATGTGCATTACATTGTTATTTGATCAAAGATTGTGTTGGTAGCATGTCACTTCAAAAATTATCTGTTTTTATCGTTTACCTACTCGAGGACGAGCAGGAACTAAGCTTGGGGATGCTTGATACGTCTCAAACGTATCTATAATTTTTGATGTTCCATGCTGTTATTATATCAATTGCTACATGTTTTGGTTACACTTTATATCATTTTTATGCATTTTCTGGGACTAACCTATTAACAAGATGCCACAGTGCCAGTTCCCTGTTTTCTGCTGTTTTTGGTTTCAGAAAATCTATTAAGGAAATATTCTCGGAATTGGACGAAACAAAAGACATCGTCAATAATATCACGAGGAGATCACGGAGTCCAAAGGGGAGTCGGAGCAGACCCACCAGGGGGCCACGCCACACTAGGGCGCGGCCCAGGGTGGGCCCGCGCCCCCTATGGCGTGGTGGCCCCCCTCGGCCACCGACGCCGCCTCTTCGCCTATATATTCTCCGCGACGCGAAAACCCTATTACGGTCGATCATATTCCACGAAAAGTTCCGTCGCGGCCGTCATCGTCAATCTCAGATCGGAGGAGTTCTGAAGCTCTTCCCGGCACCCTGCCGGAGGGGAGATCATCACCGGAGGGCTCTACATCACCATGCCTGCCTCCGGAGTGATGCGTGAGTAGTCCACCCCTGGACTACGGGTCCATAGCAGTAGCTAGATGGTTGTCTCTCTACCTTGTGCCTCCATGTTTAGATCTTGTGAGCTGCCTAACATGATCAAGATCATCTTATTGTAATGCTAGATGTTGTGTTTGCTGGGATCCGATGAATATTGATACCATGTTTATTCAAGTTGTTTATCTATGTGCTCTTGATCTTGCATGCTCTCCGTTGCTAGTAGATGCTTTGGCCAAGTAGATGCTTGTGACTCCAAGAGGGGGTATTTATGCTCGATAGTGGGTTCAGTCTCTAGATATCTGGATCAGTGACAGAAAGGTCTAAGATGGTAGATGTGCTGTTGCTACTAGGGATAAAACATTGGTGCAGTGTCCAAGGGCACTTGTATTGATTACATTACACACTTTACTTCATGCAATAATCTGTTGTTAGCAACTTAATACTGAATGGATGCGGATGCTGCCTTGAAGGTGGATTATTTAGGCATAGATGGTTGGAATAACGGTCTATGTACTTTGTTGTAATGCCCAACTAGATTTCATAGTAGACATCTTGGCATGTATTGCATTGTTATGCCCTCTCTATTTGTCAATTGCCCAGCTGTAATTTGTTTACCCAACATGCTAGTTATCTGTTCTGAGAGAGACACCACTAGTGAACTGTGGACCCTGGTCCAATTTCCTCATACTGTTTACACAACCTGCTGCAATCATCTGTTTCCTGTTACTTGCTGTTTTTCCTGCTGTTTTCCACACCATACGTTTAACTCTTTGTTTCTGCAAGACCGGAGAGATTGACAACCTCTCTGTTTCGTGTTGGGCAAAGTTCTGGTTTGTGTCTGTGCAGATTCCACGTTGGTGCAAGCTCCCTAGCGCCAGGGGGAGTCAACATCAACAACCTTCCGATAGATCGTCAAGTCCTACTGGATTGATAACCTTGGGTAGATTTCTCAAGGGAAAACTTCTGTTGTCTACATCATAACCTTCCTCTTGGGGTTCACCAACACGTAGCCATCAGCGGGCTGTTTGTCGTGCCCGCCAGCGGTAACCTGGGCTATTTTTTCAGCTGGGCTCAGCCGAGCCAACTACCTCTGGCGGGCACGCCAAACCGTCTGCCAGCGGTAATTTCGGTACCGCTGGCGGGCGCTGATGTCGTCCGCCAGCGGTAGTTAGCCCCGCCTCGTGGCATCTGCCTATTACTACCACTGGCGTGCACGTTAAGACGTCTGCCAGCGGTACGTGAAGCACCCGTGGCGTACTCGGTAAACCGCCCGCCAGCGGTAGGCTGGTGGCTATAAGCACATTCCTTCTAGTGTGGCTAATAGGCTGAAGGTATGTCTACCGGAGATCATCTCAGAGGAGCAGTCCGCATTTGTCCCAGGACGGCTGATCACGGATAATATCATTACCGCTTATGAGTGCATTCATTTTATGAAGCGGAACAGGGCAAATAAGAACCGATTTTGTGCCTTGAAATTAGATATGCGCAAGGCGTATGACCGGCTGGAGTGGAGCTACCTTGAGGCTGCCATGATCAAGCTGGGTTTTGCCCATCGGTGGGTGAAGATGGTGATGAGACTTGTGACTACGGTTTCATTCCAGGTACTCTTCAATGGAGGAAAGCTAAGAAATTTCGCCCCCTCGCGAGGGGTGCGACAGGGTGATCCAATCTCCCCTTATCTTTTTTGATAGCAGCAGAGGGCCTTTCGTGCCTGTTAAAACACCACAGTGTATCATCAGAGCTACAAGGTTTAAAGGTGGCATCGTCGGCCCCGGCGGTGAACCATCTTCTTTTCACAGATGACAGCCTGTTGCTATTCAAGGTGGATACGGAGTGTGCGGGTAAAGTTCAGGACCTACTGAACAAGTATTGTTTGGCATCGGGCCAAAGGATTAATCAGGATAAATCGTCAATCTTCTTTAGTAAGAGATGCCCGAGTGCAATCAAGGAGGGAGTGAAGGCCACTCTCGATGTTCATAATGAAACTCTAAGTGAGAAGTACTTAGGGATGCCCGCTGATGTGGGAAGATCAAAAGATAGTGCTTTCAAGTATATCAAGGATCGAATATGGAAGAAAATCCAAGGTTGGATGGAACGGCTATTGTCTTCTGGTGGCAAGGACGTACTCATAAAGTCTATTGCTCAAGCAATACCAATTTTCTCCATGGTCTGTTTCCGTTTGCCGGAAGGCTTGTGTGCCCACATAAACTCTATGATACGTAAGTTCTGGTGGGGGAGCAAAAACGGAGAGAGGAAGGCAAGTTGGGTTGCATGGAAGGATATGTGCAAACCGAAACACATGGGAGGGCTAGGGTTTCGAGACATTGGCCTCTTCAATCTGGCACTCCTAGCTAGGCAGGGCTGGCGAATGCTGCAGGACCCAACCACGCTGAGTGCAAGGGTGCTAAAAGCCGTCTACTACCCAGAGACGAGTCTTCTACAAGCAAGGCTCAGCCCTGCACCATCTCAGGTGTGGAGGGGAATTCATGAAGGACTACAAGTGCTCAAACAGGGACTCATCAAGAGAATTGGTACAGGGGAAAGCACTGACCCCTGGAATGACCAGTGGATACCGAGGGATGGTTCGCTACGGCCCATCGCCTGCACCACAAAGGAGCCACCAGCTACAGTCGTGGAATTCATAGACACGACCACGGCTGTGTGGAAGGAGGAAAAGCTACGACAATGCCTATTGCCTATGGATGTGGAGCTCATTCTGCAAATCCCTCTCAGTCATCGTAGACAAGAGGATTTTTGAGCATGGCATTATGACCGTAAGGGACTCTTCTCGGTGCGATCAGTGTATAGGATGCTGGTGAGCACGAGGGAGAGGAGGGAAGCATGGCTAAAAGAAAGAGCGGGGAACTCGGACGTACAACATGTGGAGAAGACATGGACTTCGCTTTGGAAGGTTCAGGTCCCATCCAAGGTACGGATGTTCTTGTGGAGGTTGGCGAAGCAATCTTTGCCAACAAATGATGTGCGGAGGCGCAAACACATGACAGACGATGATCACTGCAAACTTTGTGGTGTCGTTGATTCGTGGAGGCATGCGTTACTTGACTGCACGATGTCACACTGCGTCTGGGCGCTGGTTGATGAGGAAATTACCGAGCACATGAGCTGCTCGGGCGAGGGAGATGCAAGACAGTGGCTGGCAACCATGATCGAGACACTGAACCATGTTGACCAGACTAGGGTTTTTGTCACCCTCTTGGCGGTTTGGCACGCATGGCGCAAGGCGATACATGAGGATCAATTCCAAAGCCCGTTGTCTACTCATCTTTTTGTGGAAAGGTTCTTAGAGGACCTGCAACAAAGCTCCAAGAAGGTTGGAGGACAGAATGCTCCTGCCCGCAAACAGCAGGCGCAAGGTTGGTTACCACCTCCGCAGGGTTTGATCAAAATCAACATGGACGCGGCGGTGGGGAAGGCGACTGGGCGAGGTGCGGTAGCTGCTGTCGCTCGGTCCGAGAATGGAGTCTTCATGGGTGCTTCTTCGATGACCTACCCGGGGAAGACCGAACCTGAAACATTAGAGGCGGTTTCTTGTCGTGAGGCCATAGCACTTGCAAGCGACATCTTAGCTCGCAGAATCATGGTGGCGAGCGACTACCGGTCGGTGATCAACACCCTAGAAACCAGAACCATGGGAGCCTATGCACAAGTGGTGCGAGAGATTTTGGAGGCGAAGAAGAGTTTTGATTTTATGTCGTTTCGTCATGAACTTAGAGACCACAATAAAGAAGCACATAATTTAGCAAGAAGTGCTCTTAGTGATGACCCAGGACGCCGTGTGTGGCTCCTGCGTCCGCCTGATGGCTTGTGTATCCCGTGTTGATCGAGTTTGAATAAAGTGTTTCACCCCCCTAAAAAAAACAGGTTGGCAAAGCTACACCCGGAGGACGCCAACATTGAACAGCTGGCCAGGGAGGCCATGGCGCGACATCTCGGCTCGCGGCTTGAGGAGGCAAGCACTTCAGAGCGTCAGCGGCAGGAATTCATGGGCCTGCTCGATGGACCCCTCTCGGACGCAGGAGCCAAGATGGTGCGGCAGACGCCACCAGAGGTTTCCTAGTTATGATGTTTCCGATGCTTGGGCAAGGAGGGGATCACGTGGTCGAGCTGGTTCGCCGCGAAGCTGCTAGGTGGGGCTGTTTCGACATTACCGATCGAGGCAGGATTCTGTCATGGCGAGCGGTGGCGTTGCGCCCGAGTCTAGGAGCACTGATAGCAGGGCCTTTTTCCACTCGATGTGGTGGTTATGGAGGGAGAGGAGACAGAGGATCTTCAGCGGTGTGGAGATCTCGCATACGGAGGTGACGGCTTTGGTGCACGAAGAGTTAGCATTGCGGGCTTTCGCCCACACGCAGGACCCCAGAGACTAGTTTTTTTTGTTTAGGGTTTTTTTCCCCTAAACCAAAATTCTATACATAAACATCTATTCTATCTAATCGGATAGCGGATACGACCGCTTCAAAACTCAAAAAAAACCTCTTCTACCTCCCTAAAAAAACAAGACACAAAGTGCAAATTGTTTGCACAAGACACAACCCTCTCCTACCTCCCTAAAAAAAGACAAAAAAAGACACAAAGTGCAAATTGTTCGCGTCTGATGGAGAGGTTCTAAAGCTCAAGAAATATTATACGTTAATCCTCTGCCACAAGGCCCAAATTGGCGTGCCCCCATTGTCGTCGACGAAGCCACCTACCGCCACCAGCCGACGAGGTTCACCTTGCACAAGATGTTTCACAATTTTTGTCAAAGCTAATTTCTACCTTCATTTTAAGTTTTCTAGTTGTTGTGATGTAGTAGTAGTATTTTGACACAAAGTTATTTGATTGTAGATGATTTCATATGATTATTCGAGTTCATTTGATTATTCGACGCCCGATGAGGAGTTTGACATGGACGAGGAGGAAAATATTGCCATGATTCTTGCGTGGCACAAGAACAAGCGACCAAAGCACGGTGGTTCCATTATCAGTCGGGAGAGGCTGCAGACGGCAAGAACTGAAGGACATAACCGGTTGGTGCTCAACTATTTTGTGAAGAATCTCGTGTATCCCGAGCAATACTTCCATCACCGGATTATAATGAGAATCAAATTGTTCAAACACATGGCAAACTTCGTGCATTTGTTGTATGTTGAACTATTTGTGTTTCTGTGTTGATTTTGTGTGGAACTTGATCATGAACTATATGTGTAATCATTGATAAACTATTTGTGTGATCTAATATTTAATTACTATTTGTATTTAGAATAATTTAGATATGAGTTTTATGATATTTGTGTCACCTTTGCAATTGTGAATATATGGCAAGCCTAGTGCCCCTATTTTGCATCATATGGAATTTTGTTGCTGCCCTATTTTACATCCTCTGTAATGAGTGCCCTATATTTTGTGCTCTAAAATCCAAAAAGTGGTGACCTAAAACTATTTTCAAATACCCTATTTACTAATCCCCAACATCTCACATATGTGTAAATCCATCCAAAAACTAAGCTCCCGGGGATTCTTGGCTTGTGGAGCATCCCACGTGTCGAGCGTTCTGACCTCCCCGCAAAGGATCGAAGCGGTACGGAGGTTTGACCCTTTGTTTCGTTTTATTTACACCCAGAAGGCCACCGCAGACCGCAGAGGCACTACTAGGAAAAGGGTTATAGGTAGGTTGACATTCTGTGGCGCACCCTTAATTGGTGCGCCACAAAAATTATTTCTGTGGCGCACTATTTTGCATGTGCCACAGAAATTGGACTTTCTGTGGCGCACCAAGCCCGGTGCGCCACAGAAAGCCTGATTTCTGTGGCGCACTATTTTGCATGCGCCACAGAAATGTGACTTTCTGTGGCGCACTATTTTGCATGCGCCACCGAAATGTGACTTTCTGTGGCGCACTATTTTGCATGCGCCACAGAAATGTGACTTTCTGTGGCGCACCGGGCTTGGTGCGCCACAGAAAGTCCAATTTCTGTGGCGCATGCAAAATAGTGCGCCACAGAAAGTTCTGTGGCGCATGTAACAATGTGCGCCACAGATACTTGTACTAGATATTTTGAATTCTCTGCCCACACACCACCCACGCACGTGCATGGCCGCACATACCAGACAGGCCCCACGCACCCAAGTAACACAGACCAACGCACACAGCACAACACACCACGCACGCACTCGCGCGATTCGTTCCTCTCGTCCGCTTTCTCTCCCATCGTTGACCGACCACTGTTAGCCCCTTTCCTCCCCACACCTCTCGATCCCCTTCCCTTCTTTTCCTCCTCGATCCCTTTTCTGCATCTCGTCGGCCGGCTGCCGCCGCCGCTCCGTGCTGCATCTCGCCTCGCCGCGCTCCACCCACTCGATCCTCTCCCACCTCCGTGCGCCTCCGCCAAACCCTATACTCACCCCACCGGCTCCGATTTATGGAGCCGCCGCCGCGGTCTCCGGCCTCCCCATCGGTGGCCGGCCTCCCCAAGCACAAGATCCGCCCACCGTAAGATGCCCATCTCATCTCCTCTGCTATCCGCCTCCACATCTTCTTGCTCATGCTCCTCCCCCCCCATGCCCCGTGCATGCAGATTAGGAGCTCGGCCTCCACCAGATCCCGCGTGCTAGCCAAGCAAGCTCTTAGGGGACGAACAACTGCATGCAGGTCCAACCGGAGAAGCTGCAGCAGCCTGACACACACGACTCCAACCTCCTGCTGCTGCGAGGAAGGCCTGGCGCAGCGCGGCGTGCGTCTGGATGTGGACGCCCTCGACGGCGTCGACGAGGATGAGCGCCCAGTCGGAGAGGCGCGCGGCGGAGGAGACCTTGGAGCAGAAGTCGATGTGGCCCGGGGAGTCGATGAGGTTGACCCGGTGCGCGCGGTAGTGGAGGAGCACGGCGGCGGACATCTTCGGCGTGAGCCGCGACGACGACATGCGATTAGGCGTGGGACCAGCTGCCTGGTCGGGTTCTCCGGGACCACGACATCCTTTTTTTTAAAACCTAAAATACACATTCTGTGGCGCATGCATCTGCAGTGCGCCACAAAAACGCATGCATCTCGAGTGCGCCACAGAAATATTATCTGGGGGTGCCACAGAATTCCAATTTGGTGCGCCACTGATAGCCTTTTTCCTACTAGTGCGGAAAACGTTTGGGAAAAGAGAAAGAAAATTACGTCCGCGTGCAACCTCTAGCGTGACCGCCCCTGCCCTCTGTTCCTTCCCCGTCCCGTTCTCTCTAGGGTTTCCGCCGCCGGCGCCCGTCCAGAGCAGCCTCCGCCGCCCTTCTCTCCGCCCGTTGTCGCCCTCCTCTCCACCCCCACGCCCTCCTCTCCGACCAACCGCGACCATCGACGACCTCAAGCTCGGCCGGAACCCAGTGACGACCCAAGCTCGTGCATATCAAATTTGCAAAAATCAAGTGTTCTGCAAGGGTATCTGGTATAGATGACTCAGTTACTCATGAAGATTCGTGAGGCACAACATGGATCGAAATCCCATTTATCTTGGTTATGTACTTGTATTCCGTGAAGATTCGTGTGCACTACACTACACATGCAACGCAGCACGCTGTCCACTTGGTTTTCATGCCTAGGCGAATCTTTGATGATTGACGTGGATGCTGCAAGACAGATGACCCTGAATATGTTCCTGCCTCGTGGTTCCAAATGTACTTGGCGTCATCTTCTCCAGTCCTCTTATAGATCGGTACGCGGTTGACAAAACCTTTTTAATTCCATGGTGTACGTGGAGAGAACTAATGTCTCGTTGATTCCTAACAATACCTTGTGTGAGAAAACTGTACTGGTGTGAGAATGAGTCCGTATGTTTTTCATTCATTTTCCTAATGTTTAGTATAGATGCACACTGTTTTTTTCTTCCTACACTTAGCTCAAATGATAAGGGTATTCCTGTTGCATGTATTTTCATACAAGATTTTTATTTCATTAAAATAAAATCACAAAAATGAGAATGTTGCCATAGTAATTGAGGTCGCTCTTTTTTTAATCTTAGTGGAATTTAGCTGTTCATTTTGGTATTTGAGCGTTTTTCATTGTCTATGAATTCTTTCTTTTGATGTCTTGCTAATTCAATATTTTGACAGAAGCGTGCAGTGTAATTTCATTGATATTTGGATTTCGATCGTATCTAAGATCCTTTTTTTTATATGGATTGCTAACTTAATGGTAGAGTACTCGGAGATTTTAAGTGACAGCAGCTTGGCGAGGTATGACAGGCATAACATCCACGATTGGGTCGAAAATAGCATAAGATTCGGGCAGTTTGGCACAGAAAAAACTATTCGGGGTGAAGAACATGATTAAAACAGATACAAGTGAAACAAAATATATTAGGCATAAGAAGCATTTAATCCTTGTAAAGTAAAATAATTGGATTTTGATTGATTTAATTATCTATGGGAAAAAAGGAAAAGACATATTCAAAACAATACGCTCTCACTACATATGTTGTCTAGTGGTGGTCACATTTGTTTCAAAAACATGTAGGATGACGGGCTTTAATTAACCGCGTAGCATTGTGTGCTAGTATTGCATACTTCTTATAAAAAAGATAAAAACATGCCCTGGGCTAGTGTTGCATACTTCTCGAATTTCAGTGTTTTTCTGTCCATTGTTTTCCATGATAAAAACATGCCCTGGGCTGCTTACATAAACTTTACTTAGTTTGGGAGCATAGTGTATCTATAGTAATTTATTTTGTTAACCGTGGCCGGAGAGAGGGAGGCATATGTAAAGGCAAAGAAAAGCAGGCCTCACAAAAAGCAACTAGGAGCGAAAAAATTCACATAAGTTGAGTCGCCCTGTTCATTTCCCTACATCTTCTGGCGAAAGAATGTTTTGCCCCACAGCCACAGCGGCCACAGGTACAATGTTCTGAAGACGGTATGCATCTATACAACCCAAGTGCGTAGGCTGGCTTTGGTATTATCGGTAGATCGATCCTGCATAAGAGACGAAAATGCCATGGCGATGGTAGCCAGTGCAACTGCGGTGCCTGAGAGCGACGAGTGATCCATGCAGAAAGGGGGCAGAGCGGGCATCTCGGAATGAGAAGGAAACGCCATGCAGATATAAGCGAGACGCTTCACATGTGGACACTCGCTCTCAGGCTTTCAGCTGCTGCTGCGGCATTCTCGCGAAAAACGAGGCATTGTCCCTGCTGCTGGTTGCAAATCCTTGACAAAACTGCAGGTGATCGGTTGGGGACGAAGGGCTCTGGCAGCGGTGGCCGGGTTGGCAGGGAGAGGACCAGCAGCAGGCTGGATGCATGGGCTTGGGATTAGGCTTTTCATTGTTGATGATCATGCTTGCAAATTCTTGACAGATGAGCAGCATGCTGATTGTTTCTTAGCCCGTGCTGCATCCGCCAACATGCACCATTCTGATTCCTGACCATTCCTGAGCCAAGCTATGGCTGGCCAGCAGCTACTCCTGAATGGCTGTCGATCAATTAGGGACGTCCGAAGCAGGGACGGCACCTATATGCAGCAGACGAGTCTTCGTCGGATGAGCATGGATTTAGGCTTTGGTTCTGGCCCCTGTCTGCCTGCTGGGCGGTAGCGGTAAAAGTATATTCTGGCTGCATTTCGGTGGGTAAAAAGCTACTGTAGGTTGGAAAACTCCTTGTGCATGCATGCGCACAGTAGCCAAAAGATGAAAGGTGTCCTGCAAAATGTTATGCGGTGCATGCGGCGGAAAGCTCAGAGCAAGTGCTTCGCGTGCTGCCGATCGAGCCATACAGTTTGCACCGCTAGCTTAGCTAGCTCTTAGGATAGTGTAGTGCATGGTACTGTTACCGTGTAAAGTTACTTTATGTGACATTTTTTCAATCAAAGATTCCTGCCCGACACGATGAAGAATATCTGGATCGTGGAAAGTTGATCCATGCATATTGCTTCAAGAATTCGATCAATCCTACAGTCTCCTGGTGAAGACCAGCCACACTCTAGCTACAAGAAAATGTTATGAACGGTTGACAATTAGGAACAAACTAAGCCGTGCCCAATGTTAGTAATAATACTAAGATAGAGTATTTGCCAATTTTCAAGCGCCTGGATTTTTTTTTTGTGTCCCCATAAACATGGCTAGCGTCCGACATTGGGCTCCATATCCTTGTAATCTTCCGACATTCCTTCACCACTCAATCCGGCAGAAACCCACAACATCTCTATCTATCTACCCGCCATGCGCGCTGTAGGTTTGGAGCGCATGCGTCGCTTTCGCGCCCCACTTGCTACGGCCGCCTGGCCTTAATTTGCAGCGGCGGGCCATGGCCGGCGTCCGTTTGTGCTCGAGCTCCGAGGAGAATTGAAGCTCAGGGACGAGAGAGCGAGGGACCGACGACTAAAAGAGGGAGCTAAAAGGGACATTCGGATGACTCGTCTCTGTCCTGTTAACTCCTCGGGTTCACCGCTCTGCATGTGTGTCGTCCAACGTAGAGGACAAGGGACCGGACGACCCCATGGCTACTATGTCCTCCACTTATTCACACTTTGGCTCGAGCTTGACGGAATGTTTGTTTTCACTCTCTGCGTTGTCTTGTGTTCCATATACACCAGGAGTAGATACGCATCACTACAACGAAATGGCTTACTTTTATCCGGTTTACCACAAGAGAATGATGTGCCTATATTCAACAGTGAATTTGTTATTTCACCCACACGGCCACACACACTCGCAGCAGCAAGCATTCGTTGCCCTGCGATAGTGCAATGTGGTGTTTTTGCGCTTCATTCAACTGTTTTTGTGGAGAGTCAGTCGTAGGTACAGGCAAGGATCCTTTATTCATTAGCACGCTCACTAGTAGGAAAAAGCCATTCTGTGGCGCACCCTAAAGCTATTCTGTGGCGCATGGGGGGTGCGCCACAGAATACTCGCCACTAAATTGTAAATTCTGTGGCGCACCACGCACCCCGGCCGGTGCGCCACAGAATTACGTTCTGTGGCGCACCCCCTAACCGTGCGCCACAGAATAGGGTGCGCCACAGAAATATTTTGGGTGCGCCACAGAATTCCTGTGCAGTATTCTACCCGTACGTATACCAGAATACAAATATCTGTATAATACCAGAATACATGTATATTTCATATTTACACAGATATAACAGAAACAGAAATATATATTTCATATTTCCACAGATATAACAGAAACAGAAATATATTTTCACATGTATATTAAAACAAACATATTACAATGTCATCGCATTACTTATATCCCGAGATACATACATATATAGTGACAATTGGTACAAAAGTTCACACAATGTCACACAAGTCTTAATGTCACACAATAGTTCACACAACTAAGATAAAATAGAGAACCACCCGTATGATGGATCCTTCTTCCTGATCTGCTCCGGAAACGGATTATAGTCGTCTTTCGTCATCCACGTCCTCGTGTCATTCTGCATATCTAGGCGTTCTTCGATCTCCCACTTAGACAAGCCTGAAAATCGATTGGGATATATATTTGGTTAATGATATAACTAGAGTATGATTTATTCATCTAATATAGAAAAGAAATAAGCACTTCTTGCGAGTGAGGCAAGGTTTTCTTTTATAATACATTCTACCTCTGGCGTTGTGTAAGGACCCCCCTACTGTCTTGACATCTTCCAGGATGATTTTCGATAACTGTAACTGGATGCGATGGAAGTCTTCTCTAAGCTCATCATCGGTGAGATCCTCATCATATTTGGTCCATTCTTGGAGACTAAATGGCAACCTCGTTATCACTGCATCCCGGACAAACCCTTTCATGTGAAAGAGGACGTAGAAGGCATCCACGCTGCCAGACTTTTGCTTGAGGCAATGGAACCCAGTCCCATGGTGAAACTTGTGTGTGTTGTCCATTACACGTTCCCCTTTCTTCTCGAAGGGACCTCCGTTTTGGGCGTAGCCCTCGAGAGCCTCATCGAGAACACCCTTAATTCTAGTGTAGTCTTTCGGCACGTCCAAATTCCCTGAGTCAAAATATGTGGCAACTGACCACTTCGGGCTTACGACGATGAGTACTGAGTACTTGTCACTGCTCAACACAATTGAAACGGAATATTGGAAAGGATCAACACAACAGAAGAAATCTATAAGAAAGCATAAGATACGACAGCGGCGACTAGATGCGGACTTACTTGAAAAAGAAAGGCACAAGAAGGTTGTTCTTCGTGTTCATGTTCAGCATGATTCTCTGGAGGTACTCTGTGGCCCTGGCCCGTGTCGTTGATCCTTCCTCCAGCTAGCTGTCCCGCATGTAGTAGGGATCCACTACCTTGACGTAAGGGGTTTGTTCTCTCCTGATCTTCATCGCCTGGTTGAGCGCGTATAGGCGGACCAAGTTATAGTCCAGCCGTTTATAGTGAAACAAGTTGAAGACGTCCTCGCACGATATGAAGAACAGATCCGCGGGGGATTCATCGACGAAGTCAACCAAGTCCTTTGGCACCTTGACAGTGAACACCGGGTAGTTTGGATTCTCGTCTTTAAGAAGGTTGTCCTCTAGCTTCAAGATAGCATGTTGCAAAGGGACCATGCATCCATCTGCGAGGTGGAGCAGCTCCGGAGGCAGTATCGGTTGACCAGCTTCATGCAATCGGGACGACAAGCCACACGCACGGGGTGGTATCATGGGTTCATACCCCAAGATAGGTTTCGGCTTCGGAGCTGGCTTACTTCTCTTCCTGTGCTTCTTCTTCTCTGGTGTATCTGGTGTATCTTCCGGAGGCAGTATTGAGTACTGTCTGGAGCCGAAGCTGATCACTGGGGGAGGCCCTTTTTTCCCTCCCTCAGTCCAAACCCTGACAGACTCACATATGGTAGTAAAGAGCGACGTGAGCGTCTTTGTCACCACCTCTGCGATGAACGTCGGAATGATACTATTTTCCTCTATCGGTTCCTCGCCTCTTGTTCGAGAAACCCCGGCCTCGTCATTGTCGGTCATGTTTGCACTGCATTAAAAAGAGGCAAAAAGTTAGTATAACAAATTTAAGATAAAAAAATCACCTAACTAATTAGTACTAAGATACCCCGGCCCATGCATTAGTCGCAATACCCCATACGTCCTATTTTTAGCAAAGTCATGCCAAATTTCACGAAAAAATTCGGCATGACCTTTGCTAAAGAAGGGACATATGGAGTACCCGAATTTGCCGGAACGGAAGTTAATCGACGTTCCGGCAATCTCAAGGGCCTCTCGGGGTACCTGCAAGCATTTCCAACAAAAAAACACATCTCCGGCCGGCATCTCCACGACACGATGGTCGGAGCACAAGCACAATACACCATATGTCCTTTTTTTAGCAAAGTCATGCCAAATTTCACGAAAAAAATCGGCATGACCTTTGCTAAAAAAGGGACATATGGAGTACCCGAAATTGCCGGAACGGAAGTTAATCGACGTTCCGGCAATCTCAAGGGTCTCGGGGTACCTGCATATATTTCACACAAAAAAACACATCTCCGGCCGGCATCTCCGGCCGGCATCTCCACGACACGATGGTCGGAGCACAAGCACAAACACCCAACTCCACGACACGATGGTCGGAGCCACATCCACATCTCCACAAAAAAATCTACATGTCCGGCCGGCATCTCCGGCCGGCATCGCCACATCCCACATCTCACCTGAAAGAACGCGGTGCTTCTTCCCAACTTCCTGCATACGGAAATACAATATATTAGTTTACAAATGAAATGCATTTCAAAAATACAATTAAAACTAACCTAACAGCAGCAGCACTAACCTAGCAACACAACTAGAAAGTAACCTAGCTAGCACTAGCAGCATTAACTAACATCAACTAACAAGCAGCAACTAATTAACAGCAAGCACTAACAACTAGCAAAAACTTAGCACTAACCTAACACTAACCTAGCTAGTAGCAACTAACAACTAGCAAGCACTAACCTAGCTAGTAGCAACTAACCTAACAACAAGCAGCAACTAACAGCAACTAACAGCAACACACCTAACCGCAACTAAACTAACCTAAACTAACAAGTAAAATTATCAACTAACTAAGCTAAACTAACAACTAACCTAACAGCCTAAACTAACCCAAAGCACAAGCAACTAACAGCCTAAAATTATCAAACACAACTAACAACTAACCTAATAGCAACTGAAATTATCAAATTCGTACAAGAATTTTAGTGTAGGCATTTTGACAAACACCATCGGTGCTAGGAGGGAGAGGAGACCAGGGGAGGAGGAGGGGTCACCTTCGGTGCTAGGAGGGAGAGGAGGTGGTCGGCGGCGGTGTCGAGGGCGGTGCGCCGTGTCCAGGCGGTGGCGGCGAGGTCGTCGGTGGCACGGGCGCGAGGTGGGCGAGGCCGAGGCGGCACGGGCGCGAGGTGGGCGAGGCCGAGGCGGGGGCGTCGGCGGCGGCTCGAGGTCGATGGCGACGAATTGGGGCGGGCGAGGCCGAGGCGGCACGGGCGCGAGGTGGGCGAGGCCGAGGCGGCACGGGCGCGAGGTGGGCGAGGCCGAGGCGGGGGCGTCGGCGGCGGCTCGAGGTCGACGGCACGTACAGAGAAGCGAGGAAGAAGAAGAGAAAGAAAACCGGCGGCGGGGACGCGAAATATGCCTAAGTGTTGGAATTCTGTGGCGCACCCCCTAGTGGATGCGCCACAGAATTTTGATATTCTGTGGCGCATCCACTAGGTGGTGCGCCACAGAATTCCTTCGACAGAACCATCTCAGTAGCCCACTGTTTAGCTGTTCTGTAACCTGGGGCAGCCAGGTTCGAATCCTGGCTGTCACCCATATTTTTTTTGTTAAATTTTGTGTTTGTCTTATATTAATTAATACACAAAAAAAGTTTCACACACACAAATTAATACAAATATTGAACTTGTGCCATATATCAAAATATTGAACTTGTGCCATATATCAAAATACATAGATATTCTTGTCTCACGCACACAAACAAATTATATATAATACACAAAAAAGTCTTCTTCTTCCCGTCCGGTTCCGAGCTAGCATCTCTTCTTTCCCTTCTTGGCGGTTGAATACTTTAGGCCGGTCACCTTGAGATTTCTTCGCGTGAACGGACAACCTTTCGTAGGTAGGGAGGTCTTCCTTTTTTCTTTACAAGTAGTAGGCATGTCGAAGTACTTGTCGAATTCCTCCTCGATCTTCGGATCGCCGTTCTTGTCCAAGTCCTCCTCGTTGGCGTCTCCTTCCATTCCGATGATGCTCCTCTTGCCCCTCCTCACGACAACACGGCTAGGCTTTGACGGGTCGGTAATGAAGAAGCATTGGTCGACTTGGCTAGCGAGTACCCATGGCTCATTTTTCGCGGAGGCGTTCTTCGATTTGGCTTCGGGTATAACCATGGTGGTGAAATACCGGCCTTCTTTTTCGACGTTCTTGGCCCATCTCACACGGAACATTGGCACCGACTCTCCACAGTAGTTGAGCTCCCATATCTCCTCTATCCTTCCGAAGTATCTTTGCTTGACGGTAGCCTCGTCATCGGCGTAGGATAGCATAGTTACTCCTGAGTTTTGATATTCGCTACTCCTGTCCTTTTCCTCGGTGCAGAATCTGTAACCACTGATGTCGTACGACTGATAGGTCTTCACGTTCTGCCCGGGGCCCTGTGATATGGAGAATATGAGTTTTTCATCTTTCGTACATGGCTTTCTGACCCGTGATTCAGACAGTTGCCTTTTCTTGAACCATCTCGTGAAGCTGGAGTTGTGCTCTCTGGTTACATCTCCGTTCTTCCTCGGCCGGCCCAGGTCGATGTAATTCTTCTCGATTAAGCTTCTGTGCTCTTCCACCCAAGGTTCGATCAATTCTAAGTGTTGTAGCGCGACCCGGTGAGCCCTTTCGAAGTCGTCGCGTCGACCATCAATGAAGACAGGGAGTGAGCGGTAGCCCTCGCGGTGACCAAAACCAGCGAGCCTGCCGAGGTGCGTCCTAGTGGGCAGACCAACATCCTCGTTCTCGGTGCTTAGATAACTCTGGCAGAAGGAGATGCACTCTTTGGTCAGAAAGCCCTTGGCAATGCTTGCGTCTGGACGGGCCCTGTTGCGAACGTATCCTTTGATGACACCGTTCTGCCTTTCGAACGGCATCATGTAGTGCAGGAACGTCGGCCCGAGCTTCAGAATGTCATCAACGACATGGAGAAGGAGATGCACGCAGATGTCAAAGAACGCGGGCGGGAAGTAAATCTCGAGCTCGCATAGTATCCCCACGACCTCATCCTGTATCTTGTGGAGCTGCCTCACGCCGATCGACTTCCGGTTGATGACGTCGAAAAAGTTGCAAAGTGCAGACAGCGTATCACGGACGTGCTCGTCCATTATCCCTCGGATCGCAACGGGAATTATCTGCGTCATAAGCACATGACAATCGTGAGACTTCATCCCGCTGAACCTCTTCTTTGTTTCGTCCAGATATCTGCTTATCTTTCCCGCGTAACCGTAAGGAAATTTGACTCCTAGGAGGCACATGTAGAACTGCTTGAGCTCCTCCGGACTCATAGTGAAGCAGGTAGGGGGAAGCACCACCGCGTTCTTCTTCCTCCTTTTGCGGCGACCTTGAGTCCCTTCCGTCTGGTCATCATTATCATCATCACTATCGGGGGCCTGAATATCTTTCTTGATGCCAAGCCATTTCAGATCGTATCTTGCTTTCTTCCCATCCTTGGTCTTTTCCGGCATGTTCGAAAGAGTGCCAAGAACAGCCTCGGTAACATTCTTCGTAATGTGCATTACATCGAGGCTATGGGGCGTGTGGAGGACCTTCCAGTACTCCAAGTCATGGAAAGCACACCTCGCTTTCCATACACCCAGCAGCGGATCTACCCTCGGTCGCTTCTTTCCCGGCGCAGGGCACTCCTCCCAATTTCTCAAAAGCTCATCAATTTCTATGCCGCTCCTCGGGCGCGGTTCTGTTCCGAGCTCTTCTTGACCATCGAACAAATCACCGCGTTTTCTCCAAGGGTGGTCCATGCGAAGCCACCTTCGAGCCCCTGGGTACACGGTTTTCGAAGACCCTTGATCTCTTGGTAGCTGGATATGCGGGGTGTCATCCATGCACCTGACACATGCGCAGAATCCGTGTCCCACCTGGGCCGATACATACGAGATTCCAGGATAGTCCTGCACCGTCGTGAGCAACGCGGCTCTCATATTGAAATAATCTTTAGTGTAGGCGTCCCACGTACGGACTGGCGTCTTCCATAACGTTTCTAACTCCTCTTTCAACAGCTCGAAATACAGATGTATGTCGATACCTGGTTGTTTCGGCCCCTGAATAAGCATACTCATGTGTATGTACTTTTGCTTCGTGCACAGCCACGGGGGAAGGTTGTAAGGCCATACAAACACGGGCCAGGTGCTATGTGCGCTACTCTGGTTGCCGAACGGATTCATTCCATCTGTGCTCATACCCAGCCTGACGTTCCTTGCGTCGCGCCCAAAATCTTCGAAGGCGATGTCCAATGCTTGCCAATTGCTAGCGTCTGCAGGGTGTGTCAGGATGGTGCCCTTCTCCGGATCTTCTGCGGGCTTCTCCCTTTCCGCGTGCCATTGCATGAGCTTTGCTTCCTTAGGGTCCACGAACCACCGCTGAAGACGGGGAGTGATAGGAAAGTACCATACCACTTTTCGAGGATTTTTCTTGTTTCCACTCTTGTACCGTCCGTGGCCGCACACCGGACATTTGGTCAAGTCCTCGTAATCGCCCCGATAAATTACGCAATCATTGATGCAGGCGTGGTATCTGACGTGCGGTAGGTCAAGAGGGCACAGGACTTTCTTGGCCTCCTCGATACTAGTTGGCAATGTGTTACCCTTGGGGAGAATATCATGCATGAATTTCAGGTTCATGTCGAAGCTCTTGTCGGTCCATTTGTTTCCCGACTTCATCTCCATAGCATCAAGCGTTACTTGCAAGCGCGTATCCTGGGGCCGGCACCCAGGATACAACGGAGTGATCCCGTCTATCCCCATTTGCGCTAGCTTGGCTTTCTCTCTGTCGTTGCTCGTCTGACTGAGAAGCAGTTCTTGAAAATGAGCTTCCTGCAAGGCCAAACTTAGCGGGGTCTGCTCGTCTCCTTCGTCATGATGATGATCTTGTCCGCCGCCGGCATCTCCTTCGTCATGATGATGATGATCTTGTCCGCCGCCGGCATCTCCTTCGTCATGATGATGATGATCTTGTCCGCCGCCGGCATCTCCTTCGTCATCATCTTGTCCGCCGACGGCATCTCCTTCGTCATGATGATGATCTTGTTCGGCTTGTTCCAGCATGAAACCGTGCCTGAGCAGGTGCTCCTCCAATAATCCAGAATCAGGGTTCATCCACCTCTCAAGTTTGCATTTTCGACATGGACATCTTATCTGGCTCCCGTTGGACCGAATCATGTCCGCCTTCGCTTCTTCCTTGTATGTTCTGATTCGACCGGAGTTCATCATTATGACCATGGTTGACTACGCGCTATACATAGAGCAGAAACGAGAGTACATATGTTAATTAGAACCGCAACATGCACACACAAACACACACATGCATGCAAGGTCGACGAAAAAATTCGGCATGACCTCTCTTAAAAGTATGACATATGGGTGGTGCAAAAATTTGCCGAAATGGAAATTAATCAACATTTCGGCAAACATCCATGCACCACGCCGACACAAGCAACAACAAAATGTTTTTTCCGGACCAATTCATGCACACAACACACAAGCTTCATTCATGCATGTCCATCCAACTTTCCTCACCTTGTAGATTCGATCCCGAGACGTGATAGTGGAAAAAAAAAGATGGGAGAGAGGAGGAGAGTATATATGGGGGAGTCTATCAACCAAAATAGGTTTAACTACAAAAAATGGAGAAATCTATGGTCAAAATTGGATGGGAGGGAGGAGCACCACGAGTTGGGAGGTGGGTGGAGGAGAGGAAGAAGAAGAGCAAATGGGAAATGGGTTGGGTAAAGTGGGGAGATGCCCCTTTTAAAATATCTGGAACGCACATTCTGTGGCGCACCCTTTCCTGGTGCGCCACAGAATGTCACTATTCTATGGCGCACCGCAGCTAGTGTGCCACAGAATGTCTCTCCCCCAATTATTGGTGGGGCCAGCGCAAGTAATTATGTGGCGCACCCGCACGAATGCGCCACAGAATATGCATATTCTGTGGCGCATGGGAAGGAGTGCGCCACAGAATTTGCATATTCTGTGGCGCATCTGACGCGTGCGCCACAGAATGGGCCCAAAAGTGGCTGACCCGTGGGTGGCGCACCATGCTTGCAGTGCGCAACAACATTGTGACAATTCTGTGGCGCACTGTGACAGATGCGCCACAGAATTTGTTTTGTGGCGCACGGCTTGTTTCGTGCGCCACAGAATAGGGATCCATAGAAAAGCTTTTTCCTACTAGTGGCTTGCCCGTGTTGGTTTCAGTGTGGCCATAGGAGAATTCGGAAATGGTGATTCCTTGTTTAGTGAAAAGTGGGAAACACAGCTGCAGTTTATACGCCTGGTCGACTTTCAGTGATTAAACAGCTCGAACGTGTAGATTTTCACGGCATCTGATTGAGTTAGCTGACATTGATGCACCGCTCGGTCAAGAACTCTGCACTATGCATGGATAGACTAGACGGCACAACCTGCATGGCGTGGGATCAACGCTGTTGTCTATGTGCGCAGTTGTGCACACTAATTGCAAGTTTTTTTTTGTTTTTTTTTTGCGGGGAAACGGAAGGAGGTGGGGGAACTTTTTTTTTTGGGCTACACTAAAGATTATTTCAATACGAGAGCCGCGTTGCTAAATTTGGGGAACATCGCTTTGTTCATGAACGTAGAAGCACGAACACTGAGACACATAATCTCGCTAAATTTGGGCTTTCTTTGGGGGTGGGCCGTCATGTGTGGCTAGGCATACCCTATGATCCTGATCATGTACCAATGAATATTCTGATGGATCAATAAAGTGGCGGGATTATCATCGAAAAAAAAAACAAAAGGCTCCATTCGGTTTTATCGCGAGATCCTGCCATAACTCCCTCAAAAAAAAAAAAATCCTGCCATAGAAGGCTCCCTCAAAGATAGGAAGAAAATGTGCCCTATATTGTCACCATTCGTTGCGCTCAAGCGTGCCCCCAAGCTACATCCCCTTGCACATGGGGCCTCCTATGAAAATTGAAAGAAAATGCCCACTTTTAGTGCGCTTGTGCCAAGATATCATAGTTGTGGGCGAAACACCCTTAATCCTCGATGTAGGGAATAGAAAAATTACGGTGCACCCTCCCCACTAATATGCCAAACCTAGTAAGGATGGAATATTTTTGTGTGTATCTGCTAATACTTTTTCTTCATTCGTTTTGTTATTTATTTATTTATTCATTTTGTGGATTAGAAAAATAATGGACCGAGTCCATAGTTTCCCTATTGGTGCCTCTCCTTAAATATTAAACATTGTTGGGTGAACAAATTACAGCTGGGAAATTGATAGAATTATAATCATGCAATTATGATAGAATGTTCCAGGCAAATATTTATGTAGGCATTACACCAAACATATATAGACCGCCATCCGACTGCATCTATAACTAATTGAGAGCGGTTCTATGCTTGGCTCTCTAGGAATAAAGTTGTAAAGAACAGAGTATTGCAATAAACTAAGTACATAATGTAGACATTATTTTATAATCAATTGCAGTAGACCAAGAACACCGTTGTTTTACCCTTAGTAGTAACAACACATCATTATCTTAGTTGTTTCAGCCGCTCGAGCCCATGGATGAATGATTCATGAAACCACTATCGAACATATATTCCCTCTTGAAGATTTAAATAATTACATGGACAAAGCAATCATATAAATTGGAGAGCATGTAGGAACGTAAATAAAGAAATATCAACATCACAATTCATCATTTCTCAGCAAACATATTCCGTCCCCGAACTTTGTAGGGTCAAAGGCAATTTAGAGGCGAAGACCCCTCGTGAGGCGGTGCCCGAGGGGGCCACGTGGCCTAGGGTCACGGGTCCAACCTGACCTATGGGTGGGGCCCACATGGCTGCCTCGCGGCTCCCTCGGCGTCGCCCTTTGGTCTTCGGTCTTCTTTCTGGCAATAAAAAATCTCCATAATTTTTTGTCCTTTTCTGACGATATTTTATTTTTTTCCTTTCTTCAATGCAAAAACAATAAAAAACAAAAAATTGGCACTTGGCACTGCGTTAATAGGTTAGTCCAATAAAATTCTATAAAATGATATTTAATCATAATAAAACATGTAGCAATAATATAAAAGTAGCATTAAACAATAAAAAAATATAGATACGTTTTGGACATATCATATATATATATCATGAAATACAAGAAAAAATTGGAACAAATTTTATTTTCACTTTTCATTAAATTTATTTCCAACAAATACATCAATATTTTCACTTGTGCATACTTTTCATCAATGTGGCTCTTAAGCTTGTTGCTAGATGTTGAACATGCCCAAGTTAACCAAAAACGAAAATCATATTTTTTTTATCTCATTTTTGGTGTTGTAAATATTTGCGGTTCTGAATTTACGGAGTTCACACCTCCCTATTTGCAACTTAACCTCTTGTTATGAGATAGAGCTTGTTATTATCTTTCTAACCAGCCTATGTTCATCAGAAATGGAGTTTGTTCACAGAAAAAAAGTGTTTTCGATGTTAAGCTTTTATTATTTCAGGTGTGTGACTATGTGGCGGCAAGCAATTGGTGCATGGTCGCCGACACTATCTTGGTAACTTTCCTGGACTACCTATTCGGCGTTTCTTTGCTGGAATATATGTGCCTATAAATGACGCATGCAGGCCCTACACTTGTGTATATTTGTCATGCACCAATTAGGCGCCAGCAAGTTAAGGCCCAAAGTTTGGGGGTTTCCTTTAAAAGTGATCTTGTTCCCCAACACCCATTGTTGTTGAGCACAAAATTCTCCATTGTTGTCGACCTTTCAAATATATTTCCATCCTCACCCGTCCTATGATTCTTGTATCTTTTTTGTGTCAAAGGAAAGAGGATATCTACATCTACATCTTCACCTATCAATCTCTCTTTTATGTGAAGGGAAGCATTTGAATCTAGATCTTGGAGTCATTGGTTGATTTCCTCCATCGTTCATCCTCTCCAATTTCCTCATAACCTTTGTTACTTTGGTGGGATATGAGAGAGAAGTACTTGACCATTTATTGTGTTCTTGTGTTGCATCCAGTGCATTGATTTAACCTCTCTATATTGATTCATTCGAGTGAGAGAACGTGAACATGTTACTCTTCGAGGGCGTCCCTCCTAGACGGCTTGGCGGTTAGTGTCGCGGTGACCCTCTTCATGGAATATTTTGAAGAGTCAACGACTTCCCCATTGTTGGATTTGTAAAGAGGTTTTGGATCCTGCCTACTATGGGATGGGGGAAACCTAATAATAATAGAAGGAGCCTGATTTTGTGGAGGCGTGATGCGTGTAAAGTCACACGTCCGTTGGAAACCCCAAGAGGAAGATATGATGAGTGCAGCAGCAAGTTTTTCTTCAGTATGAAACCAAGGTTATCAATCCAGTAGGAAGTCAACGTTGCTCCGAAGGTGTTGGTGGAGGAATGTAGTGCGGCGCAACACCAGAGATTCCGGTGCCAACGTGGAACCTGCACAACACAATCAAACTACTTTGTCCCAACGAAACAGTGAGGTTGTCAATCTCACCGGCTTGCTGAAAACAAAGGATTAGTCGTATAGTGTGGAAAATGATGTTTGTTTGCAGAGAATGTAAAAGAACAATGATTGCAGTAGTTGTATTTCAGATGTAAAAGAATGGACCGGGGTCCACAGTTCACTAGTGGTGTCTCTCCATAATAAAATACTAAACATGTTGGGTGAACAAATTACAGTTGGGCAATTGACAAATAGAGAGGGCATAACAATGCACATACATATCATGATGATCACTATGTGATTTATTTGGGCATTACGACAAAGTACACAGACCGTCATCCAGCATGCATCTGTGTCTAAATAGTCCACCTTCAGGTTAGCATCCGCACCCATTCCAGTATTAAGTTGCAAGCAACAGACAATTGCATTAAGTATGGTGCATAATGTAAACAACACTAATATCCTTAGACAAAGCATTGCTGTTTTACCCCTAGTAGCAACAGCACATCCACAACCTTAGAACTTTCTGTTACTGTCCCAGATTAAATGGAGGCATGAACCTACTATCTAGCATAAATACTCCCTCTTGGAGTTACAAGCATAAACTTGGCCAAAGCCTACACTAATAACGGAGAGCATGCAAGATCATAAACATCACATATATGATAGATCAATAATCAACTTGACATAGTATTCAATATCCATCGGATCCCAACAAACACAACATGTAGCATTACAATAAGATGATCTTGATCATGATAGGCAGCTCACAAGATCTAAACATGATGGCACAAAAGGAGAAGACAACCATCTAGCTACTATATGGACCCGTAGTCCAAGGATGAACTACTCACGCATCACTCCGGAGGTAGGCATGGCGATGTAGAGCCCTCCGGTGATGATTCCCCTCTCCAGCAGGGTGCCGGAGGAGAACTTCTGAACCCCCCGAGTTAGGGTTGACGGCGGCGGCAGCGGATGTTTTCTGGAAATATGGCTCGGTGTTTTAGGGTTTTCGCGTCTGGAGGAATAAATAGGCGAAGGGGCGACGTCGGTGGAGGCGCGGGGCCCGCTCCCCATAGGGTGGCGCAGCAGGGGGCCCACCCGCGCCGTCATAGGGTGAGGGCGCCCTGCTGCCCCCCTTCGTCTCCTCTTCGGACTTCTGGAACGTGTCGGGAAAAATAGGCATCTGGGATTTTGTTTCGTCCGATTCCGAGAATATTTCCAGAACAGCTTTTCTGAAACCAAAAACAGCAGAAAACAGGAACTGTCACTGTGGCATCTTGTTAATAGCTTAGTTCCAGAAAATGTATAAAAATGCTATGAAGTGTGAATAAAACATGTAGCTATTGGTATAAAACTAGCATGGAACATAAGAAATTATAGATACGTTGGAGACGTATCAAGGCGGCATGGAGAAGGTGTGATTTCGTAGTGCTGGGGATCCTTTGTCGTAACCATCATCTATCTAGCGGTAATAAGCTTGCTCACTTCATTTTGAGGGGTCGACATCCATATGGTTAAATCAACTTCATGTGACTATACACATGTATACGCTCAGTAGAATCATTAGTCTCTTAATCGTTCAAAACCCACTAAGATGGCACTAGATGCACTTTGAATCAACGGTTCTGGTGGTGACGTGGAAGGAAGGAATTTTATGTTGAAAGCATTTATTTTCTTTATTAACAAGTTTATTTCATTGTGTTTTTGCTCTTTTATGAATTGGGTACTAAATAATGTTTAAATCATGCATGAAGGCTATAGACATATATTTGTTGCTTTCAAAAAATGTAGTCGAGCTTAAGGAGATGCACCTAACTGAAGTTTGGTAGATAATTTTGTCATTGCAGCCTTGGAGGTCATCATCTTTCATTTATCCCACAATACTATAGTACTATTTTCCCACTTGTACATCTCCAAATATATGAAAAATAGGTAATCAAGCCGCCCTTGACGGTACCTTGCTGCGCTCCTTGGTTGTTGCCTGCAGATCCCATCGAAGCAGTGGTAGACGAACTTGCCATGGAAGATTGTGCTGGAGCTTAGAGTAAATTTATTTCCAGGGAATGAGATGCTACTATAACTTCCAGTGTTAAAATGATTGGTTTTTTTTAAAACATTCATGTTTTTCATTTTAGGGTGAAGATTTAGCTAATAAGCAAGCAAATATAGTTGTCATGATGTAGGCTGCACCAGTGGTATGGGAAGTTTAGGGAACTTATTTAATGTTTATATCATTCCCAAATCCAAGAAATGTTTCCACACCAATAATGTGCGGGATATTTAAGGATGTGGTTCATGTAATGTCCAAAACCCGTCAAACTTTGCTAAAAATTGTGATTGGCCATGTTGAGGGAAGAGGAGAAAGGTGTCAACGAAGGGGAGGAGGACGCGCCATGACCGCGCGCGCGTAGAAAAGGAGCTTCGGTGAATAAGCATCAAAGAAGAAACCACATGACTTTTCTTTTGTTTTCCTGATAGCTCCACAACAAATGAAGGCACCCCACACGGACTGGACCTGAACTGAATATAGGCTGAAGAAAGTGACAGAGAATGTTTTTAGCAATCTTTACATGCTATCTCGCCTCATCTTGTATGGAAAATGATTGTGTCACCAAGATGGAGATCTGGTCACTCTACTCGCTGTTTATAAGAAATGGGAGGATGGACATGAAAACAGGAATACGTGGTGCTGGCAGAACAGCATCAACGTTAAGACCATGAGGAGGTGCCAGGAAACTATATCAGAACTTGAAAAGTGCCTAAAGCACGAGCTGAACATTATTGTCCCACCAAATTCCCATTCCCCTACCGTAAGTTTGCCAAACTCGTGCTATTTGTAGGCTCTAGGCTAGGGCTGGAATTAAACTCGAAACTGGCGAGTTAAAATAGTAGATCGGAACTCAACTCGGATTGGCTCAAACTCGTTGCTAAACGAGTCGAGCCGAGTTTTCATTTTAGACGGTAAACGAGTTCTGCGTTCAAGGTGAACTTTCCGGACAAAATGAACTTTTTCAAGAGTCATCCAAGTGGACATGAACAATTTATTTAGTTAAGAGTAGAGTACTTTCTTCTTAGCATGGTGAGCTAGGCTCATCTTTTTAATTTACCAAATATATTAAATTTAAAATTCGATTTCTGTCATCGTAGGTTTACTCCTTGGAGATGTCAAATGACAGGGCATTGCCTCCTTTCCGGAAGAAAGAAACCAACAAGACATCACCGTTACCACAAAACTAGCATACGGGTGTCTCGTCACGACTGTTCCAACCAGTAAGTGTTGCTCATAATCAGCGAACATACTCCCTCCGTTTACAATTAGTTTGTGTTATGAGTTTAGTCAAAATCAAACGTTGTAAAGTTTGACTAAATATATAGGAAAAATATAAATATTTTTAATAAAATTTTAATATTTTTATTAGAATCTTCATAAGATATATTTTCATATTATAGATATTCTTTTTTTTCCGTATATACTTGGTCAAACTATAACTCTCCTATATTGCCAAAATTTGTATATACATGCTTGCATCGAGACCATCGATCAAGTCCAGGGACCCGTCCATTTATTGGGCTATATGATTGATCGCAACTGTTGTTCGAGTATAGGGAAAGATTGCAATACTAAAGTGGACCATCACAGACGTCTCCTGCAATTAACATGATGGAGCATATGTGGTTGGGAAGCACATCGGTGCATTCATCAGTAACTCGTTGACTTCAGCGGGCTTCTTCTCACATCGAGCTGACCGATTGCAGCTTGTGCCGTCTCCCTGATTGTCCGGGTATCATCTACCCCTTCCGTCTGAAAAATAAAACTAGATTTTTATTGAAGAAAACAAATGGATGCTAATATTGACAATATAAAACTTGCGAAATTATGTGTATACCAATGATATGTTTAGTTCCCATAAAATTATATTCAAATGTACTCTATACTCTGTCTATAAAACATGATGGTTTCTATTACGTGTACGTCTGTCAGCTAGTCGTCCAACAAAGCCAAAAGATAGAATGGACGCATATTGAACGGGTTGCAATTGAACAAGAGAAGACGGCGACCTCCAAGCTTTGCGTATCAAGTAGGAGTAGTAAGAGACAACTTATGTATCTACCAATTTGAGCTCATCAAGAAAGCCAAAGTACACCTTTCTCTGAACTGTGCCATCTATCGTGTGATGTCATTCACATGATGTCATCAAATGCGACGTCACCCGCGGAATTCAGCAGCAACCAAGCGAAAGAGACGCGAGCAAATCCTTTTCGTTTCATAAAATCAGGAGAAGGAGATGAATTTAATGGACGGGGAATGGCAACAAATCGTTGATGGTTACCTCGACGAATATGGTGTGAACAATGCTGCTGGCCACGGTGGTGACGCTTGCCGTGATGATCTTCAAGCTGAGCGACTCGAGCGCCCTACACACCGTCACCATGGCGCCCCTCGTCTTGTCATGCCTCACGCTCACCACAGCCAGCTTCTCACCCACCTCCGTCACTTCCAGCTGCACAAACCATAATAAATCTCTATCTAAAAAACATATATATCGACCGTATTCAAGTTTTGTGTGTATTGTGGTTTCTTTTTGTAAAGTTGTCACGTAGGAGTAAGGTTTGACCTTTAACCAGTTGTCTACCCCACACACAAAAAAATTGTTGTCTAAAAAATATTTGACACGAAGTAGAATACTCCTTCCTGTCCAATTAGGTTGAGTATAATTTTTTGATAGTGTCAAACTTTAAGTTTGACCGAACATATTGATAAAATTATTAACATTTATAATCCTAAATTGATATTATTATAATCAGCATGAAGTATATTTTCATATTATATGCATATGATATTGTATATGTTCGTACATTTTTGTACATACTTGATCAAAGTTTACAAAGTTTGACTTCGACCTAATATTATACGCAACCTATTTTGGACAGTGGGGACTATTCAGAAACAGTTAGCCGAATGTCTGTCCTCTTTTGGCACATTCGCATATTTTTATTATCTTGATCATAAATATTCTTGCTAAAGTCGTTATTTTAAACAAAAAAGGTTCAAAATAATGTGGAGTACTATTTACCTTCACACTTCTCGCAACAAACCTGCTTCTAAAACCAAAGGCCACAAATTGTTGCTTGATAATCTTCCAGCTGTTGCGATAGCAACTTGGACAAATACCATGTTTTAACAAGTGGACAAATACCTATGTCCTCGACTTCTGACTACCATGCGTTTGGTCCACACCTTTCTATTATTAGGGCCAGTTCTTTTCGTGGCTTAAAAATTAAGCCGCACACTCACCAGCTTCTCTCGTAACCATGCAACTTATTACTTGGGGCTTCTAAATTAGTTATTCCATGACTAATTTATAACCCTGAAATTATAACATGGGTGGTTTATGAGAGAAGTTAGGAAGAGTGGCTTAGTTTTTAAGCTCCCAAAAAAACTGGGCTTTAGAAGTAAGGTTTTTTCTGCAACATATATATGGGTTTATTCAGCAATGATAATGTCATCTTAGCAAAAATGACACTATGTTTACTTAATGCTGTTTCCAGTATGATACTACAATATACTCATTTTGTTTCTCAAAAAAATACATATATATTAATAAGTCATACAATGTATAGGTCTCGGGTTTTTTGAAAAAATTAACAACAACTATTATAATATGAAAACATATTTTTCAAGATGAATATAACGAGAAGATGTTAATTTTTTTAAGGCTTGATAAAACTTTATGGATTTAACTTCTGAAAATATTACAGGTATTCTTTTGAATAAGGGAGGTCGTATATAGTATTCCCTCTATTCACTAATATAAGACATTGGACCCATCATTTCAGTTTTCTTGATTCAAATGTATGTAGACTTATTTTGTAAATAGATTCACTCATTTTAGTATGTAATCAAAATTGAAAGGGGTCCAGTGCCTTATATAGTGAAGGGAGATAATAGTATTAATTATGGTAGCGTCATGTATCTAACTAATTATTTTTAGTTGTGTCATTTTTGTAATCAACTTTTTAGTGGTGTTTTTACATAGAACAAAGTTAGCAGTGACATACTCCCTCCATGCCCATTTAGTTGACCCACACATTTTTACGAGGTCTTTTGACCATTAATTTGACCCGCGAGAACATATACCACGAATTTATACCATTGAATCCGTATTCAAACAAAGTTTTAATATTATAATTTTGTAACATGTGATATATATTTATATATATATTATTGGTTAAATTATTGATAAAGGCTAAAACATGAAAAATAAGGATGCCACATATATTTGAATGAAGGGAATATATCAACTCTACCCTATGTTTGTACACACAATTATGCATGTGCAAGTATACGCTACCCCCTGTTAAAAAATGTAAGCATTTTTAGTAAGCCAAACGCTACATTGTGGAACAGAGGTAGTACTAACTTTACCCGACATTTTTTTCTTTTGCATAACTTTATCCGACTTGAGGTTTTCCGTTTTGTTGGCAACAAAAAATTATGCAAGACAGTCATTGTCCCAACAAGTCAACGTGCTATGCAGCAGCATTGGCTGAGTCAGCACTCAGCAACATTAACAGTATAGAGTGCCAGTAGGTCGTCAATAACTACCTCGAGTATTTGGACAGGACGAGTGGCAGGGGAACAGATGGCGTCGACGTTGACGGAGGAGGCTGAGGTTGTCCTCCTCAGCTTCTTCCGTGGCGGGAAACTGGCGGCGTCTTCCTCGGCCTGGCTGCCGGCCTCGAAGACGTTCTCCGTCTTGACCACGGCGGCGCAGCTGGCGGCTTCGAGGTCGGATACCTCGGCGAGGATGTGCCGCTCCTGCTCCTGCAGCTCCTCGATGTAGGCGATTGCGTCCTGGATGATGGACGCCTTGTCCATCTATATAAAAGGTCGCACAAACCCAGTTGAATTATACTGAACACACAGTTCCACTTCTTGTAGTGATCGCACGAGCAGTGGCGCTGACCTTGGTGATGTTGGGAACGACGCCGCGGAGGGCGTAGAGCTTCTCGTTGAGCCTCCTGCGGCGGTCCCTCTCCATGATAATGTTCTTGCTCGCCCTGGAGGCCCACGTGGTGGCCGTCGCCCAGGAGTTGGCGCCGTCCGGCGAGCTCGAGTCGTCGTAGCAGGAGGAGTAGAGGCCGGACGGCGAGCCCTCGACCGGCATGTACATACTGCAGGAGTTGACCAGGCTTAATCAAACGATGAGCAGGCAGGAAAGAAGGAGCAATCACAGAGAACGCCGGCGACGGATTGCCCCAAGATCAAAGAAGCAGAGGGCGGCTCACTTGAATGTGAACTATGTTCATGCTGCGAGTGCGGGCTCACCTGTCGACGACGCCGAGCTCGAGCACCTCGGCGGCCTCGAAGAAGCAAGGCGTCTCCCAGGAGAAATCGAAGCTTAGGTCCATGTCGCCCATTGGAGCTAGCGCCCAGATGATTCTCTGTCTCTACCGATCGAGGGGTTTTGTTCTACTTCTCAGGGGCACCTCACGGCTTCACTTGCTACTCGTTTCTATTCAGCGCACAGTCACCCAGAGCTAGCCTTTATAGGCGCAAGGCATCGAATTTGTGATTGCAGCGTGTGTGGATAGCGTAAATCCATTAGCGCAAGGACGCAAAGGAACCCTGTGCAGTAGCTGCATATAAGGATGGATCATGGAGTGGTAGATCCGCGTCGCATGGGCGGTGGGGGCCTTGGGGCCGACGTCCGAGCGAGAATGCGAGACCACCCTACCCGATCTCCGCCTAGGCATCCTGCGTGCTGGGCAATCGTTGGCTGCTCTTCTATTTTCGGTTCCCTGGAGATGGAATCGGTGCGCTGCCGCCCCGTTCATGTCATTGTTTGGGTCCGGGAACTTTGGCGTCCCGGGCGCAGGCCATTCATGTGGTCAGCTGGCCGCGGCATCTTCGTGTGGGGGCATGGTAATCCTGTGCGACAGTGATGCTTTGTTCCTGAGATGTTACTTCTGTTTGGTTCGACGCATTGTTTTGCTTGGTTATTTCTGTCGTGAATGACGTAGGGACGAGCTGATGGAGGACGACACGGGGGGCGCCGCCGACGGCGCGCCCGTGGAGCGCCTGACGGGCCGGTTCTGGGATACGGAGGTCTCCTCGCCGGCGGCTACATTCGGCGGGCGTCGCCAGAAAACCCTAGCGCCGCCGGCGTGGGATGCGGAGTGCACGGGTTCGCGGTTCCAATGCCTAGGCGAGCTGAAGGCCGCCCCGTCTGGCCTCGAGGACGGTAGGATCCCGACGGAGGCCGCAAAGGATGTGTTGGCGGAGGAGTGGCTGGTGTCACGCGACGACATCCGGCGACCGGCCATGTCCGAAGGAGAGATCGTGGCGGAGTTTTGGGAGAAGGTGGGATACCCCACGCCGGCGTCGCGGTTCTGGGAACACTCTTCCCGGCGAGCTCCAACACAAACCAAGGTACGAGCTTTTCTTCTGTGTGCAGGTCCATCGAGGCGACGGAGACGGATGGTGCTGAGGTCGTGGAGCCGCCTCCTGTGGTGGATTCCACGGGGACGAAGGGGAGGATGCCACCTTGGCGTCCGCTGCGGCGACCCCCCGTGAGGATGGGGTGGCGTGGTCCTCTTCCGCGACCCCGGATCACGCCACCGCCATGCCTCGGTGATTTCTTCCCCGAGACTCCTCCATCTGCGGCAGGGCAAGGGTCGGATACTTCGCCGGCGAGAACGGGCGGTTCCAAACCGGCGACAATCGCGGCGAGCTCGGAGGAGACAGTGGACTTTCCAGAAATTCGAAATTTGCTGACACTGACGGGTGGGGCCAAGGTGCATGCGCTCGTGGACCGTCCATCGCCCTAGGAGCATCTTGGCCTTTGGTTCGATGGATGACCGTGGCTCCAGAACCCTAATCACTCGTTCTTCTCCATCACGTCGAGCTGTGCTGCCGCCATCCCATCAGTCGCCGTCTCCTACTCCGGCCACGTCTGTCGTGGGTTTGTCACGTCAGGTGTCATGGAGATGACTTCGTAGAGTTGGGGATTAAGCGATCGAGCGTCTCTGAGCTAAAGATCGCAGGGCACGAGAAGACAATGTTTTTTACCCAGGTTCGGCCCCTCGATGCGAGGTAAAGACCTACGTCCTGCCTATCCTAGATTGATATTGATATGAATATGGTGTTACAAGGGGTTGGCGATCGATGTGTTGAGTCGCCTCTTTCGGGATGTATGAGAGCTAGGGTTTGGAGCTTGGATTGCTTCTCTTGTCTAAGTCCCACGAGCCCTCCTTATATACACGGAGGCTCGTCAGGTTACAATGTTATTATTTGGGGACTACTCTTCGTGCCTTCCAAGTTAAGCTAAACACCGACCTTCTGGATCCTTCTACTGGCAGGCCATACTCTTAGGCCGGCCCATCTTCTTGTCAGCCCATCTATAGTGCGACCATAAAATAAGTCGCGCTTTATCTGGATGAGTCGCGGGATTATTATTCCCCCGACATTAGCCCCCAAGCTTCTGGGTGATTCTTAGAATCAGGCGAAAGATTATGTCTTGATGATGATCTTGCGGGCTTGCGTGTGTAGTTCTCGCCGACTTGTCGATGTTGCACTTGGCGACTCGCTGATGATGAGTCGCACACGTAGCGGCTTATTGAGCCGTTGATGTAGAAGCGATGAGTCGCTATCTTTGCGGCTTATGTAGCCACTATGTTGCCAATTGAGCACTTCTGTCTTGGTTGCATTGAAACTGCAGAATCGCGGTGAGTTTTCCGCGAAGCACTTGGTGAAAACCACCTTTTCCTGTTGGGTGTAAGACTGAGCTGAAATCATAAGGATAATAACTTATGAGTAACCAGATATATCAAATGTGTATAAGGTGCTGAGTCATAGACATCGAAGCATAAAAGACCATAAGCATAAATAAGCTGGTCAATCATTAGAATAATAATCTGTCATGTTATCATGACGAGCCATCTGAACGCATGTTGAAACATGGCGGCTCAAGGGCATATAGCCACAACCTGTATTTAAAGATTTCCGAGTCGCTAATTTGACTCGCAAAATGATATATATATATATATATATATATATATATATATTCTCATGTGCTGTAAAAAGTGAAATCTGCATATAATCATGGTATATGAGTATAATAAAGACCGCCAGATATGGTGGATGTGTAGCCCCCAAGGGCCGAGTTGTATGCATGGTCATGCTGCTCGGGACTCAAAAATATCTCAAGTTAGACAAAAATTTAATTGTCCTAGCCCCCGGTCATTAAGCAGGCATGCTTTCATTATCCTGCTTGATGGCATATCGTTGCAAGTTGATCCTGCAACAGATTGACAAATATTGTTGCCGCAAGATAATAATGATATAAATTCCACTTTGATGTGGCTGAAAATAAATAAATAATGGTGGCTTCATCAGCCGATATCAGGAGATAATTATCTCAATCATAAAAAATCTGGCCATGCCAATTCAAACTCGTATGGCTGAGTTATAAGTTCCTGAAATTCAGAAGGCAAAGTCCCCGAGGAAGCAATAATTTGATGATAATATGTTAGCATTGGCGGCTGGTAATAAAAAAGTTAGTACTCCGCATAATAGCATATGGTACCCTGCATGATAGCATAATATAATCTGCATGATAGCAAATGATATGTCGCTTGATACAAATGATATGTCTCATGATGCAAATGATATGTTGCATGATGCAAATGATAAGTTGCATGATATTTTGCGTGATAGCAAATTGTATTTTGCATGATAGCAAATGGTTGCATAATAGCAACTAGCTGCATAATAGCAACTGGTAAGATGCATGATAGCATATTGTACGATGCATGATAGCATATGGTACTTGACACAGTATTTCCCAAATCTAATGTGTGTTCAGGGTCGAGAACGGCCATGATAGGCAGCCATGATAGGCATCAGACTCGATTGACGCCACACGCGGGTACTTTAGTCCTTCTGAATTATCTCTATTACCGTTAAGTAGGTCTTCGCGCGGCTCAGTATTTCCCAGGTAAAAAATGCGTGTTCAGGGTCGCTGGCGGCCATGATAGGCGATCACACTCGATTGACACCGCACCCCAGTACTTTGGCCGCATAGTGCAAAGATACTTCTGACTTAAGGCGAGAATAACCAGGATTATTGCTTTTATCGGCAGCAATAGCCGTGATGAGCTCTAATTAGCTTTGATGATAACCAGCTCTGATTAGCTGTAGATGTGGTACGGCGAGTCACCTGTTTTAACTCAAATATCTGATAAGATAATGATTCATTAATGACTCATAAACTGATGTAATGATGAGCTGTTTGCGACTCATAAAATGATATGGGGGTAAATCGCTATGCGACTCATAAATTGATATGACAATAAGTCGATGGTGATTAATAAAATGATATGATGATAAATCATGAAATTATATAACGATCAGTCATAAATTGATATAATGATAAGTCAGAGAATGACAAATGAATCGCCAAATATCAATGCTTGAACATGTAGTGGTGGTCTTGATATTCAACGCAAGCTGTAAATAGCTAGACTTTGCAATGCGAGTTATAAAGAACTCTAATTTGACGAATGTATTGAGAAGTAGATGTAATTAAATCTACAAAAGCTAATATGAATTTAAAGTCTACGACATGATATAATATGAGTCGCAAAGACATTTAATAAAAGGCATAATAACCTAGAAATGCAGCCCCGAGATAAACTCGAAGATGAAATTTACTGATAAAAGTAAAAGACTGCAAAAGTTTGAGCATGAAAGCGACTTATCTTGTTTTATTCTCCTGGCGATGACGCGATATGATCCGTGAACTGGCTGCTGGATTGTTTTAATGCTTCTAATGCTTATGATGTGGAGTAAAACGAGGATCCTTCGACTGAAGCCGCGTTGAGTCCTACACATGTCTGCATCCAGGTCTTTGAATTGGTTGCGTCGCGGTGCCGTACTGCATGGGTTTCCTTCCTTTGGAACAGCTAGTACTTTTGATTTCTCAGAAGAATCCATAGTAGTAGCAAGCGAGCAACTCTATATTTATTTTCATGATTTCTTTCTTTCATCCCAGTGCGAGTCATCAAGGCCATATAATGTTGGGGCTGGCCTTCATGTGGATATCCATGCAAAATAAGCCAGCAACTTGGATTATGCAAACGAATCAACTTGGCTCTGCACAGCATCTGTCCACGCCGTGCGCGCTGAAGCCAATCGAGTCGGTGCATAAGTCGCCGAGATTTGGATCCCCACTCATGTCGGACATCCTGAACTGATGGCAATTTCTCGCCGATTTGTGATTCCGATCGCCAGATACTGCTCCCGAGATTCCTATGATGATGAGTCACAGCCGTTTGTTGATTTCGATAAGCCGCGCGTGATGGTTGATGAAAAAGTGTGAGCCGCGGCTGTCATCCAATGTTGCGTCTGGGTCCCCCTATCCCCGCTGCTGGGCTGTCGGCTTGCCGTATGTATGTACGTGCTCTGTTTGGGTCATGGGCGTGCTAACCACCAAGTAAGCTACTTAATTAATCTCTTTTCTTTTGCGATCAGTATCCTTGGAACTTGAAACGATCATGCTCTTCTATTTCTTGGTCGTGCAAACGTACTCCCAGTATGGCCCGAAACCACAGTTTTGATCGGACACGGTTCCAACTGGTTTGATCCGGCCGGGAGCAGCTTCCTTCTTTTCTTTTCCTTTTTTCCCCTAGTAATTCGCACCAGGTGTCAACTTGGGTCTTGATCATGGGTATCTTGACTCTTGATTCTTGGAAAGTACGGCTGCCGCTGCCATGCTTGGACTCCTCATTGAGTTTGATTCGGACTAGAACTATGTCTTGCCGATTTGATGCTTTCCTTTTTTGGATTCGCGAACTCGCATGAACACAAAACTTACTGTGGTGCTTGAGTCGCTGACGGAGATCTAGCCGTTAGAATCGTCTCAAATTTCTTGGAGGTCTTCGGGATTGTATTCCGCAGGGTTCCACCGGAGGGATCTTCGAATTGATGTCCGAGTCGATCTCGATAATTATTTTCCCAAAGTCGCGTGGAATTCCGTCAGCTTTCGACAGGGCTTCAGTGTTTGAATCGCCCACGGAGATCTAACCGTTGGAATCCGATGCGCTTTGGACAGCTGGTAGGAAACTCAATTGCGCATCTTTCCACCAAAGGGATCGTCGAGATGAGTTTCGAGCCGCCGCCGGTGATGTCCGCCATATGGTCGTTGCTGCTGTCCTGTAACCCGCGCGTGAGGGGCGTTGTTGAAGTTGAGCCCCGAATCGCGCGGTCGAATTTCTCCACGCGTTCTACTCGAGCTTGAGATAAATCTTGATGTAGATGTAGATACCGCCGAATCGTTTAGACCGGCGCGACATCGAAGTCGCCGAGCTTGAATCGACGACGAGATCCTCCGTCCCTGGCACAGATCCAGCGCGGAACATGACGCTCTTGACCGCAGCCCCACGGTGGGCGCCAACTGTCGTGGGTTTGTCACGTCAGGTGTCATGGAGATGACTTCGTAGAGTTAGGGATTAAGCGATCGAGCGTCTCCGAGCTAAAGATCGCAGGGCACAAGAAGACAATGTTTTTTACCCAGGTTCGGCCCCTCGATGCGAGGTAAAGACCTACGTCCTGCCTATCCTAGATTGATATTGATATGAATATGGTGTTACAAGGGGTTGGCGATCGATGTGTTGAGTCGCCTCTCTCGGGATGTATGAGAGCTAGGGTTTGGAGCTTGGATTGCTTCTCTTGTCTAAGTCCCGCGAGCCCTCCTTATATACACGGAGGCTCGTCAGGTTACAATATTATTATTTGGGGACTACTCTTCGTGCCTTCCAAGTTAAGCTAAACACCGACCTTCTGGATCCTTCTAGTGGCAGGCCATACTCTTAGGCCGGCCCATCTTCTTGTCAGCCCATCTATAGTGCGACCATAAAATAAGTCGCGCTTTATCTGGATGAGTCGCGGGATTATTATTCCCCCGACAACGTCCGCGAAGAGCTCCGGGGCCTTCCGCTCCGTGACGAGGTCCTTCACCGACGTCGCTTCGGCGTCGCCCCGGATGGCTGCGCCTCCTCCAGGCGGTGGCGGACCGCCGATATGGGCTCCGGGTGGGGCCGGCACTGCTCAGGCTCGTGGGGGTGGGGCGGTCTTCGGCATCAATGCCGGCCCTCCGACCTTTGCTCCACGGCAGCCCGGCGCGGGCCAGCAAACTGCGATTGCCGCGGGAGGTCCCCAACCGCCGGCGGGATTTGCCTTCGGGGCAGCGCCGCAGCCTCCGGAGCGGAAGAAAAAGAAGAAGAATAATGGGGCGGTAGGGCAAATGATGCAGCCTGGTTTGCAGCCTGTGGCTGGGGCTCCGCAACAGCAGCAGCAAGCGTTGCTGGGTGCTAGCGTTCTGCAGCACACGGTCGTTGGTCAGCAGCAAGGTCCTTTGGGTGCCGGCATGCAGCAACAAGCAGTTGGTGGTCAGCCGGGTTCCGTCCATGCGCAGCCAGTGATTGCAGCAGTGCAAGAAGGGGGGGCAGTTGATGCAGCTGCGACTAAAAAGCCCAAGGATTGGTGTTGGAAGTGTGCGGTGAACACGTATGCAACTAAAGATTATCCCGCGAAGCACTTTTGTGTTATTTGTGAAAATGCAAAACATCCGACGCCAATGTGTCCCACTCTGAAGCTTCCTAGGCCCTCGGTGCTCGTTGCTGGTCAGGGGCACAAGGACACTATGTTCATTCAATTCCCGGATAACTTGTTCAAGGCTGATCTAATTCCCAAGGACGATCCAATTGCTCTAGTGAAGGTACAAGGTACGGCCGCCACCGCAAAACAGGTGGAATCCCAGGTGGCGCGGCTGTGTCCCGTTAAGTCTTGGCGTTGGGAAGCGATTCCTAATGGGTTGACGCCTACACTGTTAACTTTCCGTCCAAGGAGGATCTGATGTGCTTTGATGGCATTGAGCTTGGGGTTCCTTCTCAGTCTACCAAGCTTTTGTTGAGCCAATGGAAGTCGGTCGATGTGGAACATAAGTTGGAGCTCCATCAGACTTGGGTTCATGTCACCGCTGTGCCAAATCCGTTGAGGCAATTTTGGGGCTTGTGGGCGGTAGGATCTCTCATTGGCACCACTATCGATGTGGACATGCTTGCTCTCCGTCGCCGAGGGATAGTCCGGATCTTAGTGGGTATGATGTGGGCAGAGTGCTTCAAAGATTCTGATGAGGAGGGGCTGTTCATTAGGACAGACGGGGTGTTGAGGCTGAAGGGATATGATTTCACATTTCGGCCTGAGAGCCAGGACTTCATTCCGGAGGCGGACTTTGTCCCGTTTGTGTGGCAGCGCAAAGGAAAGGGTGGTTCTGATGATAATGGGATGGAAGATGACGATTCGAATGATCCAGTGGGACAACATGGAGGGTCTGATAATGCGACCACTAGCATGGCTATTGATCCAAGTCCGAGAACAGGGAGTGGTCAGTCGCATGGAGTTCACTCAGCTCATGTCCTAAAGGAGATTGCTGTCACACCGTTCAATCCAAATCCACAGACACCTAGAGCAATGGAGTTGGTTCGGCAATGAAAAAGGATTCTGTGCTGCGTACTCAGCTGGGAGCTAGTGGCAGTTCTGGAAGTGGCCACTAGTACAGAACGACACATCGGATACCCCTCTATGGAAACGGCAGGCGTTAGGCGACGGAGAATCGCGCTTTCCGCGCGGCCAGTGCGTACAAACCTGACCTGGGTCGCGGCTGGCCCGTCAACATAGGTAACGGAGAAAGTATTAAATCCGTTACCCATAGTATTGGCAACGGTCTTAATTCTGGCTCCGTTTCTGATATGTTCCTCTATAGCAACGGGGACTTTTGGGTGTCCGTTTCCAATGTGAGGCGAGTAAATGCCATGGCGTAGTGGCACCGCCCACTACTCCTTGAAAACCCCAATCCTTGCTAGCTCAAGACGCCACTGAATCTGATCTCTCTCTCTCGCTCGCTCGCTCCCTCCTACTGATTAGCGAAGATGTCTCGCAGCAACGACACACAGGAGCACACTGAGTTGCCGCGGGACAGTCCCCCCGTCAGCGACGAGTCCGTTGAAGGACCGACGCCGGAGACGAGCGACGACGAATATGCCAACTTCCATGATCCCACCTTGATGCTGGGCCCGCCGAAGGTTGATTCTGATGACGAGTCAACCGAAGAGGAGAATGAGGAGGAGGAGGACGACGAGGAGGACGAGGCGGAGGCGCCGGTCCCGAAGAAGGGAACCCGGCGACGGAGAAGAAAGCCGCCGCCACCGCCTCCGATATGCTGCCGTCGCCACCACCTCCAATGGCCCCCAATAAGCGAGGCCGTGAGAAGGACGAGGATTGCGCGGAAGCAGGGCGCAAGAAAAACAAGAAGTAGCTAGTAGTAGTTCTATAAGTTCTCCAACTGTAATTTACTTTATTATTATTAATATGTACTGCGTATGTAATGTAGTAATCACTAATATTAATAAATCCTATAAGTGGTTTTCTCCATATAGTAGAGATTAGGAAAATATTATTCCAGAGAGTAGAAGAAATTCCACAGAGTGGGCGCGTAGGTCCCACACCTCAGTGGAAGAAACACAAAGGAAACGGTCCTTCTAAAGAACCGTTTCCTATGTTTTACCTATATATATGGGCGTACAGAGCAAAACCTAACACTCGTTTCCTCACTCTGTCCCAGTATGCTAGATCTGTTCGTGGCGGCGGCTCCTGGCGTTGCGGCCATCGCCGGCGCCGTGGCGGCGCCGTCTCCTCCCAAACGACGGCTATCACGGCGAGGTCTTCGCCATCTCCCCCGACACGGCGAGGTCTTCGCCATGTCCCCCGACACGACGAGGTGTTCGCCATGTCCCCCGACACGGCGAGGTCTTCGCCATCTCGCCCGACACGGCGAGGTCGTCGCTCTGTCTGCTTCCTCTGCCTCCACCACTTCCGGATCTGCTAGATCCATCCAACGGCGACGTGAAGAAGGTATCAGATCCACATCCGGTAGTTCTATCTAGATCATTTCTTGATGTAGTTAACTTGCCTATTGTGCACTTGCAACTAGTTGTAGTTTAGCTTACTTGTTGATAGTAGTTCAGTTCACATCCGGTAGTTCTATCTAGATCATTTCTTGATGTAGGTAACTTGCTTATTGTGCACTTGCAACTAGTTGTAGTTTAGCTAACTTGTTGAAAGTAGTTCAGTTCACATTCGGTAGTTCTATCTAGATCATTTCTTCATGTAGTTAACTTTCCTATTGTGCACTTGCAACCGGTTGTAGTTTAGCTAACTAGTCCATGTGAAAACAGGAGTCTATTTCGGTGACACTGCATAAAAAAGTCGGAGACACAGAACAAACAACGAACATTACTCAAGAGAGTAGTGTTTGTTGACTTTCCCATAATGGCCTCCAATTATATACATAGGTCAGTACACACTATATACTACTGTATACTTCATATTATTGTGTTAAATTGTTTGTTCTATCTAGTAGTGTCAGAACTAACATAAATCCTTATTTACATTTAGGGATATCAAGTTGTTCCCTTTCAAACTCCACCATACATATCCAGCGTCGCTATTGTGACGTTTTGGTACACTGCATAAAATACTTTTTTAAGTAAGAGTGTTTTATACAGTGTCGCCGAAATGTCACATCGGTGACGTATTAGATTAGATTTCGGTGACACTGCATAAAAAATCTAGAGCCGGTGGTGGCCTCCATGGAAAGGATGATCGTTGTCAGGCATCCTATGAAGCTGCTGACATCGCAATATCTTGTTGACAAGCCGTGTGTTGGCTGCTCCGGTTCATCAATAAGAGCCACCTCAAGACATAGGTAAGATATCGTTTCAGTTTGCTTAAATTCATAGTGTATTTATTTTAGCATATGTATTTAACAATTGTAACTCTATTTACTAATGTATAGGGTCCAAAGCTTCAACATCCTTCTCTCAAGAAGTTGAGATAAGAAGAGATAGCTAGAATGACACCTTCGAGGATTGTGGAAAAGGATGTAGGGAAGAAATCATATATTCTTTCCGTCCTTTGACATGATAGGCTTAGTATAGATGAAATCTGTTATCGTTTTACCTCTTATGTTTGTCACATCTTGTGATGCAATTGTAAAGGTGAAATTGTGATGGAAATGTAAAGTTACATTGTGATATGAATGAAATCTGTTACCGTTTTAGTATTTGAGCTTGTGCTGTGAGATTTTAAGTATCTAGTGGCATTTGTAAACGTGGCATCCTGTAACCGAAATATGAGAAATGCTCAATGCAAACGGGTGGATGGCAAACTCCGTATCTGATGAAGGAAAACTAAGGAAACGGAGGTCTGCGCACAACCGTTGCCAAATGGATACCTCATCGGAAACGATTTTTGGCCTCCGTTACCGATGAAGGCCTTCATATCAGTGACAGAGGCGGGGACACGGACCCTTTCTCCGTTGCCGAAGGGGTTTTTTGCACGTTTCCGATGTGTCGTTCTGTACTAGTGGGCTCTCGTTCAAGCATATTAACGCACAAGAGAGCGCTGGTTCCAGAGAGCATGCAGCGTCCTTTGTCCTGTGCTGGGCTGGAGGTGACAGGCCAGGGGTCAGTGCCATGCTACGGTCCGTCGACGCCGGCTCCGGTTGGGCTGCACAGCGCAGCGGCGTCCGCTCCTGTCGGGTCGCGATCTACGACGGACCTGGATGGTGACGGACTACTTCGCTCCGATCATGGACCGCGGGCGACTGCTGCAATGGCGAAGCGTGCTGCCCGCGCGGACGGTGGCATTGATGTCTGCCTGACTCCAAATGGACCGCGGCTGCCTGTCTGCGCGGCGACCAGCGGGGACGCTCGGACGTCTTCCACCGCCTGCACGACGGATAGCCCGGGAGCTGCGACGGAGCTGCTCGTCGGCTCGCTGGGATGTCCGATGAGGAGCATCGGCGCGGGCCTCGACTCGCCAGGGCGTGCCACGTTGGAGGTGGACTCTACGACAACTTTGTCCCCCTCCATAGTGGCGTCGTCTGCTCCTACGGCTCCGACAACTACCACACTGGTTGAGAGGGCTGCTACATCTCCTCCGCCCTCTCCAAATGTGGCCGCACCAGTGGGGGTACAGTCGCCGCCTATGGTGACTCCTAGGCGCAGCGCACATCACCTCACTGGTAGGGATGGGGCTTCAGCGACGGACGAGGATACTATGGCGAAGGCGATGCGTCGCAAAGCTGAGTCCTTCTCCACTCCTCCTGCTGGTACGTCCCAAACCACCAAATCATTTTTGTCCTTTACATCGTCTACTTTATCTGCTAAGTTGTCAGCGGTAGGCGTTAGTTTAGGTAGAAATGAAAAGGAAGTCATGTTATCGGCAAATGTTTTGAAACATGTAGAGTATGACCGTCGTAAAGTTTCTCCTACAGTTTCGACTAGGCCGGTACATTCAACCTTAGATGATGATGATGCGCATGCCACAATAGATGGACAGCTTCTATCACATCTTGTAGGTGAAATAACCGAGGTGGACATGGATGAGGCTGAGCTGGGATCTTATGATGCCTGTATGCTACCGGTCGGAGATCCAAGTCTGCCAAAAACAAAAAGAACAAAGCTGCGCGCAAAAGCGCGATTAAGTCAAAATCCTCAACAGTTTCCCGATGAATGGCATTTTCGAAAATAGCAGAGGTCTAGGCGACTTGGCTAAATATTTGAATATTGCGCATCATGTGAGAGATTATAAGTTGGATTTTTTGGCTATCTCCGAGACGGGTAGACAAGATTTTCCGAGCACTCTACTAGACCGCCTTTCAGGTGGTGTGGAGTTCGATTGGCATTCTTGTCACCCTCGAGGTAGATCGGGTGGCATGTTACTTGGCATCAAAACGGAAACCTTGGAGTTGTTGGTTCGTTCGGATGGTGAATTTCACATTAAATTTCAAATCTGTAACAAATCCGACAACTTTATATGGAGTTTAGTTGCTGTGTATGGGGCTGCTCAAGAAGAATATAAGGCTGCTTTTCTTAGAGAGTTGGTCAACTTAGCCAAAGATGATCCAAACCCTATCATTATAGGCGGGGATTTCAATATGCTGAGGTACCAACACGAGAAAAGTAGGGGTCACTAGTACAGAACGACACATCGGAAACGGGCCAAAAACCCCTTCGGCAACGGAGAAAGGGTCCGTGTCCCCACCTCTGTCACTGATGTGAAGCCTCACAATGGCAACGGAGGAGATAAACCGTTTCTGATGTATTTAACATTAGACACGGAGTTTTGCTAATAACCGTTTCTAATAAGGGTTACAGGAAAACAAAAAAAACACGGTGACGGGCTGTGCCGTCGATGGAGCCCCGCTCCATGCGACTAGACGGCCGCCCGGTCGTCACCGTATTCATGTACGCCCTGCTTTACAAAAGTTCATCAGTGCGCGTGGCTGGAGCTCTGCTCCTATGTCTTCACGGCCGCCAGATGAACATCTATTGTCTTTCCTGCTGCGCAAAATGTACTGCTCCTGGTGACGGCACCGTGTATGGAGCCCCGCTCCTAGGTCTTCACGGCAGCAGCATCATCACCAAGCATCCACCAAGCCCTTGAAACAACGAATATTCTTTGTTAAAAACAGCAAACAAAGCTAATAAACAGAGCCAGTAAGCAGTAAACAAAGCAAACCGAGCTAAATACATAGCTGAAGATCTAACTAACAGAGCAAACTGAGCTAAATAAGTAGCTAACATAGCAAATACATAGCTAAACAAAGCAAACCGACCTAAATAAGTAGCTAACATAGCAAATACATAGCTGAACATAGCTAACTAACAGAGCAAACCGAGCTAAATAAGTAGCTAACATAGCAGAACAGAGCTAACTAACAGAGCAAACCGAGCTAAATAAGTAGCTAACATAGCAAATACATAGCTAAACAAAGCAAACCGAGCTAAATAAGTAGCTAACATAGCAAATACATAGCTGAACAGAGCAAACTGAGCTAAATAAGTAGCTAACATAGCAAATATATATCTAAACAAAGCAAACCGACCTAAATAAATAGTTAACATAGCAAATACATAGCTGAACAGAGCTAACTAACAGAGCAAAATGAGCTAAATAAGTAGCTAACATAGCAAATACATAGCTAAACAAAGCAAACCGAGCTAAATAAGTAGCTAACATAGCAAATACATAGCTGAACAGAACTAACTAACAGAGCAAACTGAGCTAAATAAGTAGCTAACATAGCTAAACAAAGCAAACCGAGCTAAATAAGTAGCTAACATAGCAAATACATAGCTGAACAGAGCTAACTAACAGAGCAAACCGAGCTAAATAAGTAGCTAACATAGCAAATACATAGCTAAACAAAGCAAACCGAGCTAAATAAGTAGCTAACATAGCAAATACATAGCTGAACAGAGCTAACTAACAGAGCAAACTGAGCTAAATAAGTAGCTAACATAGCAAATATATATCTAAACAAAGCAAACCGACCTAAATAAATAGTTAACATAGCAAATACATAGCTGAACAGAGCTAACTAACAGAGCAAAATGAGCTAAATAAGTAGCTAACATAGCAAATACATAGCTAAACAAAGCAAACCGAGTTAAATAAGTAGCTAACATAGCAAATACATAGCTGAACAGAGCTAACTAACAGAGCAAACCGAGCTAAATAAGTAGCTAACATAGCAAATACATAGCTAAACAAAGCAAACCGAGTTAAATAAGTAGCTAACATAGCAAATACATAGCTGAACAGAGCTAACTAGCAGAGCAAACCGAGCTAAATAAGTAGCTAACAGAGCGGTCATTTACCTTAGGTGAGGCGGGATCGCTTTCCGTCGCGGATTGCGTCCCAGGCGTCGGCGCCGGAGCCACTGCCAGAGGAGACGTCAGAGGAGACCTCATCCTGCTCGAACACCGGAGCGTCCTCCTCCTCCTCATCCTCCTCCTCCGCCGCCGCCACCGCTGCCGCCGCTGCATCTGGCCCAGGGCCCTGGCCAGGGAGAAGAGAGCGGTCTATGGCCGCCTGGAGCCGCGTCTGGAACAACGCCTCCTCGGCGGCTTCTATTGCGTGCTCGGCGGTGGAGATGCGGATAGATCTTTGCATCGCAGACGCCCGAATGACACCCTCGGCGCGCTCGCGCTCAAAGGAGACGCGAGAGAGGAGGAGACCGACCTCCAGATCCTCGTCCTCATCGTCCGAGGAGGACGATGAGGACGAGATCCGGGCGTCGGTGGCCGCCGCCGCCGCCGTGGATCCGGATGGGATTTGACGGCTCAGAATGAACTCGCGACCGCAGTCGCCGGGGATCTCGCCCCAGTTGTAGGGAGATCCGGGTTGCGCCTCGGAGGGTGGGAGGAGGAAGATGCTCCATCCTGACTTCCGTCGGCGCCGGAGGGGTTCGCCATCGATGGGTGAAGTAGGAGGAGAGCGTGTGCGGCTAGGGTTAGGAACTGGGGAGAGTGAGACTGAGAGTGAGAGTGAGATACAGTACTGAAGTGGGAGATATTAATACCAGCACCGCTTAATGTGCCTTCACATGGGAAACGGAGATAGACCGATCTCCGTTTCTGATGTGGCAATATCAGCAACGGAGATATTCTTTCCTCCGTTGCCTATATATGAGCAACGGAGATCTTTTCAGCCTCCGTTACCATTGTGTCGGGCCCATCGACCGACTAGCGCGCGCGTACTCGTGGAAGCACGCGGAGCTCATTTTTCCGTCGCCCAACTCTTGCCGTTGCCATAGAGGGGTATCCGATGTGTCGTTCTGTACTAGTGGGTAGATTCGATAATCATTGGCCCACCTTGTTCAACGCTGTCATCGATAGCTTGTCCTTAAGAGAGGTTCATATGATGGGAAGACAATTCACTTGGGCTAATAGTCTTCCCGAACCAACGTACGAGAAGCTGGACCGAGTTCTGATGGACTCCCGCTAGGAGGATAAATACCCATTAGTAACGGTTCGTGCACTTGAACGTATAGAGGCTTTTTCGGATCATGCCCCATACTCCTATCTACTGGAATGTTGACATCGCCCGGGAAGCACCAATTCAAATTCGAATTAGGTTGGCTGTTACGGGATGGTTTCGATGATTTGGTTAAAAGGATATGGTCTCAACCGGTTGTGGGTGATAGCGCTATCCAGCGGTGGAATAATAAGATGCGCAATGTGCGTAAATTCCTTCGTGGGTGGGCAAGACACACAACTGGTATGCTTAAAAAAGAAAAGAGCGCTGTGTTCCATTATTGATGAGCTTGATCAACTAGCAGAAGTACGACCCTTATCAGCAAATGAGAGTGACCTCAAACGGCATTCGAATGAGCAGGTGGGTCGTATGTTGTGGGAGGAAGAGCTCAAATGGTACCAAAGATCTAAGCTCATTCATTCTACAAGGGGACTCGAATACAAATACTTTCATAATGTTGCTAATGGCAGACATAGAAAGAAATGTATTCATTCTCTCCTACAGGATGAGGGTTTGATCGAGGACAGGCTCAGCTCAAGGAATATATCACGAACTACTATAAAGGTTTGTTCGGGGCTCCCGAGGAAGGGAACTTCACTCTAGATGAGTCTCGAACAGATGATATTACCCAAGTAACTCCTGAGGAAAACAACTTTCTTACTGCACCTTTCTCTATGGAGGAGGTAAGCAAAGCGGTTTTCCAAATGGAGCATAATAAGGCGCCAGGACCGATGGTTTTCCGGCTGAGTTCTACCAGCATTTCTGGGATACCATCAAGTCGATTTGCTTGAGTTATTTGGCTGCTTACATGCCGGACACCTCGAGTTATTTCGCCTTAATTTTGGGGAGATCGTTTTGTTGCCTAAGATTCAGAATGCCGAAAGGATACAACAGTATCGCCAATTTGCCTTCTGAATGTTAGCTTCAAAATCTTTACAAAAGTAGCGACCATCAGGTTAAATTCGGTGGCAGATCATGTGGTAAAACCTACCCAAACTGCGTTTATGCAAGGGAGGAATATCCTTGACGGTGTTGTGGTTTTACACGAGACCGTACATGAGATGCACACGAAAAAACTTGATGGGGTGATATTTAAAATTGACTTTGAAAAAGCATATGACAAAGTCAAATGGCCGTTCTTACTACAGACTCTGAGAATGAAAGGGTTCTCAGAGGAGTGGTGTGCTTGGATCCACAATTTTGTTACCGGAGGTAGTGTGGCAATAAAAGTCAATGATGACGTTGGCCGCTACTTCCAGAAAAAAAGGATTAAGGCAAGGTGATCCTCTATCGCCTATACTATTTAATATAGTGGCTGATATGTTGACGATCATGATTGAACGAGCTAAGGCGGATGGCCAAATTGAAGGAGTAGTTCCACATCTTGTTGATGGTGGTTTATCTATTCTTCAATATGCAGACGATACAATCCTCTTTATGGAACATGATCTAGATAAAGCTGCGAATCTGAAGTTGATACTATCAGCATTCGAGCAATTGTCGGGATTGAAAATTAACTTCCATAAGAGTGAATTGTTTTGCTTTGGAGGCTCAAGAAGCAGCTGCTCAATATGCCGATATTTTTGGCTGCGAGCAGGGTCAATTTCCGATCATGTACCTTGGGATACCAATACATTATCGGAAACTGACTAATGCGGAATGGAGACACGTCGAAGAACGTCTACAAGCTAGGCTATCTAGTTGGAAAGGAAAATTGCTATCTCTTGGTGGAAGATTGGTTCTCATTAATTCGGTACTAACAAACATGGTACTGTATATGATTTCCTTCTTCCAAATACCAAAAGGGATCTTGCATAAATTGGATTATTTCCGATCAAGATTCTTTTGGCAAGGAGATGGTGAGAAGAAGAAGTACAGACTGGCTAAATGGAATGTTGTTTGTCGCCCTAAAGATCAGGGAGGGCTTGGTATTCATGACCTTGATGTCAAGAACTCAGCCCTCCTAGGTAAATGGCTTTTTAAGCTGCTTACTGAAGAGGGGATATGGCAAACACTCCTTAAGAGAAAATACATGGCACAAAGGCGGTATCACAGGTATATTGGAAACCTGGTGATTCCCACTTTTGGGCTGGACTGATGGCGACAAAGAAACATTTCTTTCGCTTCGGGGTATTTAATATTAAGGATGGCTCGGAGATTAGATTCTGGGAGGACAAATGGTTAGACAACACCACCCTCCGGGATCGATATCCAGCCCTATACAATATTGTTCGTCATAAGGGAGATACCATTGCCACCGTCATGCAATGCTCTCCTCCGAATGTGACGTTCAGGCGAGATTTGTTGGACCAAGACTAGCGTCTTGGAACTCCCTGCTGGCACGGTTGAGATCAGTTCAACTCACACAGGGCCCGATGAATTTCGTTGGAATCTATGTGAGAATGGTAAATTCTCTGTGGATTCCATGTATAGGGCGTTAGTACATTCCGATGTGCCAGTTGATGATAATAAAAAAATATGGCAAATGAAGATACCACTTAAGATTAAAGTATTCACGTGGTATCTTCGTAGGGGTGTCATTCTAACAAAGGATAACCTTGTTAAACGAAATTGGCATGGAAGTACGAAGTGTATGTTTTGTCCACATGAAGAGACAATAAAACACTTATTCTTCGAGTGTAGTTTCGCACGTTCTATATGGTCAGCCATCCAAATAGCGTCTAACTTATATCCACCCAAGTCTGTTGCCAATGTTTTTGGTAACTGGCTACATGGGATAGATAAAAGGCTTAGAACGGTTATTAGGGTGGGAGCGATAGCTGTTATATGGTCGCTTTGGCTTAGTAGAAATGATAAAAATGTTTCTCATATGCAGGTACTCTACCGTTGCACAGTATTCTCCGTATGTGGTCCACCTTACAACGTGTGGGACATCGAGACCTCTTTACGGAGGCGTGTGCACGTCTGGAGGAGGTGGCAAGGGACATTTTCTCACAACATGGGTGGCCGCTTGATCGTCGCATTGGACCTCCATAGGCCGTCGAGTTTAGCCATGACATAGGCGTTTTACATTATCTTGTTGGTTGTAATGCGTCTATTGTTGCACAACTTTTTACTTTCCTGTTGGATTGCGGCTGTGTGCATTTTTTATGCAGAGGCCGGGTGTAATGGTTAAACTTTTTGAGTAATAAAGCTCTTTATCTAAAAAACAAATCTGTCGTGAATCCTGACCAAGCCTTGTGAACACACCTGTGTGAAATTAGTCTAGCCGTCCCTCTCTCACTTTTGGCCAATTAATTCCTTTATTATGGACTGATAGAATGAGAGAGAGAGAGTGATTGACCACACTCGTAGGTTCCTGTTATCTCATATATATATATAGATAGTTAACATGAAACCATCAATTATAAATCCTAACCACAATGACATGATTATATGCAACATATCAAGCGCTAAGTATGGCTGGTGAAACCGAATATCCTAGACATATTCGGTTGCCTAACATCCCCGTGGTCGCGGAGATTCTCGGATGCTCAAACTGGATCGAAAGTCCAAAAACAATGGTGATGATATCCGTGAATTGCCGAGACGAAGGCACATGAAGAATTCGAATGTGTCCAAGCGCCACGCGATCTCGAACGAAGATCGATCTCGATGTGTTTGGCTCATAAAAAGAGTGGGTAATGGATCCAATATTATATTCGGATTGGGGACAGTCCTTGGATCCCTTCCAATGTCGGCTACAAACCCACAACTAGGTCGTCTAGTGCTACCGCGGTCTTTGCGAATGAGTTACTGAATTCATATGCTATTTCTTGGAATGTCAACAAGATCGAAGCACATTTCAGTGGGGCTGACTTAAAAGCTATTTGTTCTATCCCTTGTGGCAAATTTGTTGAGGACATTTGGGCTTCGGGAGCTGAGAATCATGGCAATTTTAATGTCCTGTCTGCTTACCGTCTATTATGCATCAACCCTCCCTGTGACTCTCAGTCTAGCTCGCTTGACGATGCTAATCCTATTTAGAAGATGCTTTGGAGGCTGCCAGCTCCTCCAAAAGTTAAAACCTCTTGGTGGAGAGTGATCAACAATTTTATGCCATGTCGCCAAGTCTTGCACGAGAAACACATTGAAGGATTCCTTTTTGTGATGTGGTGCTGATTCTGCATCTTCTATGCATGCTCTGATGGAATGTGAATGGGCTCAGATGTTTTGGAATGAGGTAAAGTCCCTCACGGGAGTAAAAATTCCAAGAATTCACCCTTTATGGTCTTCTGACTTAATCGATGGTTCATTTTTACCTGAAAAATGATACTTGCATGGTGTTATGTGGGATGTGGGCAATTTGGAAGACACGAAATGATCGTTGCCATGGGGATATTATAGTAATATGCCTATTCAAAGGCCGTTCAATTGGCCCTTGACACTGCTTTTGATCTCTGGAACGCAGGTATAACACACAGTAGAGTGAGCAAACCAAAGATAAGGGCTCATTGGCGTCCTCCTGATGACGGTGCAATCAAAATAAATGAGGACGGGGCTTTCAAATTTTCTGCCTCCGAAGGTGCCGCTGGTGACATTGCTCAGGATCATCTTGGCAGGTTTGGGGCGGCTGAAGCAGTCTGGTATCCACATGCTGCTAAGGCTCTATCCATGGAGGCAAATGCAGTTCGGGATGGTTTGGCTCTTGCCAGGGAACACGGGTTTCAGAAGATAATTATTGAAACTGATTCCCAGGTGCTTACTAAGCTATGGAATGATGACAATTTCAACCGATCAGAGGTAGCCTCAATTATGTCTGATGTCAAGGAGCTAAGCAAGGGGTTTTCTAGATTCTCTTTTTTGAACTTGGCAATGGTGCCGCCCATCTCTGTGCACCGTACTCTGTAAAGGATTGGCAACGGGCCAACGGTGCACTTGGACTGTTTGTGAACCGGATTTCCTCTGTAATGGCCTAGTCTGAGTAGTCTCTGATTGTAGCCCTGCTGTCTTCGAATGAAAAAGCTCCTTAATCGCAAAAAAAAAAAAAAAACGGACGAGCAAAAGGGAACAGCAGTCTAGCAATCACTTGCTATCGGCATGCGCATCGCTGGATAGCCATCGATGATCCCATACTCCACACGTACTATGAGGCAGCAACCAGAAAACCAATGGTGTAGGTATAGAAGTGTCCTGAATCAGGCTTAGCACATCCTCGATGATCGATTTGATCAGGGTAGACTTGTGTAGGATCTGTTTCTTTACGTGAAATCATAGGATCATGTTATAAAAATCATATTTAAAAATTGTAGCAAAATCTGAAGAAAAAAATACACAACATACCTACGGGCTTTTTCTACAACTCCAAAAAAAATTAGCTCAAAATTCGATCTACAACCAAAGAATAGTGTGCTATTTACACCGAAGTTTCTCTTTTGTGCTTCTCTAAGTATAGATCGAATTTGAACCAACAAATTTTAAAGTTGCATTTTTTTTTAAAAAAGGGGGAAACCCCAGCCTCCGTATCGATTGATGCACACGGCTTAATTTAACGTTGCATATATAACATAGATATGTGTTGTCAATTTTTGAAAATATTTGAACATATTTTGTCCAACTAAAAATTGATCTCATATACATTACCCAAGTTGCCCCCTCAGGCCATTGTTGTCGGCATCTGCTTCATGGGCTCGATTCTTCGTAGCCACACTACTGGAGATCTGAGATCCTGCTTCGGTGCAACATCATCTAGCATAGCAAAATCTCATAAAAAAATCTAGCATAGCAAAAAGTAATAACTAAGCCAGCGAATGGGGTTCTCTCGCTCCACTCGCTTAGGCCGGTCTTGCTGGGCTGGGCTGGGATGGACGAAAGACTGCGCGTTTGGATCCTGGGCAAAATCGGTTATAACCTTGCCTGGCTAGGACATATGTTTGGTACCGTAAAAAAACTTGGCTTTTGAGGGCCAGCTTGCCTCACAGGGCCAGGAAAACCTTGCCGCGTTGGGAGAGCCAATTAGGCTCGCTCTCGTCGGCAAATCACTTCACGCTAAAAAAATCTCCACGTCCGCGCACTTTCCGCTGGCTGATCCGTCAGTGTTTTCCCCGCAAAAGCAACCATATACCAATCCATCCAAATGGCTAGCTGCTTGCCACTGCTAGCAAACGCAAACAGCGCATCCAAACGTACAGCCGAGGCAAATTGAGCAAAGCCGAGCTGAGCTGCCCTCCCAGGCTGCCGAAGTGCTAGCCTGGAGATGGCCTAGAAACTACTCTTGGGCTAGCCCAATAAGATACAACATTCTTTTTCAGGTTTCTTCATCTTTTATAGGGCAGCTGGGCCGGATGCTGTGCAGGCATGTCAGAATATTTCATTTTATTTTGCTTTGATAATTTTATTCCTTTATAAAACAAGGTTATTATAAAAATTTGGAATGAAATAATAATAATATGGTTTAACAATCATGTTTAGTTCAAAGGGTGTACAAAAGTATCTTCTTGCCATCACAAACAAATAAATGCTGAGATTTAACTATGCGGCGTGGCGGAGGCAGTGCCACCACGTCACGGAGACGGAGCGACGCGTGCCAGCACTCCACTCTCCACCACGCGGCCACCTCTGTTTCCGCTAGAAGATAAAGAAGGAGTCGCGCTCGCCGCCGCCGCCGCAGGTGCTGCCGCCAGAGTGGAATGTCTCCTGCCATTACGATGCCATGCCAACATCGACTTTGCCGGCTTCAGTCTGTCATTGGTTCCATCGGCCATTCAGGTGATCACCCCCGGCTTTATGAAGACCATTGAGTTTTTTGCGCAACAGACAAGGCTTAGGGTTAGGAGGGTTAGTCTAGGTTTAAATTTCACTTAAGTATTACAAAATATCAACATTTTGAATAAAACTTAAAGCTTTTGCTTAACTTGGATACTATCACATTTTGTAAATAAAAAAATTGATTTTGGGGGGCGCCGCTGGGTAGAGAGAGAGATGGGAGCAGCAGGACTGCAGGAGGCAAGGTAGGCCAGGACGTGGGAGGAGGAGCTGGAAAGTTGGAGAGGCAGCGCCACCACTCCAAGGAAACCGGAAAACCAGCTTCCCAAAACCGTGGATTGGATTTCATGGTGGTCACCATGAGAGTCTGAACGTGCATGCCAAACCAGGAATCTGGGCGTGGACCCAGACCTGGCCGGCCAGCTCAGCTCTGACGAAATCCTCGACGCCCGCCCAAATATTCGAGGGATCCCAACCCTGCAACGGGATAGCATCTAATCAGGGATCCCACCGGCGGGTACATGCAAACTGCACTAGTTTAGTAATAGTACTAGTACTAGAGTACTAATTAGGTCGTACAGAGGCGTGGTTTATCAATACGATGGAGTACAAATCACACCTTCCTGGAGCTAGACTAGGTGCAGTGCATGCACATCGACGCATGTGAATTAGCAGCCTTGCAGGTTGGGTACTACTCTACTCCCACTGAGAGAAGTGCATATTTAAACCCCCAACTCTTGCCCTAGTCTAATTTACAACTCTCAACTTCAAAACCGTCTAAGAATCAACCCCAACTCTTAAAACCGGCCAGGATTCAACCCTCCCTCCCAGTTGACCGGTTTTGACCCGTTGACCATCCAGTCAGCAAAAAAATTCAAAATATCCATAAAAAATCGAAAACAATATTTTAAAAAACTGTAAAAAAATTCCTATTTTTTTTTTACTTTTTTCGATTTTGCAGACATTTTTTATTTTTATTTTACTTATTTTTTAAAAAAATGTTATAGAATTTTTTTTTTACAGTTTTTGTAAACATTTTTTTCGATTTTTTATGGATATTTTGAATTTTTTTGCTGACGCGGTTTGCTGACTGGATGGTCAACGGGTCAAAACCAGTCAACTGGGAGGGGAGGGTTGAATCCTGCCCGGTTTTAAGAGTTGGGGGTTGATTCTTATACGGTTTTGAAGTTGAGGGTTGTAGATTAGACTAGGGCAAGAGTTGAGGGTTGAAATAAGCACTTCTCTCACTCCCACTGGATCTGAATTCTATTTGTATTACCTTGTTGAGAGGCTGTAAATCGCACACAGGGATCGTTGCTAACACGATGACACGTCGGACGATTAAACAAGGACCAACTGAGTCTGGACTGACCGACCTTATAGTTAAGGGAGAGAGAACAGATAAGCATGGCGATTGAGACGGTGGGTGGAGAGGACGAAACGTGAAGTGGGGGAGTAGAGAAAGCAGCCCACGGTTTTAGCAAAAGCAAAACCGGGGCAAAGGACTGGATCCCTGGACACTGGAGGGTTTCCACAAAACCGGGAGCGGAGCCAACTGCATGCGCTGGCTTTCTTCCAGCGAGCGAGCGAGCGACCTTTCGCCGCAGCTGACTCCTTCCCTTGGCGCGGGTGCGGCACGCGCCCCTTGGATCGCATCGCCCAATCTAACGGCAGCCAACTGCACCCCTTGTTTATCGTGCCAAAAACCTGCGGAGCATGGCCCACTGTTACTGGAATAAAGCAGCTGCCAAGGTTCTGTCTTCTTCCCGCTGGATTGGGGAACAAGGCGGAGCCCGTGCGTCATCTGCCACCGTGACTTCCTGTATACAGTACAAGTGCGTATTTTTTTTTGAGAATTCCAGTCTTTTACAGTACCGCTGTAGTATCTGAACTTACGCACAACTCACTCCACACACACAACACCACACGCACGCCACCTGTGCGTAAGTTAGATCTAACCAGACTATACTAAGCTTCTGAGCCCCGTGAGTCTAGACCTACTGGGAAACCCCTGCGGTGGTGGGCACACCACAATACCTCTGACTGAATCACGGTGGAATTGGCCCAGAAGCACTGTTCGCGTGAACAGTGCCACGCGCGGGCACTGTTCACGCAGGTGAGACACCGCGAGCTGATCCAGGGATCGAACTCGGGTGGGGTGGGCTGGCCACTGCCCCTAGACCAATCTAAGCCCCCTTGCAAAACTATTTGGATCGTGCTCAGCATCCTCTAGGGGATCGGGGCTTCCCATCCCCTGCCTTCCGAGCCGTTAGTTCATCGTGCGTGGACGTTCAAAATTGGTCGTTCACTCTGTCATCTGACTCCTCCCATCCAAGTCATCTCCACTGAGAGGAAATTTTCCTCACGACTCCTAGCACCGCAACCCTTCGCTGCTCGCATACCAGCGACGCGCGAAGAGGCATAGGTAGTCGGCATCCCTCGTCCTGTCGTCGTCGTTGCTTGCAGCTCCACCATAGTCTCTGCTGCGGTGGCCACCGGCAACGGCTAACGCGACATCACTGCTCCGGTCTCCTGCTCTGGCTCGTAGAAATGGAGTCCACGCCCGACTCAAGTGAGTAGCACCGCTGCTTGCCGTATGAAGCACCGCATGATGACCCTTGCAGCATCGCCGTCACTGGCTCACAGCACCCGCCCTCGCCCACGGTAGCAACAACCGACTCCATAGGAAGCACCGCTCGATGCCTCTTGCCACATCACCGTCAGCTTGTCGCCACTGGTTGCACAGTCGTCGCTGGCTCGCAACACACACCCTCACCCGTTGTAGCAACGACCGACTCCATAGCAAGCACCGCTTGTCGCCCGTGGTAGCATCGCTCGTCGCCGGTTCGGAGCCTCGGTGGCCATTGGTGAAAGGACAAGGATGTCGCCTAGAGGGGGGGTGAATAGGCGATTAAAACTTTTTCGGTTTAGTCTTGCTAATTGCGGAATAAAACCAGTTGTTTAAAATAACAAGCCAACAACCTAAGTAAACTAGACTCACTTATGTGCACCAACAACTTATGCTAAGCAAGACAAGCAACAAGGTGATAGTAACAAGAATACTTCAAGCACGAAGGCTATCACAATGTAAAGTGCATAAGTAAAAGGCTCGGGTAAAAAAATAACCGAGGCACGCAGAGACGATGATGTATTCTCAAGTTCCTCCTTTTTAGGGGGATACGTCTCGTTGGAGAGGTGTGAGGCACCACAAAGGTCGATCTCAATGCCACAAAGGCTTCACCTTCTTCTTCGATGAACCGCACCACAAATGTTTGGTTCACCTTCCACTATCGGAATCCTTCTAGGCGGAAACCGGAGCCTTTACAACAATCTGGGGCACAACCCATGTAACAGCCCAAAGTTGAGAACCTAAAAACCCGAGTAAAATTTTCGCTTTTGTGTTTAATTGCATCATGGCATCCATATTAAATTGCTGGGCAACACACTGAATGGTTTAGCACCATTTGAAAACCACAATGCAAACTTGTTTCAACAAACTTCCAGGTAATATTTTGCACTTGCTCTAATTTACCAAAGGAGCAACATTTTGAATTTAGCAAAATGCCCTAATCCAAACCTATATGAACAAACGTGGTTCAAAACCTTTTATTTTTGTCACACCAAAATTCGTGGAGCTTCTACAAGCTAAGGGGAGCCTCCCCAAATTTTGTCATATTTCTCTAAAATAAGTTAGTGCCTTAATTAAATCTAGAAAGGAGCTACTAACTTTCTTTTAAAAGAGAAAAGGACTTGTCTGTGAGGAAAACAAAAGTGCAGGGGGTTTTGTGTAAGTTGGAAAATAAAGAAAAAGGAGAAAACCCCCAACCAGCCCACTCCCTCTCCCTCACTCTCTTCTCCATATTTTCCTCTCCCCAAGAGCTCCAAAAGCTAACTCCCATGGCCGAGCTCGCCGCCGTTGATTGAGGAGTCCCCGAGCGAAACGAAGACCGCCAAAAGCTCCGCCTCGTCGTCCTCTACCTCTCCACCGAAGGAATCGAGCCGAGAAGCCTTCAATCGAGCTCGCCGTCCACTACCTCCCCCGCGGTTGCCCGGAGCTTTCCCGAGCGATTCCGGCCATCTCCACCCACTCTCAAGCACCCCACGAGTTCAGGGTGAGCAAGCCTTCCAAATGCACCCCCATTCTCCCTTCCTCCCCCTCCATTTCGTGGATTCACCGTAGCAGTTTTAGTTCTCGTCGCGTTGACAAATCCGGTGTCCAACCCGGAAATTTCCGGAACTGAACCCGGAATCACCCGGTACCAGACCCGGAATGGTCCGGAATCTATACCGGGTTAAGCAAAACGGTACTGGACTCGACCATTTTCGCCCGGTTCATACCCGGAATTGACCCGGAATTAAACCCGGTGCCAGACCCGGTATGAAACCCGGTACAAAACCCGGAATCATCCCAGAAAATTCCGGATTTCAAACCGGATGCTCTCTGAAACTTGTTTAACACCAATTCTTTTTCCGTTGCCTTATAATTGTTGCAATAATGTTAACCACCTAAACATTGCATCTCTCACATGATCATGTCATATCATCTACAAGTTAAATCCTAGGGTCTCAACTACGTTAATCAACAAGTAAATATGATTCCTTACTTAACTCCATGGTGAATTCGAGGTGTGTCCCCACTACGCACCCAAACTCGTTTAAATTGAATAGTTGAATCATCCTCCTCTCGGGGATTTAAATTGACATGTCATCATGTGTTTGTGCATTGCATTTGCTAAAGTTTGTGTGGTGATTGATTGTTCTTCCGTTGCTATGCCTCGATAGATCAAGCAGCCGGGGTTACTCCACAATACCCCGACGATCCGTACTACCCGCACGTTGAGCAAGGCAAGCGTAATCCCCCCTCTGAGCATATCTTATCCTATGTTTCCGCAAATATTTTCTCCACTATAATATTGCATGCGGTTCTAAATGTCAATTTTCTTGGATTAGAGTATCCTATAGTTGCATTAAGTTCCCTATGCCTTTTACCTGTTTCCCTCCTATTATCCATAGTGTTGTATTGTTGGCCGAGATACTTACTATGCTATGTTGTTGCTTAGCCATGCTTAGTTAATTGCATAGCTATATGGTGGATGGTTTATGTTGGAAACAGGTGTTGAAATGAGAATGATGGTGGAGTAATTGTGGTGACGGGTAATAAAATGCTTAAAGGTGGGGATGAGAGGCCACTGTGGTTGTGGTGCTTTGTCTCGTTCCCGTCGCCTAGGTGCGAGTGCTATACCTCTTGAACCAAGACTGAGCGTGCAACCATGCGTGAGGCCTATGCATTCGCAGTGCAGGAACCCTCATAGACTAAATAACTCGAGCGGGGCTAGCCAGGGTCCTCTAGTTCGGGCTTCCATTTGCGCGTGCGTGATGATGGTGGGATGAACTGAGATGAGGATTGTGGTGTTAGGAAAATAAGTGGCCGTGGGGCGGGTGTTGCAGGCACTGGCAGTCCTGCCGCCACTGATGATCCTGGAAAGTCCTTAACGAGGGAGAAGTCGACACCGCTCCCACCCAGCCGGCTTTCCATGGAAGAGAGCTAATTGTACAGGTAATGGGCCGGACGGTACGCGTGGCGAAGGAGCTGGAGCCCCTGGGACTCCGGGGACTTCCACTTTGTACACCCCTGCAGGGATAAATCTTTTCGAAAAGCCGTGTCCGCGGTTATGGACGACTTGGGAAGTGAAGGTAAGATCATAGAATAACTTTAACGGAATGATTAAAAACTGGGTACTAGAGGTACCACTCACAAATGCAAGGTGAGCTTCCTCGAGGGTGATTCGGGGAGGTGCCTTTGATGAACAGGTACAGTGGTTGATGTTGATAAAGGTGATGAAAGAAAAGAGTACTTCTTACCCTTTTAAAAATATTCTGATTAGTCGATGCCATGGAGTTATGTTTTTAAATAAAATCAGCTTTATGCAAAACAGCCATAAAACCTTGAAAGCCAATCATCGAGCATATATTAGCTCTTAATCTTGCGAGTTCGTCGAACTCAACGTCGTTTGCTTATTTTCAGGAGAGGACTTCACCGACCTCGAAGGTGGGTTCTTTGTGGACGTCGACGAGTAGTCTGGGGTTCCCAGGTGGCAGCTTGGGACATCCCGGAACAGCTGGCGCTGGATGTTTATTTGCAGGCCTCTTAGGCCATAATTTGGTTCTTGTTGTTTAGAACAACACACTTCGCTTCCGCATGTTGTAATGTTGGGTCTGTGACCTCTGGTTGTCATTTGCTATCTTTCTCTATTATAAGAGTTGAACTATATGATTTTGTGTCGTAGAGTCTGTGATGTGCCAGTTGTTCCACAAGTCTTGATCTCTCTATTATGCTTTGATAGTGTGCCTGCTGGTATCGGTTAACCGGAGACACAGTATCACTGTATAGCAGTCAGGTCGGGGCGCCACAAGTTGGTATCAGAGCAGTACTGCCTGTAGGAAACCCTTCTACTGGTCGATGTTGAGTCTAGTGTTTGTGAAAATATTTTTAACCTAAAAATGAGTTGTGAAAACCATCTTAGGATTCTTTTTACTCCTTATCTGGTTACCCTCTAATCTCGGAGCAATCTTACCTCGATTTGAGTTTAAAGTTTTACTCCTCGTCTGTTACTTCAAAATGATTAGAAACGGGGTGGGTTCGACCTTTAGTGTTATGTGTCCAGTTGCTTCCGCCGCGCTACAATCCGAAGCTTCATGTGCTGAGAAACCATCTGGAGTACGACGAAAATTCCTATCAACTCAGTTGTTTACGGACCCTTGTATTCCTATCCAGTTTAATCTTTTGATCCTTTCTTTGGGTTTTAACCCAAGGACTTGAACAGAAGGTCCCGGATTGTGCTAACTAGAGTGTGTTAAGTTGTGATTACTTAACTCTCGCTAGTAGCACATGATGCTGATCTTCAACCCAAGTCTTTCCGTGGTCTGTGTGGTAAATAGTTGAACCTTAAATTACCGCACCTCAGCTGGTTATGTAACTTCATCTCTTCCTTAGCCTTGCTCTAGGTTCTATCTTGGAAACATCGGGGTTACAGCCAGGATTCTCCTAGCGAGTCCCCATCTATGTTCGCGACTCTGCTGCATCTCTCCTTTTTGGGCATGGTTATCACAATTGAGTAATAACCGGTGCATCTTCAACATCTTAGGATTTCTCCTGAGCATGTTCTTACTCTAATCTGCTTTCCGACCTTTGTCTGTCTGTTGACAGTAAAGTTTCATCGTGCGTTGGTATGTTCCGATGCAAGTCACTATCCTGATCTGTCAAGATTTTCACTTCGTCTTGTTAGGAGAAACAAACTCCAGTACCTTGTCCACTTCTCGGGCTAGGTCAAGTTGTAATCTGCAGAATAAGGGTTGTTAGTTCTTGTTCTGCTCCACCTTAGAGTGTCACACTCTTTGTTATCAAAGTATCATGCTAAGTATCATGATATTCTTGATGAAGTGATGCTCTTCCACCTTGTTACTCTCGTCTCCGAGGACTTGTTACTCGGAATGATAATTCGTGAGCAATGATGTGGCTATCGGATATTCTCAGCAGTTCTTACTGCGTTGCAATCCAAAGACCTTCTTTATCCTCCTTAGCATGATTGGTTATCCGATCAATAAGCTGAGTTTGACTGTGTTGCCAAGTTCGTTCTCTCCGGTGCCTTCCCTCGGTCAAAGAGCTAGGTTCATGCCGAAGCTCCCAAAACCATCTCCTTGTGCACTGAACGGCATGATCCTCTCTCGAACTCAAGATCCACTGCCATGTCGTGATATCCTGTAGATGGATCGTGATATCCTGTTGTTCCTTCCAGAAGTATCGCCAGGTTGTCGCCTGTCCAAGCTCAACATCACGGACAACTCTTTTCTCCAAGAAAAATTGAGCTTATGAGTAAGCTGGTTCTCTGAACAACTCCCTTCTCCAAGAAAATCGTGCTGGATGTCCTGAATTATTCGGTTGAGCTTAAACAACTTGGAGAGTTAAAGGATAAAAGCTCTATCGGTATAGTTCCTTCCTAAAGGGATGTCTAGTCTGTTCGTGTTGAAGCAAGGTGGTATTTCCTTGGTGGAAATGCTAACCTCCAAATCTTTTGATTTGAATTGGGCTATCGTCAAATCAAACTCAGCCCAACCACGTGATTGTGTTAGTCCGACTAATACTTATGCCCGTTCATGTGACAACTTCAGAACACATACCTTGTGATGTCGACCGTCTTGGAGTATTCAGATGAGTTGGTTGTTGAGCCCATCTACTTCATTCTTTTTCCTCCTGTTTGATTGGAAAGCTTGTTAGAACTAACCTTGTGTCGTCACAAGGCAGGGTTCTAGAAGTTAGAAGTGACTTTCCTGGTTCACGTGCAATTGCTGAAAGATGTCGCCGTGGATTTGAGTGAATTGTCTAGTTTCCTCTAACTCCTCTCAACTCGATTATGCATATATACAGAATATTCCGGGATGGTATGTGGTTACCTCCATTCCTTGAAGATGTTATCTATGCATCCAAGCCACTGATTGAATTGTCCCAGAAAGAGAGGAAGTCTGAGAACTCCTTTGTCTTCTATGGTGTTTCCCATCAAGAACTAAATTGTGTCTCGCTGCCAGATATTCAATTGGGGCGGCTGTCTCCTGACAAGTTGCTATTTCGCGGGTTCCGCAATCTCGTTCCTCCTTTGGAGTTGTCATTGTAGTCCAACTCTTGGGGTCCTAGCAATTGTAACCCGTTGGTATGCTTTGCAAAGATTCCTATTCCTACCTGTGGAGTCTGAAGTATCTCTACACCTGACCAGATCTAAATCTCAAACAGAAACGACAGTTGGTGATCCTCAAGAAGTTTGTCCCGATGTCTGGAAAATCAAGAAGTGTTCCTGATACTAACGTTTGCGGAGTTTCTGAAGTTCTCTATGTCCATCTTCCCGACCCTTCCCATGTGATCCGAAATGCTCCTCCGTGAGGAAAGTTCTACTCAAGCTGTTTGGTAGAGTTGCCTCTTTATCCGTTGGAACCTTGTTTCAACACCCTCCCTCAGAAGGTGAAGGCCTTGTGCAAAGTTCATATTCTGAATCTTTTGAGAAAACAGTTGTCTACCAACTGGAAGCTCCCTATCAATCTCCCGTCACACGAAAGTGTCTCTTAACTGTCAATCCAAGGGATGCTTGAAGTCTCATCCTAAATTCTACTAGGAGGTACTCGGTCGTTGTATATTCACCAAGCTCCATTCTTTCGGAGAGGTTTCCTTCTTTCCGATGGTGTACATTGATAGTGACCTTGAAGTGTAGCCGATGAAGATCTTCAGGATGCCGGTCAACCTACTCAGAAAGAAGCCACCTGAAGCGAGAAGATCGTGTAGTACCGTGTAACCTTTCTCTCTTTCCTACTCTTAGAATCTCGGGACGAGATTCCTGTAAGGAGGGTAGAATTGTAACAGCCCAAAGTTGAGAACCTAAAAACCCGAGTAAAATTTTCGCTTTTGTGTTTAATTGCATCATGGCATCCATATTAAATTGCTGGGCAACACACTGAATGGTTTAGCACCATTTGAAAACCACAATGCAAACTTGTTTCAACAAACTTCCAGGTAATATTTTGCACTTGCTCTAATTTACCAAAGGAGCAACATTTTGAATTTAGCAAAATGCCCTAATCCAAACCTATATGAACAAACGTGGTTCAAAACCTTTTATTTTTGTCACACCAAAATTCGTGGAGCTTCTACAAGCTAAGGGGAGCCTCCCCAAATTTTGTCATATTTCTCTAAAATAAGTTAGTGCCTTAATTAAATCTAGAAAGGAGCTACTAACTTTCTTTTAAAAGAGAAAAGGACTTGTCTGTGAGGAAAACAAAAGTGCAGGGGTTTTGTGTAAGTTGGAAAATAAAGAAAAAGGAGAAAACCCCCAACCAGCCCACTCCCTCTCCCTCACTCTCTTCTCCATATTTTCCTCTCCCCAAGAGCTCCAAAAGCTAACTCCCATGGCCGAGCTCGCCGCCGTTGATTGAGGAGTCCCCGAGCGAAACGAAGACCGCCAAAAGCTCCGCCTCGTCGTCCTCTACCTCTCCACCGAAGGAATCGAGCCGAGAAGCCTTCAATCGAGCTCGCCGTCCACTACCTCCCCCGCGGTTGCCCGGAGCTTTCCCGAGCGATTCCGGCCATCTCCACCCACTCTCAAGCACCCCACGAGTTCAGGGTGAGCAAGCCTTCCAAATGCACCCCCATTCTCCCTTCCTCCCCCTCCATTTCGTGGATTCACCGTAGCAGTTTTAGTTCTCGTCGCGTTGACAAATCCGGTGTCCAACCCGGAAATTTCCGGAACTGAACCCGGAATCACCCGGTACCAGACCCGGAATGGTCCGGAATCTATACCGGGTTAAGCAAAACGGTACTGGACTCGACCATTTTCGCCCGGTTCATACCCGGAATTGACCCGGAATTAAACCCGGTGCCAGACCCGGTATGAAACCCGGTACAAAACCCGGAATCATCCCAGAAAATTCCGGATTTCAAACCGGATGCTCTCTGAAACTTGTTTAACACCAATTCTTTTTCCGTTGCCTTATAATTGTTGCAATAATGTTAACCACCTAAACATTGCATCTCTCACATGATCATGTCATATCATCTACAAGTTAAATCCTAGGGTCTCAACTACGTTAATCAACAAGTAAATATGATTCCTTACTTAACTCCATGGTGAATTCGAGGTGTGTCCCCACTACGCACCCAAACTCCGTTTAAATTGAATAGTTGAATCATCCTCCTCTCGGGGATTTAAATTGACATGTCATCATGTGTTTGTGCATTGCATTTGCTAAAGTTTGTGTGGTGATTGATTGTTCTTCCGTTGCTATGCCTCGATAGATCAAGCAGCCGGGGTTACTCCACAATACCCCGACGATCCGTACTACCCGCACGTTGAGCAAGGCAAGCGTAATCCCCCCTCTGAGCATATCTTATCCTATGTTTCCGCAAATATTTTCTCCACTATAATATTGCATGCGGTTCTAAATGTCAATTTTCTTGGATTAGAGTATCCTATAGTTGCATTAAGTTCCCTATGCCTTTTACCTGTTTCCCTCCTATTATCCATAGTGTTGTATTGTTGGCCGAGATACTTACTATGCTATGTTGTTGCTTAGCCATGCTTAGTTAATTGCATAGCTATATGGTGGATGGTTTATGTTGGAAACAGGTGTTGAAATGAGAATGATGGTGGAGTAATTGTGGTGACGGGTAATAAAATGCTTAAAGGTGGGGATGAGAGGCCACTGTGGTTGTGGTGCTTTGTCTCGTTCCCGTCGCCTAGGTGCGAGTGCTATACCTCTTGAACCAAGACTGAGCGTGCAACCATGCGTGAGGCCTATGCATTCGCAGTGCAGGAACCCTCATAGACTAAATAACTCGAGCGGGGCTAGCCAGGGTCCTCTAGTTCGGGCTTCCATTTGCGCGTGCGTGATGATGGTGGGATGAACTGAGATGAGGATTGTGGTGTTAGGAAAATAAGTGGCCGTGGGGCGGGTGTTGAGGCACTGGCAGTCCTGCCGCCACTGATGATCCTGGAAAGTCCTTAACGAGGGAGAAGTCGACACCGCTCCCACCCAGCCGGCTTTCCATGGAAGAGAGCTAATTGTACAGGTAATGGGCCGGACGGTACGCGTGGCGAAGGAGCTGGAGCCCCTGGGACTCCGGGGACTTCCACTTTGTACACCCCTGCAGGGATAAATCTTTTCGAAAAGCCGTGTCCGCGGTTATGGACGACTTGGGAAGTGAAGGTAAGATCATAGAATAACTTTAACGGAATGATTAAAAACTGGGTACTAGAGGTACCACTCACAAATGCAAGGTGAGCTTCCTCGAGGGTGATTCGGGGAGGTGCCTTTGATGAACAGGTACAGTGGTTGATGTTGATAAAGGTGATGAAAGAAAAGAGTTACTTCTTACCCTTTTAAAATATTCTGATTAGTCGATGCCATGGAGTTATGTTTTTAAATAAAATCAGCTTTATGCAAAACAGCCATAAAACCTTGAAAGCCAATCATCGAGCATATATTAGCTCTTAATCTTGCGAGTTCGTCGAACTCAACGTCGTTTGCTTATTTTCAGGAGAGGACTTCACCGCCCTCGAAGGTGGGTTCTTTGTGGACGTCGACGAGTAGTCTGGGGTTCCCAGGTGGCAGCTTGGGACATCCCGGAACAGCTGGCGCTGGATGTTTATTTGCAGGCCTCTTAGGCCATAATTTGGTTCTTGTTGTTTAGAACAACACACTTCGCTTCCGCATGTTGTAATGTTGGGTCTGTGACCTCTGGTTGTCATTTGCTATCTTTCTCTATTATAAGAGTTGAACTATATGATTTTGTGTCGTAGAGTCTGTGATGTGCCAGTTGTTCCACAAGTCTTGATCTCTCTATTATGCTTTGATAGTGTGCCTGCTGGTATCGGTTAACCGGAGACACAGTATCACTGTATAGCAGTCAGGTCGGGGCGCCACAACCCACAGTTGGATTGGGGGCTCCCGACCGGCTACAAGTGACCACAAAAGGTCTCAACCACCACAAAGGCGTATATGTCCAAATACCCAAGAGTAACAAGTTCACAAGCTTTCAACTTACATGAATCTTCGTAGAGAGCACAAACCGATGTACAAAGCAATGACAAGAGCACAAGTGCTCAAATCCCTCATTCTCTAATCCCACCAAAAGCAACTAATACTTATGGGGGGAGAAGAGAGGAAGAACAAATAAGAACTCAACAAATGAACTCCAAGATCTAGATCCACTAGGTTCCCCTCACTTAGAGGAGAGATGGATTGGTGGAAATATAGATCTAGATCTCCTCTCTCTTTTCTCTCAAAGATATGCAAGAATCATGGGAGGAATTGGGTGAGGGGCAAGCTTTCCAAGGTCAACAATGGTGGGGGAGAGAGAGAAAAACGTGTTGTGGAAAACTATGGCTCTTTGGGGAAGAAGGGGCAATTTAAAGGTATCCCAGAAAAAGAGCCGTTGCAGGAAAAGTTGCACCGGAGACTCCGGCCAAAGTGACCGGAGACTCCGGCCTACACCGGAGACTCCGGGCAGATTCCGGCAAGACTCCGGACTAGGTCCAGAGAGTGAACCACATCGAGCTCGGAGCCGTCAGGCCGGAGACTCTGGCCTTCCTCCGGCAACATTCCGGACTGAGTCCAGGGGTTGAACCACTTTGAGCTTTTTCTACAGGAAACCCTGAGTCTGGAGACTCCGGTTGAGGCACACCGGCGACTCTGGCCTAGAAAGCCAGCAAAACTACAAATCCAATAACTTCGTCAAACGAACCCCAAATTAGGTGAAACCAGTTTTGTTGGAAAGATAAAAGCAAGAGCTTCCTTACAAAAAGTGGAAATATTAAGAACCATAAATAGAGTTAAGTTGACACACATGGGAAGGTGTGGAACTTTCCTCAAGGATAAACCGATAATATTTCCAACATGAAAACGCAACAAGTTTTTCATCCGGACTCCGTTTTCCATGATCTTGGGCTTGCTCCGAAGATAGTCACAAGCACTACAAGATCATGCATATACACATCATAGTCCATCATGTGAGGAGGATAACACAATAGGAGAGTTTGACCTCTCTACAAGAGACAAACCGATAAAATCTCCAACATCAAAAACACCACAAGATATTCAAATGAAATCCGTTTTTGATGAACTAGAGCTTGGTATGGAGATGAACACAAGCTCTAAATTCTCACATAGATAAAAGCCAAATAAGAACCAAGAAAGATGATATGCTAGATATGCAAAGGTTTGAGCTCTCCACAAAGATGCGATCAAGTTACTCACTTGAGAGCCCCTCTTGATAGTACGCCGTCTCTCCTATAACCCGGTCTCCCACTAACACCACGAGACCGGTAAAAGAGAAACCCTATCAAGATCATACATTTGCCTTGCGAATTCCACTTGAGCTAGATGATGACGATCTTGACTCCCTCAAGTTGGAACACCTTTCTTGATTGTGCTTACTAGCATATGCTTGATGAAGACTTCTCCAAATACTCCCCCATACACCATGATGGGAGAAGCTTGCTAAGCTCCGTCTTCATGAATCCACTTGAACTTCATCTTCTTATCTAGATATATATGATGGCTTGGAGATAACATGAATGTTTACTCAATCTTCTTTTCCAAACCATGCTTGCAATAAGCTCAACTCTTCATATAATCCCTTGGATATAACCTTGGTCATCATGTAATCTCTTAGAGTCCAACACATGAACTCCAATCTTTTCCTATGGATAAGATCTACAAGAAATATTAGTCCATAAGGATTGTCATTGATTACCAAAACCACACATGGGGCAACACATGCACTTTCAATTGGTTTGCAGCTTCGGCCACTACTCTTATCAAGAAAATCAGAAAAGGAAAAATAGGGAGATGGATTGTCGCAGCGATCGAGAAAAAGCTAGGAAAATTGGGCGCATGGTGTTGTTGTCATGTGGTTGTGCGAGGTTCCTCAAAGAAGGCGAGGAGCGGCCGCCATGGTGCTGTTGCGCGAGGATAGAAAATCACGAGAAGTTGAAAGGGGAAAGTAAGCGATGAGTGGGCGATAGGATAAGAACGACCACGTGGTGGGCCTGGCTTCGTTTTCTTCGGCCATAGAAACAGACGCGTGGCTCACGCGGAAGCCGAAGGACGCAAACGCGTGATCCTCCGGATGATACAAAGCATTTTCCATACTATTTTCATATTTGGCCCTAGGCTCGAAGCCAAGGAGGTCGACACCAACTTTATGCATCTCAACGCCAAGCAAGGAGGTCCAGCCGTTGCCGGCCGTGAAACCGTCGTCGTTGCTTGCAGCTCGACCATAGTTGCTGCTGCGGTTGTCGGCCGTCCTTCAGCATCCACAGGCGACGCCACTGCCCCGGTACCCTGCTTTGGCTCATAGCAACGGAGTCCACGCCTGGCTCCGGCGAGTAGCACCGTTGCTCACCGTAGGAAGCACCGCACAATGACCCTTGTAGCACCGTCGTCGACGCTGGCTCGTAGCTCCCACCCTCGTCCATGGTAGCAACGTCCGACACCGTAGGTAACACCGCCCGATGCCGCTTACAGCAGCGCTATCGTCGGCGGTACACAGTCGCCGCTGGCTTGCAGCACCCACCCTCGTCCATGTTAGCAACGTCCAACACCGTAGGTAGCACCGCCTGATGCCGCTTGCTGCAGCGTCGTCGTTGGTGGTAGCATCGTCGCCGCTGGCTCGCAGCACCCGCCCTCGCCCATGGTAGCAATGGCCGACACCATAGGAAGCACCGCCCAATGCCGCTAGCTGCATCGCCATCAGCTCATCACCACTGGTAGCACAGTCGTCGCTAGCTCGCAGCACCAACCCTCGCCCATTGTAGCAACGACCGACTCCGTAGGAAGCACCGCTTTTCACCATAGCATCGCTCGTCGCCGGTTTGGAGCTTCGGTGGACATTGGTTTGCAGCTTCTGCCAGTGCTCTTATCAAGAAAATCAGAAAGGACAATAGGGAGAGGGATTGTCGTAGCGGTCGAAAAAAGCAAGGAAAATTGGGCCCGTTGTGTTGCTGTTATATCTGGCCATCTCCGGCCCGGACCGACCAGCCCGCCCAAGCCCGGCCCAAAATACAGGGCCTGGGTGGACCTGGGCTTGCCCACGGGCGGGCGTGGGCCTTAGATTTGAGGCCGAAGGTCTGATGGTCCTGGGTCTGGACTTTACATCTTGGCATTTTAAGGAAGAAGCTCGGCCCAAAGCCCCAAGGCATGTTGGGATTTTGCAGTCAATAGGCGGGCCTGGGCCTAAAATATAGGCCCAAAGGATGGGCCTAGGCATGAGATTTAGACCGTGGGCTTTGTTAGGCCCGGCCTGAAGCCCGGCCCGGCCCATGGCCAGGTATAGTTGCTGTCATGTGGTTGTGGGAGGTTCAGCAGAGGAGGCGAGGAGCGGCCGCCATGGCGCTGTTGCGCGAGGAGAGAAAATCACGAGAAGAGGAAAGGGAGAAAGTAAGGGACGAGCGGGCGATAGGATAAGAATGACCATGTGGTGGATGTCCGACCATGTTTATTCATGCAAGAACACTTCCATTCAGCAAAAGTGCAAAATATGAAAAATAAATTATAGAGATGTCCTACCATGTTGATTCATGTAAGAACCAAAAATTCATGAATATGTAATATATATTATCTGTTTGCACCAAAGGAAATACATATGACCTTTCTATAGAATTTGATGCATGGCACAACTTTCATAGAGACAAAAGGAGTTTTCCATGAGAACTCGACGCAAGTAGAATTTTTTCATTTTAATTTCACATAAATTAGATCATAGCTAAAATACTTGTAGTTTCAGTCCTACAAACCAAACACGCTCCGTAAAAATCATTTAACCGAAGGACCTCTTTTACTCAAAGAATTTCTAAAATATAATACTAGGAAAATAAATCTATAGAATTCCTTGCACGTATGAACCATATAATTTGGAATACTAGATACATGATCTATCATCGAATGTGTTTGACACACCACATAAAAACATGTACATGACCTTTAAAACATGTGTTCTAATGCTACAAGATTCAACTAGTACATGACCTTTAAAACATGTGTTCTGTTTTCTTTTTTCAAAGACAATATATCTTTATTGATTTAGGATATTACAGTCTTATAGAAGCAAGCCGGAGCCGTAAAACTCCATACGGTAGGATGCACGCACCTCTTTGATTGTTCAACAGTCAAATCGGCTACTCCATTAGTCCCTCTCTTCACATGGTTCATTTAAACCTCGAGGACAATCTATTATATTATTAAGACAACAAACATTAAACGGCTCAGATTTGGCATGATTTGACGCTTAAAAGGAACGGTTGAGATTTATAAAGAAAAGTTAAGACAGATCCGCGTATATTGGGGTCAATCCAGAGATCCTGCGGCTAATACATGAGACATAATCGATCACGCCTCCCTTTCTGGCACGTAAGACATGTGCGTCAGATTGGAAACTGCATGGAAGCGAAAAAAAAAAAATTTAGCAATCCCATCGTGGAGGATATCTGCATGCGTTCCGTAATGATCACAAGCGGCAAACGGCACATACACAGTCCTGCACAAATATGCATTGTACGTGGACTCTTTTGTAGGTTTCCCAATTCAAGTACGATTGCTAGCACCCTCAAAATAAAACAACTGCTTGCAATCAATTGGTGCAGTGCGGACTGGCGATTCTTTGTGCCACGGCCGGGCAGCATGGCACCTACGCATGTATATCCCTTCTTGATTTTCCTATAATTATTTTGTTGCAATCGCAACTCTGCTCCGTTATGTATCGTCAACCCCTTCTTTCGACCCCTTCCCAGATGTGTGACAGTGTGAGACATAATAATCGCTAATTCTCCAATGCAGACGGAAAACCCTAGATAGAATGATGTTGTTCGAGTTCTCCACGGAAGTCTTCCTAGCGGTCGCGGATGGAAAACCTACGGCAACAATTGCAGGTTGGGAGAGATATTCCAAGAGTGAATATGGTGGATGCTCAATTGCTCATGTTGCGGCAGGTGACAAAGGCGTTGTATTTCTGATTTGGTCCCGATTGACTCCTACTAGCCTATGTGAGCTGCAGTTCAGAAAAAAAACTATGCAAGCTGGATATCGCTTATATTGCTTCGTCGTCATGTAGTTTCCGGCATCCTCGGTAGATGCAAAGTCGACAAGATTGTCCACGCTTCTATGTAGCATCTGGCCCTCCCTACTCAGCTAACCAGGTATCGTAGATCTCATGGCGATCAATATTTTATCCACTCCCAAGTCAGCTCGGTGTGCTGATTTGATCAGGGAAAGCCGACACTAGGAAACATGGCGATCTACATGTTTGGTCATCACCTTGCAAAAATTTGTTGGTGCACGCCTGGTAGAAAAAATCTTCCAGAGTTGTATGTCCGTGCACCCAGTGCAAGTTCTAGGATAAATTTCACTCTATACTTGATCTAATACACTGATAGTTTGGAATATTTTGTTTTACCTAATAATATGATTTTGTTAACCAAATCTATTACATATTATTAGTGTATTACAAGCTACGAGGAAGACGATTTTCTCTGTCTGCAGATTATCAGTGGCGATCGTGATATTCTGCGAAAGAAGACGATTTCTCCGACCGTCCGACTTACTTTCTTTGGCTTCCATGTTTGGCTTTCACGCCCCATTGACACTTCTTAATTAGGCGGTTGTGTCTCGCCAGCAGCATACATGACCGACGTTGACTCCGGTGCCAAAATTTATTAGCTACCACGCTTCATTTACACCAACGATTTGGAGCAATATGAAAGTTGAAGATGTTTGTTCATGGAATGGGCCGCCATATATAAGAACAAGATTACAAAAGAACACAAATCTTCATATAATACTGGGATCAACTAAATCCTGGAGCGTTTAGCACCTCAATCCGGTACGTCTTATTTGTTTTTTGAACAAAAGGTATATATTGTATATCAGGTAGTAGCTTCTAGGCTATATATCTTTGTTGTTGGTAAGATATACGCATGTATCTTGATTACATAGATGAGATATGCTATCAAGTATGCATATTAATTAAACAGAAACATAATTAACTTTTCCTTACAGAATCCACTTGATTAAGAATCAATGAATTCATTGTGTTTAAGTGCAAATCCTAAAATCTTAGGCCTATAAGCAGTTGAGAATATTTTTTCACAAGGTTTCATACAGTAAAGATAGATTTTACTAACTCACTGTTTGCATCAACGCTATATAAACAAAAGAGGATTCACTATGTTTTTTTTCGATGCAATGAGATTTTATTAACTCTAAATTGTTTACACCTGATATCCTAAGGCTTTACTTGATCGATCGCTGATATGTATTTAGGGATATGTATGCTGAAAACTACGCCACATAGGTTCAAGTCACCATGGTCTAAAATGTAGGTTTATATTTGTACTACTACATGCATAAATCCATGTGAATGTAGAAACTGCAAAAATTGACAGAAGTTCATATAGATTTTTTGTGCAAGAAAATTCATATAGGATTTAATTAATAGTTGTATTTATATAGCAAATTCCATTATTCCATACATCATTACTAAAATAAAAGTAGTTTAGATGTCTATTTGACCATCAGTTTTAGAATAAGATTATCAACATGCGCATGTTGCTTACACATGCATGCCATCGAGTGTGTAGTAACTTAGGCCAGGACAAATAGAGTATGCATGAGGGAATATATGGATGAGTCGATTCCTTAATGTGTAATAATGGTCGCCAAAAGCGATAGAGAAATGTTACATATAAATAATCAAACAGAATATACATGTAGGAAACAGCACGCGTCAAATCGGGTATATGGATAGTTGGTGTGTCGATGGCAGTGTACTTCATATGCTCAAGTGGACATATAATATACCGATAAAGGAAGCATAAAAGAGTTTTGCTACAAAACTACAGGTTACCATAAGTAAGGACAAATTATGAAAAAAAATGTAACGCTTAAATGTTTTAGCATTCCAGAGTAGTGATCGTTACATTGCCTTGGAAAGACACGTGAAAAATAAATAGGTTAACATGAACATGAGCGCAAGCACGTAGAGGCAAGGAATGTGAGTAATTAAAACGAAATTGATGAATCATAGAGGAATAAATCATAAATTTTAAGCACAAGCCATCGATTTAATTTTGGTTCCTAGAAAGACTAACAGAAGGAAAGGTAGACAACAGGGATGAGAAGTTGAAGACAAAACTAGGTATTCATAAGGTAAAACTATAATCCTGCTGGCATGCAACACGCAGATCTTCTATGTATATTTAGAACTGTACCAGACACTAATTTAGCAATGCATTGAGCTAAATAATAATTTTTGGAGAGACTGGTACAAAAGTTCATATCGCATATCATATCTGATAAACCTAGCCCCGCAAATGCGCGGGCCACCCAGCTAGTTACTAGTATGTTTGTGGAAATGGACAAATGAAATCAAAGAAGCTCGGTCCATAAATCAAAGAGGGTTTTATTAGGCGAGGAGCTCCAATAGGACAAGGTGTGGCGGCCGCTCTACCTTGATTTTTTACCAAAACAGTCGATGCATGTGTTTTGTCCGAGTAATTGGAGTGCTCCTGCGTTATAAACATACTTTGTACAAAAAATGCTTATTTGAGTGAAACAGCGCAAAGCTGATTCCAAACCGAAAAGAGGGACTAGCTCTAAACCAGTCGGAAACCAACATTTGTCCTTTTGCAATAGCTAATTCTCAATCAATCTAGACCTTACTCTAAACAATGTTCTAAGTGGGGTCATCTAATCTAAGGATGACTTAAGAGTATTCTGGCCAGCCTATGTAGGGATGCAAGAACGGGTCCCGTTTGTCCCACTTTTCATCCATTTTGACCCGTTCTTGCATCCTTGAGCCTATGGATGCCTGAAACCAATTCCAGCTCTGTGATTGATTATGTTTTATGGTTTTAATTTGGCTGTGTTTATTCTATTGATCTAAAATTCTAATTGTATCGGTTCATCCAGTTTGTCTTTTGTTAACAATGTGAGGACATGGTTTCACAGTTGGAGAAATGATGACTGAGGGCCCCTCTAAAGATCTCAATTTGTGTAGGAAATGACATTACGGTAATAAAATAGGGTAAACCAACAAAAGAGGAAAGACATCAGTTCAACTGTTGATTATTTTTACTCTCTTTTTATATTGCTATAGAGTATAGACCCTGCAAATCAAACTGCCCTGCATTTGGGAGTATTAGTATATGGTTAGACGGTCCAGAAAAAGAAAGGGTATAGATACGAGGTGCAGTGACCCGAAGACAAACCAAAGGGCAAAGGGCGCCCAAACCAAATATTTTTAGCGACCAGTAGGCCTAAACAGCTGGTCGGTTGGATTTAGCGAGAAAGTCCACTCGGGAAACCGGGAGCGGGGCAAATCCGGCGAGAGCACCCACGGTAATGGGAGGGATGTTTCGCGAGGGGGGATGCACCTCCGTAACCAGTGGAAGTAAACAAAGCGGAGCAAGTACACGTACCCAGCCCGTCATCATCAAATCCCGGAGGAGAAAGCCTCCCTCGGGCTCGCGACGCGGCTACCAGCCAACTGAACGAATACCAGAGCACCACCCGCGTTCCAAGTTTCTGCAAAACCACTGGCGCCCTCCTCCTTCTTCCTCTCTCTCCCACCCTTTATATCTTCTCAATCAATCCAGGAGCAGCTCACATCACATTCAGACACATCACCACTTCACCACATCACCGCCCTCGAACATCTTCTCCTAGCTTGGGAGCACGAAGAGAGATCGACAGCAGTCCATCAAACAAGTGTGAGTCAAGATTCAAGAACCGGCGACGACGATGCGGCTGAGCTGCAACGGCTGCCGGGTGCTGCGGAAGGGGTGCAGCGAGGACTGCAGCATCCGCCCCTGCCTGCAGTGGATCAAGAGCCCCGAGGCGCAGGCCAACGCCACGGTCTTCCTCGCCAAGTTCTACGGCCGCGCGGGGCTCATGAACCTCATCAACGCCGGGGCCGAGACGCTCCGCCCCGGCATCTTCCGCTCTCTCCTCTACGAGGCCTGCGGCCGGATCGTCAACCCGGTCTACGGCTCCGTCGGCCTGCTCTGGTCCAACAACTGGCAGATGTGCCAGGCCGCCGTCGAGGCCGTCCTCGGCGGCAAGCCCATCGTCCAGGTCTCCTCCGAGGACGCCGCCGCCGACCGGACCCCGCCGCTCAAGGCCTACGACATCCGCCACGTCTCCACCGCGCCAGCCGCCGGCGACGCAAGAGTCCTCCACAAGGTCGCCAAGGCCGGCCGCACCCGCTTCAAGCGCGCATCTTCCGCCTCGTCCCAACACAAGCCGTCCAACGATTCCGGCCACAAGCCACAGCCGCAGCCGCAGACGCGGGCAGAGGATCACCACGAGCACCACGGGGAGGAGGTGGAGGAGACGGAGGGCGAGTTCCAGCGAGCCCCGACCCACGAGTCCTCCGACAGCCACCACGGGGACCACGCGGAGCCGCCACACAGCCAGCAGGAGGTGTCGGAGGCCGAGGCGGGCTCGCACGTCAGCCAGGCGGAGCAGCAGAGCACGGAGGAGCCAGCCGCGGAGGTGAACGCCGGGGAGGTGGAAAAAGAGGAACTTGGGCTCGACCTCACCCTCGGATTCGCTCCTCTCGCCGCTCCGCCGGCCCGGTGCCACCAGAGCTACCGGACCGCCGAGGAGCCTGCTTTCCTGGGGTTCCGATTCCTCTAGCAGTCTAGCAGCACTGGGCTCTGTATTGGCTCAGGCTGAATTTTTAAACAATTTTTCCTTGTGAACAAAATACTAGATCGAGACGAGAGCTATTTGATTGATGGACTCTTTCAGTTAGGATCTGTCGTCAGTTCAGTTTACATCTCATTCATGGCTGCATTGAGTGTACAGACAGTAGCTCCCAAGGCCAAGTTCTTCCCCAACCAAATACTTGTCTTTTGCTGCTCTGTTCCACCGGTGCATTAGGTGTGCATTTTTGTCAGTCAGGTATGATGGATCCTGAAATCTAAGGAGGCATGTCACTCCTACGGCTGGCACACTTCGCAGGCACCTACTCTTCTTGTCAGCTCCAACTTCATTGGAGGGCTCCTGTTCAACATTCTCACCGGCCAGAAATTTCTCATCATCATTCACTTAAGAACCGCAAACTAATGCAAACCCAAAAAAAAGAACATGTGAGCCATGCACATTAAGAGAAGGTGCTTCTAAACGTGATTAACTCTCGTCCATTAGTCATTAGATCATTTCCACCACCTCTCGGCTCAGGCACTCTAATCTCTGTCTCCAGTCCACTAAGCCTTTGCCGCTTAGAAAAACAACAGTAAATTTATCTGCCAGAAAGACAAGAAGGCAACCACTGCCTTTCAAAGAACCAGAACCAGATTAACCATATGCAATTTTCTTTTTAGCAAAATGCTAAACCAAATGGTGCATATGGGAAAAAAATTATTACATCATCATCAACTATGATGCCTAGTAACAAAGCAATCCCTTTAAACCGGGACATAAACTTCCTTCCTTCAGAATGCAGTTCTCTTGGCGTTTTCCTCCATCGGCATCTTATTCTACAATCGTTTGCCGTGTCTGAAATATGAATCCATTTCTCCACCTGACAAGCGTTTGTGGTAGAGGTCTTCGAATTTTCAAAGCCTTTACAACAATGCAACTAAATTTATGAACCCGAAAGATTTAAAAGGCAAGCATTCTGAAAACAAATTAACTATACGTTTTTAGACTCGTTTGATAATAAACTGGACATTTTTAGGATAAACTCTGCTATGATTACTCTTATTCCTAAAGAGGATGAAGCTAGATCTATGAAGAAATTTAGGCCCATTAGTTTCCTTAACTGCAGCTTTAAGATTTTTTACCAAAGTTCTTACAATAGAATTGCAAAAGTTATTGGTAGACTTATTTCCCCATGTCAATCTGGTTTTATCATAGGCAGATTCATATTAGAAAGTGTAGTTACAGCTCATAAAATTATTCATGAAGTGTTTAAGAAGAAAGAGCAGGGACTAGTTTTCAAAATTGACTATGAAAAAGCCTATGGTAGAGTTAACTTAGACATTCTATTGAGATATTAGAGAAGAGAGGTTTTAGTACTTTTTGGATTAGACTAACTAAACAAGTAACACAATGTGGATCTGTAGGTGGTAAAATTAATGAGGTGGAGGGAACTTCTTCTTGACACGCAAAGGTAAGAGACAGGGGATCCCTTGTCACTTATTCTTTTTAACTTAGTTGTTGCTGTTTTTTCTAAAATGCTAGTTAAGAGCAGCAGGGCTGGTTTAGTTATAGCCTTAGAGGTTTGTGCCCAAGATTCCTCTCAGGTGGGGCAGTCTGTCTGCAATTTGCAGACGACACACTCTTATTTCTAGAAGCAGACAAAGAGGTAAATAGGAATATGAAATGGGGGAAATACCAGGATGAACCTGGGTGCATTTGCTCCTGCCCAGGACGAGGACCTTCCGAATGTTCAAAAATTCCGAAAAAAAATGGAGACATGCATACACATGTATGCAGTAATAGTACAAAATTTCGTGGAGAAACGATCTTTCATTTGACCTATGTAAAAAAGACAAATCTATGACGTATATACACTGCTATATAGAAGTACTGTAGCATTTGCAAATTTGTTTTTTTATGTAGCCAACGTAAATACAGATTCTTCACGAAACTCACTTGCCGGCGCATTGGATTTGCATTACCTATGCATCTGATTTTTTACAGATTTTTTTGACTTTTCAAAAGTGGTTTAAATCAAGATTTAAAAAAAAAAACTACGCAAGAGCAGGTGCCCGCGGGTTCCATTTATTCACTCTCAAATGGGGGAAATACCAGGATGAAATGGGTGTTAACATGCTTTAAACAAATCTTAGGAATGATAATAAACTATCAAAAAAACTGAGTTAATACCCATTAATTTAGAAAAAGGGGAGTGTGATTCTCTTTTAAATATCTTGTAGTGTGTGCTAGGGGGGTTTCCAGTGAAATATTTGGGGATACCACTACATCATGATAAGCTTAAGAGAGAGGACCTACAACCTCTGGTGGATGATTTCCTTAAGAGACTATCTGGGTGGAGAGGTAAATTAATGTCCTCGACTGCTAAAAGAGAATTAGTGCAATCAGTGCTTGCAAGCATACCCATTTATTTGTTATCTTTTTCAAGTTCCCTAAATTGGCTCTAAAACTAATAGATATTCAATTTTGCATGTGGGATGATGAGGAAGGGAAACACATGATACACCTAGCTAATTAGCCATCTGTGTGCATGAGGAAAGAGTTTGGGGGCCTGGGGATCCCCAATCTGCAAGATTTAAACTTGTGTATGCTGGGCTCATGGATTAAGAGATATTCTCAGAGGGAAAATACCATATGGAGGAAAGTTATAGATGCAAAGTATAATACTAGGAATCCGAGCATCCTATGTTGTCAGGATACACACCCATCAACCTTTTGGAAGGGTGTGATGTGAGCAGCTAAGCCAGTCAAGTTTGGATATAGATGGAAAGTAGTAAATGGTGGGTTGGTAAAATTTTAGGAATACATCTGGTTTGGAAATTCGTCACTAGCTACCCAATATTGGGACATATTGTGTCGAATGAAGAGGCTAAGACGGTAGCTGAGCTCTGGGATGGAACAAATTTACTGTGACTTTAGGAGAACCTTTACATGATGACATGATGGTTCAATGGCTAGAAATTTTATATTTTTCATGATTAGGATCATAGATTATACATCTTTAGCTTCCAAACGGCTTTGCATATAAAAAAAATTGCACTTGAATGTAGTTACTTCTGTTGTTCTTTGGAGTATCTGGAACAATAGAAATAATCTCGTTTTTAATAGAAAAACTTGGATTAATATGAAACAGGTATGCGGACTGGTGCTGTCGTACCTAAGAAACTGGAAGGTTCCATCAAAGAGCTAGAAGGGGAAAACCGCTCAGTTCATGGAACTGATGGCCGCAAGACTAAAAAACGCTCAGTTTGGAGGTGGGGTGAAGATAAGGTGCACCAGTTTCGACTGGATCTCATCTTGCGTGGTGAATGCTGGTTCAGCAAACAGTGGGCGTGCTACGCTGACGTATCTCCATGCTTATTAGAAGGAGGACTCGAGCATCCACGTCGTGATGTGATCAAGAACACAACAAACTTCTCCCCACTAGTTACCAACACTGGCTGAGAGAAAGCTCAAGATGGAAGAGAAGATAATGCAGGTACTTTAGCTTCTTCGGGTTTTATGCGCTAGTAGCTAGTAGATGTGCAGCACTGTGGAGCGATCCCTGAGAATCTAAAAAACTAGACAAATTGAAACCTCATTACCCGGCTGTTGGCTGATCCACCACATGGTGCACATGGAAAAATTAAAACTAGGAATTTTAATAAAAAAACTCCACCACCTGAACCGGAACACAAAATTCCTTCAGAGCAATTCCAGTCTCTTAATACCCACCCCCCTCCCCGCCTCATTGCTGGAAAATCTACCTCATGTTGATCACAAAGGGAGTCACTCAAACACTTTGGTAACATCCCAATTTTCATAAATTAGGATGTACATCTGTCATTCATATGTATCTCATAATTCATGCATGTTTTGAAAATTTCAAAAGAATTCAAGTTGTGTTTTTCCTAAAAATCTAATCAAATTTTGGAAATTGCGTACAAGGCCAAAGTGCATAAAAATATTTTTGTATGCTTGGTTTTGTACTAAAATTTGTTCCCTATGTCCAAATATACCTATTTACAAAATTTACTGATTTTATTTGAAGTGTTTTGAGCTAATATAAGGCCTAAATAAAAAATCAGAAAAAAAAGAACAAAAAAAAGGGGGCGACCCAGCTAGACTGACCCAGGCCGAACCAGCCGAACAGCGGCCCATCTCCCCTGCAATCCTTTTCTGTTATTCACTAATACTGTATTTCCTATGGGTCAGATTCCTGGCGCATCCATCCTTTTTTTTAAGTCTTTATTACGAGCCGAAACAGTCTTTGGCACATTCTATGTTCTCGATCGTTATTATGTACCTGAGGAACCTGTACGGCTCCTATATCAATTTTTTTTTTGTCCTACCTTGCCTGTTTAATAAACATAGTAATGATTTAGAGTCTATATAAGACACTCAAGGTACAGGAAAATTAAGTAATTCCGGTTAAACCATTTATGTCTTTTTTAGGGACACAGTAAATAAATTGTTTTTAGAGGGATCTCACGGCACTACTTCCAAAAAAAGTACTTTTCTAACGTTTGTTAGCATTTTTACGATAATATTCACATTCCTTAGGTCGTAGCTTCTAAATTTTTCTCCCGGCTGTAGCAGTTTTCATACAATACTTCCCTATGACGACATCACTACAATGATGCCCTTAGGCCATTCCTCGATGACAAGATTCCTTCCCGACATTAGGGGTGGTGCTGCAAATTAAATGTTTGTAGGTACCGTTTTTCAGATCTTTTTTCGCCAGATCGATTTTGGAATTTCTCTCATGGTTTTCACAGGAAGGATGACTCTCTCAATATTTGTCTCGGATGCTACATCTTCTACAATGGTGGTTTGTACCCTCAACTCCCCAGCGACTTGGACAAGGAGTTTAGTTTCTCTTCCATGTCATGCTAGTGTTGGTACTCTCGCGGATGTTGCCTAATTATTTAAGTTGAGTCGAGCACGTAGCCTTTGTATTAGTGCTCTAAAACAAAATTATTGGAGAACACCTGTTGGTATTCACATATTTATTGTTTGGTTTTTATGTCGTTTTCCACAATTGTTTTTAGAAGAATACAAGATTGTGTCTTTGAAGAAGAAAGAGTTTGAATATCTTGATAAATTTGCTAGTTTTTTTATAATGTATCGTGGTATTAATTGTCAAAAATCTCAATTACAAAATGTTTTTGGGCTCGCCAATTAATAGGAATTTTTCTTACAGTTACATAAATACAGATACCCTTTGTCGAATGTATCACAAAACCACACCGATATGCAAAGAAATGTCGACACTATGTTGCATATAAACGTTTTAATAATGAAGAGGTCACCATGTTATTTATCACCATAGATATGTCGTAGTGGATAAAAACATATAATGCGAAGCTCATGAAGACCTGTAGATGAGGTCCAAAGCATACCTAGCCTATTATCTACCCTCTTACTAAAACAAATCACCTCCATCCAGGTATATAAAGGGGTGTCGCAAAAAAGGGGGCAAAATTATGGCGTGTACATTACATAAGGCATATAGATATAGGCCTTGGAAAAGTGAGACTAGGTGTCGAGGTGAAATAGGTGACCGATGCCTAGCGAGCATATCATCATCGTCATCTTTATCCCTAGTAGCTCATCGAGCTCAGTGGCGGGCTTCCTTGAGCATCAAGCTGTGAGAGAGCAGCCTCCACGACCTCCTTCATCTGGAAGCGATCCATGTCATCTACCTGAAAAAAGAAACGATTTGACTCGGTCAGGGGTTTCAGGGATAAGTAAACTCCACAGGAAAACATTATCCAAAATCTCATCCGAGTCAAGCTAGTGACCATCCGATATTAAAGCACGGGTTGTTTAGATAATAGCACATGGCACTCGTGCTCGATAGATACAACAAAATTAATCATAAACGTGTGGAAGATAGAAAAGCTTTTTTCCCTGTTTCACGTTAAAAAAAAAAATCTGAGGTATAGAAGCAGACAGGACAGGAGCATCTTCTAGTGCCTGAGCACGTGCAAGCTGATCCCACGTCTCCCCCAGGCACGTGATGTCGATGCTTCTGTTTCTCTGGAAATCAATCAATTTTGGCATCTAAAGCGCGTGGCGATCATGTCCCCATCGTGCTCAAACTGTGGCATCCGTGTTTATCGATTGCCATGTGATTGATTATGTCCGATCCATATTAAAACGTGACAAATCAAACACGACCAAAAAATGCAAGGAGAAAGTGCCAATTTGGGAAAGAGATATTTTTTCTTTTCTTTTCTGGATCTGTTTTAAGATTTCTTGGGAGTGACGTGACGTTGAGCGCCGCAAATGAAAACAGGGGAAGAACTTTTAGGTGCAACTTTCTACCTTAAAAAGATCTTAAAGAGGAAACTAAAAGTGTACTCTAATGGTGAAAGTCAAATTCAAGAGTCAAGCAAGCAACAAGAAGCCGGCCATGACGTCAGCTCGCCCCACGTCATCTTATCAAGTGAACCAACGGGAATGAGCAGAAGCAGAGCAATCGGATAGAATCAAGCGAATGAATTGTAGATGGTGACGGCGGCGTACCTCGACGAAGAGGGTGTGCATGAGGAAGCCGGAGACGGAGGTGATGTTGGCGGTGATGACCCTGAGGCGGAGCTCCTCGAGCACGCGGCACACCTTGGCCATGGCGTCGCGCTGCTTGGTGCACGTCACGCTCACCACCAGCACCTTCTCGCTCACCTCCGACACGCGCACCTCCAGCACCTCCACGGGCGGCGAGGGGGCCGCCTCCTGCGCCGCGGTGGCGAGCAGCGCGTTGTTCATTGACGAGACCGACAGAGCCCGCTTCACCTTCTTGTTCCTCTGCTGCGAGGAGACCTGCTCCGCGAAGTCGTAGTCCTCCTCCCCGCCGGCGGCGGACTCGAGCGCGGAAACCTCTGCCGCAATCTGACGCTCCTCCGTCTGCAGCAGCTGGATGTACTCAATCGCATCCTTGATGATCGAGGCCTTGTCCATCTGCAACGACGAGACGATCGATGCATTGGCCATTATAATCGTCGCTCCCCAGAGGTCGATTGAGATGCTACAGGGTTCCGGCAATGCAGGCTGATCAAATGCCCCGCGAAGCTCACCTTGGTGATGTTGGGCACTACGCTGCGGAGCGCGTAGAGCTTCTCGTTGAGCTTGCGGCGGCGGTCGCGCTCCATCAGGATGTTCTTGTTTGCCCCCGTCCCGCCCATTCCCACACCCATCGCAGCCCCGGGCATGGCGGCAGCCCCGGTCGGCGTGGACGACGAGTGGGATCCGTCGGGCGAGCTCGAGTCGTAGTACGACATGGCGTCCTCGGTCGCCCCGGCGATGATGCTGCAACCAAGGATCGTCATTTAATCAGCCTCTCTTCCTTTTCCCCGGTCAACCCGATAACAATGGCGACCGATGGCCGGCGGCAGCGGTGCGTACCTGTCGACGAGCTCCTCCGACTCGAGGTAGCGCTGCGTCTCCCAGTAGTAGGCGAAGCTGTCGCCCATGTCGGCGTCCATGTCTCTCTTTCTTCTCCTTTGCTGTGGCCCTGCTGTAGCTAGTGTGCTGTATTCTGTTGGTCTTCGGCTGGCTCCAGGTGCTGCCGACTTATCACTCTCGAGCCCATTTATATAGGCGTGGGCTTACCGGTGTGGCTGGCAGGCGGGCCCCGCGCACTGGACGCGCTTGCTAGTGGTCGCCGTGTCCGCGTAACGACCAGGCGGAAAACGTGCGGAAATTATTATTTTTTCTGGGAAAAACACGCACTCACGCCACTATCACGCACGCGCCGGACACTCTCCCGCGAGCTCAACGTGCGCCATTTCTTAACAAGTTTACTAATCTGCACATGGAACAATGATTTATCATTCTATAATTCTATTTACCAGTTCTAATTCCAGAGTATTTGTTATTCGATTTTTTGATAAAGATTTGTTATTCGGATAACAGAACTAAAAAATCTTAGGGGCTGTTAGACTAGTCTCAAATTCTCAATGCCATCACATCACATGTATCTAAAACGTACTCACTAAGAATAAGCGCCCGTGATGACTTCGTCAATCACAAGAACTGATCCGTCGGCTCAGTCTATCGGAGGTGCTCAGAAGGGTAGGGTGTGTATGCGTTCATATGGGTTAGTGTATATGCGTATATGTGAGCGTCTGTGTTTCGCAAAAAAAAAAAGATAACTCCAAGTAAAAATCACGCTTTGCCAAAAAAAGGGTAACTCTAACTCCAAAGTATAATTAAAACCGAGGGAATCACATGGTTAGTCACTCAATTTTAAATGAATGAGTATTTGATCAGTCAAATTCTGATTATGAGCCGGGAGGTCACTTTGGACCATTTTATGAGTAGGTTGGTCTCTTTCACTGTACGCGAGATTACGGAGTGCTGACACAGTGACATGACATGCTTGTACCGTGTTAGTACGTTGACCAACGAGGGCTTGCCAATAAATACTTGAGAAAAAACACCTGAACGCATTCCTCCGCAACACGTCCACCTGTTTCGTCACCCTTTCAACGCGACATGCAGGGAACAGGCGAGCTACTACCTCGCCGTCAAGATCCGTGGACTGAAGCGCCCAATTACGGCTAGTCTATCCCACATGTGACCCGATTTGGGTGGGTAGTCTAAGGTGTAATCTACGACTCCAATCTTGTTTGGTAAGCATGGTTAGTGTTTTCTGCGATTGTATGTCACAAGCGGCCGTAATTTCGTAGCATTAAGTTGATTTTGGTCAGTAATATGAGATAGGGTTTGGTGGCTTACGAATTCTTTTTTCTTCATGTAATGTATGACGATATGATGAGCATTTTTGCATTGTTGTGCACCATAGAGGGTTTTTCTGTAGACTTGGGAGAACCTAGCATATTTGGATGCAAAAGTTGATTTTATGAATTATCAAAGGGAAGTTCCTGTTGTTATTCACTTGATCCAATTTTGATTGAATTGGGTGACAATATTGCTGAACCAAGGATTAGTGTCTAGTGGTGCAAACATGGACATGGAGTAGGAGATGGGATTATGGCAATAAACACTAAACTCAATCCGATCAGATGAATAAGTGTGCAAAAGAGGAGAGACACTGAACTATTTATATTAATCATGTTAATTTTCCTGAGAAGCAGAGGTGGGATGATGTAATTCAACATCCAGTTCATTTGCAAGTTGTCATTAGTCCATCAAAATCAACTTACATTCACATAGTTGAAGCAGATGTGGGTGAGAAGGCAGCAAATACTTTAGAGCTCAATGCAGATGATTAAGTAGCAGAGGAGGGTGAAGAATCTGAAGAAGAAATTTCCAATGGGTGTAGATTCCTCTGACCTAGACAGTGATCTGCAGACTTTGACCATGATTTAGCATATGATGATGAACAATTTAAGAAAAATGTTCATGAAAATGTCCAAGATGATCTGGAAAGTAATTGTGTATGTTGAAAGGCATCCTGACATAGATGTGCTAGAGCTGCCCAAAGAAAAGAAATCAGAGCAAAATTATAAGTGGAAGCAATTTAAGAAGTTCATAAATATGGCAAATCCCAAATTCAAACTTGGCAAGGTTTTCTCCATTGTTTGGAGGTGAGGGAGGCCATATCAATGTATGTAGAACTGAGTGCAAATAAGGAAGAAGACGAACAATAGCATCACTTGTGAGGCAGTTTGCAAACCATATTGCCCCTGATTATTTATTGCCACTAAGGATTCAAGTTTTTTTTGTGTTGAACAAGTACGTTAATGATCTCAGTTGTGAGAGGGTCTGGGAGGTGATGGAACTGCTAGCCCCATTGATTACCAGGGAATATATGGAAGAAATAAGAGATGATCGAGGAGAATATGTAATTTAAACCATTTGGTAGGAAGGTGGAAAAGAAATATAGCATGCTTCCAAATAGGTTCGAATTAGGTAGGGCCAAATTCTCAGCACTAAAAGGATTAGAAGGGATGATATTTCTCAGTATGACCAATTGTGGGAATATGCACAAGGGTCGAGGACACAAAATTCAGGCAACGGGTTCATCTTGAAGAAAGTTGGCCCTGTTTTTAGTGCTATGTACATGTGTATAGATGCTTATAAAAAGGGATAGTTAGAAGGGTGTAGGTCTTTTATTTGTCTTGATGGAACACATGTCAAGACAAAGTTTGGAGGACAATTGCTAACTACCATAGGAATAAATGCTAATGAATGCATCTATCCCATTGCTTGGGTCGTTGCTGAAATGGAGTGCTACATCAGCTGGTTGAAAATGATTTGACGATGACACATCCCCCTTACCATCATGAGTGACAAACCCGAGGTAAAATTTATCTTTGCTCTCTTGATGTTGAAACAGGGCTTGATCAAGGAAGCTATGGAGTTATTTATAGACTCTGAACATAGATTCTATGTCAGACATCGATATAGAAATATGAATCAACACTAGTACAGAACGACACATCGGAAACGGGCCAAAAACCCCTTCGGCAACGGAGAAAGGGTCCGTGTCCCCGCTTCCGATACTGATGTGAAGCCTCACAATGGCAACGGAGATTTTTATCGTTTGCAATAAGTTTAGCAACGGGCATAATATATAACCGTTTCCTTTAGTCTTTACATCAGATTCGGAGATTAGTTTTTGACCGTTTGTAATGAGGGCTAAAGGAAACAAAAAAAAGCCGGTGACGCCTGCTGCACCGTCGACGGAGCCCTGTGGTTCCTGCTTGACGGCCGCCGGTTCTTCACCTTCCTCTTCGCCCAACTTCATTGCGTGGTCTTCTTCTACCTATTTAGTACTGCACAAAAGTCTTGCTCCTGGAGGCGCCGGCTTCAGTGGACCGTGTGGACGGAGCCCCGCTGCTACGTCTTCACGGCCGCCGCATAGTCTCCAGGTTTCCTCCTCGCCCTAAAGGAGATGAAAAATCAAAATGTAAGCTCCTTCATCTCTATACACAAGACATATGCTTCTTCATCGGCATTACAGAAAATATAGAACTAATTACAACTAGAACATAGCCTAAACAATGCCTCATATATATGTAGATTAGACACACAAATTCCAGGGATGGAGCAAGCGAGCCAAGTAGGATGCACAAGATCGATGTGTATTTGTCCATATCACAAGGATCACTAGCGCCACCCCGGATCACACGGTGTCACCTAATTTTAATCATCGGCATAACAGAAACAAAGCTAAAATCAGAGCAAATGCCTACTAAAAACAGAGCATATCCATGGATAAACAATTAGCTACTTACAACTAGAAAACAGCTAAAATCTATGTGTAAATAATGCCTACTAAAAACAGAGCATATCCATGGATAAACAATTAGCTACTTACAACTAGAAAACAGCTAAAATCTATGTGTAAACAATGCCTACTAAAAACAGAGCAAATCTATGGATAAACAATTAGCTACTCACAACTAGAAAACAGCTAAAATCTATGTGTAAACAATGACTACTAAAAACAGAGCAAATCTATGGATAAACAATTAGCTACTTACAACTAGAAAACAGCTAAAATCTATGTGTAAACAATGCCTACTAAAAATAGAGCAAATCTATGGATAAACAATTAGCTACTTACAACTAGAAAACAACTATCCTACTGAACTGGGGTCTTACATTAGGCGAGGCGGGCTCGCTTAGCGTCGCCGCCGGCGACGGAGCTAGCGCCGGCCTCCCCTGGCGGCGCCTTGCCCTCGCCGTGGACCAAAGAGAGGGCTATGGCGGCCCGGAGGTCAGACTGGTAGACCGCCTCCTCGGCGCGTTCGACCTGGGTCGACGCCTCGGAGAGGAGGACCGCCGCCTCCAGATCGGCCTCGCCCTGACGACGCTTGGCGTCCTCGCGCTCGAAATCGGCGCGGGAGAGTTGGCAAGCGATCTCCAGATCACGATCCTCCTCCTCTTCCTCTTCCTCCTCGTCGGAGGACGAGGACGAGGAGGAGGAGGAAGACGGATGGCGGCCGGGGTACATCGCCTGGCGGATCTCGCGGTAATGGTGGCCAAATGAGCGGGTGCGGCCGGAGCCTTCGCCGTGCGGACGAGCGCCAAGGCTGCGGGACCGGCCCGCGGGGGACGGATCGGCGGCGGCCAGTTCCGCAAGCTCGTCCCGCAACACCAGCTGACGTTGCTGCTGCCTGAAGGCCCGGAGGGTGGGGCGGCCACGGCCGCGGCCACGGCCGTGGCCGCGGTCACGGCCGCGATGGCCGGATCTACCAGCGCCGACGGTGGAAGCCATGCGAGAGAGTGGAGAGAGAGGAGACTGTGCGGCGGCTAGGGTTGGAAGTGAGTGAGAGTGAAGGGCATAGTAGGTTCTTATAGGCCGGCTGTTGGGCTGCTTCTAATGGCAACGGAGATTACGAAACTGTCCGTGTGCGAGGAGCACACATCGGTAACGGAGGTAAACTAACCTCCGTTGCCAACATATATTCCACTATTCACCCGTTGCCGATGTTGTGGGCCTGCTTTACGGCCTAGTGCGGGCACGCGGGGGATGTCGCGATTTACCGTCGTCTAACTCCTATCGTTGCCATAGAGGGGTATCCGATGTGTCGTTCTGTACTAGTGCAACTTCATAAGGGAGAAACTATGAAGAATCACCTCTCACACAAGGGCTGGAATGTTGCTAGATGGGACAAATGTATTAAGGCATTCAAGACAGAGTTCCTTGACGCGCATGCTAGGCTTGACGAAATGCCACCAAATACTTGGGCAAGGGCTTTCTTCTCGGATTTTCCTAAATGTGACATCATACTATTTTTTTTTCAAACGAGACAATAGGCTTGATTTTTTCATTGATCAAGAAGAAAGAGTGAGATATGACATGGCCGAAGCCAACTCCACCCCTAAAACAGGAACGAGCGTGTTAAGGGAAGAACAAACAGAGTGAACAAAAAAAAACCTAATCTCCCGAAGTTCACCAAGCATTTCACTCCCGCTATAACAAAAGTTTTTGCCTCTTCTTTGAAATCTGAGATAATTATGCTAGGAAGGTTGGAGATGTGCAGAAAAATTCTGGAGTTGCTCATTCCACAACTTCCAAGAGACTAGCGTGATCATGAAAGCAATGACCTTATTAGGCGCTCCGGGACGAAGAACTAAGGCAGGCCAACAGTCCTTGACCAAGTGAAGGTCAGCCCACCGGATGTGCAACAAATGCGCACTTCGATCCCGGTTATCTTGCGATCATGTCCCAAATGTGTGCCAAGAAGCGACAGTGAAAACGAAGATGGGTCTCGGATTCTTGAATGTGTCAACTAAGCCTTCCACGCTGCTGTAGACGGTCCGCTGTCCAAACTCTATTTTGAATAATCATCCACGCAAAGAGCTTACATTTGGGAGGAGCCCAAGCATTTCAGACCAAGGTGTTCGTGGGTAAGGTGGCGGCACCAGCAGACTGTAGCTGATAGGCAGAGAGGACGAGGAATAGGCTGTCGAGGAATGACGCCAAGTAACAGAGTCCGACATGTCAGGGTTTAGCACAATGCTCTGGAGCTTGGTCCAAAGGTTGACAAACCTTTTTTTAGAAAAAAGGCCAAAGGTCTAGCGTTAAATTAATAACGCCACACGACGAGACAAATACACAGTGTTCAACCCAACATACATCACAACTCTACACACACACAAGAAACCAGAAAGGTTGACAAACTGGACGATATGGTTCACTATTAGGTGCAATAAAGGAGGTATACCTGCTCTACTTGGGATTATTTGTTCATCTCATGAATCGACAATCAGTTACTACTACCTCTATCCACAAAACAAAATGTTTTGGCGAGCTAAACAGCCCACCAAAATGCTTTTTTATTTATGGGCAGAGGTAGTTATTTATGGACATAGAACTTCTCTATCCTATGCACCGAGGGAATTGGTGCACCCAGTGCACCCATCGTTCGGTTGGCCACCTAGCATGTTTTCAAAAATTCTGAAAAAATGTTTGGTCGTAGATAATACTCACATCTAACATGTCACAAAATTTTAAATCGGAATTGATAGCACAGATCAAGATAAATAAAAGACAAATCTGAGATGAATAGTGTCAAAATACATGTTGGGATTTGAATTTGGCCCATTATCATTATTGATAACAAATTTGTTATTTTCTCTTTCGATGTTGTGTCAAATGTAGACTTAATTTTTTGTAACTATGTGTATTTGTGTTGTGTCAATGTACTAACTTTTTATTTTATTTTTAAAGAACTTTTTAGCTGTTCAACCGGAGTCGGGTGTACCGGTACACCAATACTCTAGGTGGGATACGTTCTCATCAATGCACGTGCGTCAACTGATAGCAACGAGATATTTCCGTTCCTGGTGTTGGATATCGATCGCGAACGGCAACGTGTGTGGACGTAGGGGACAGAGAGCCGGACATCAAACACGCTTTTCCTCCTCTGAGTAAACGACACTGTAGCGTATGGATAGATATACATGGGGTGTGGACGTGTGGTACACGCGTTCGTGTGGTGGTGATGAAGCCATCTTGACCTTGGCCTGCTTGCCCAGCGTTTAGATAGAGACTAGTTGAATGTCTGTACGTTGCCATGGTCATTATTTATTTTAACCCTTACAAAAATATTAAATAAAGCAAATGTATCATTATTCATCAATAATTCCACCAGGGACAGTTTAGATTTAATTGAGTTTTTTGTTTTTTCTGATGGGATTTTCCCCCATTTTCATGTGGTTGGATGAGGTGGTAGGAGAGATAGGAACACAAGGGGTTATCTGTAAATGTGTAATGTGTGTGTTCATATCTGTTAGATATAAATCGAACGATCCTGAATGAAAGATGGCAGGCACACCATCATCACTAACTGTGGTTTTTATAGGAATAGAGATATATTTTCGTATTTCCTCTGTATTTTTATCTGCTTGGAAGAATTAATTGATGATGATAATGTGTGATGGCGTGCGTCATGGTTGCTCTCGTCATCTTTGCTGTCGTCACCGTCGAGTGCTTTTGGCTCCATTGCCTTTTCTGGTGTGATAGGCATTGTCTAAAAATTTCCCCGTAAAAAAGCATTCTCGGAAAAGTTATATGTTAAAAATGATAGAATTACTGTGCTAAGCATTTTAGACCGAAATGTGATTGTACTAAGTGGGAAACGCGGCTTGCCGCGCGCTTGCCTCCCAAATGCCGGGCAAACTGTAACGAGCAAACATTTTGAACAATCATCTTACCAAGAGGATATATAAATTTGCAGTATGTCGAATTTTGTAGTATAATAGAGCGTTGGCCGCAAAATGGTTGGTAATTGGATATGACAAACCGTGTTGAAAGATTGTAGTTATATAACTAAAAGTTGTGACTTCCCGCATCAATATGCACCCGATCACAATTTGCACTAAACTTGTACTTCCTTATGCAAAAACACTGCTAGAAGGACATGATCATAACAATCATCAAGATCGAAATCTGTTGTGGTGGCAAATTCAGTGGCTGATGATCTGAAACATGCTGGGTTCAAAAATTTGTCCAAGGACTGCACCAGCCATCTACTATCACCGCTGTCAGATAACGGCGTTCCCATTCACTTGGTGCAGAATCATGTCCAAAACATCAACAGCAGACCACATGTGGAGGGTAACCTGCATTTTTCAAATGTGATGCCACAAATGCCATCATCAGCCATAGCTTCTCAAGAATCATCTGAAGTATCAAATGATTATCCTTTCAACATATTTTGCAAAATCGGCAAGCCATATTTATCTAACCTGACCACTCAGGCCGGAGGGTAACCTGCATTTTTCAAATGGAATGCCACAAATGCCATCACCAGCCTTAGCTTCTCAAGAATTATCTGAAGTATCAAACGATCATCCTTTCAACATATTTTGCAAAATCAGCAAGCCATATTTATCTACCCTGACCACTCAGGCCACCATTATCTAACCACTCTGTACATTTATCTGACAAGTGTAAGCTACTCTATGTTCCATCCATATGGTCAAAACAGGGAAAAGCATCTACTACTTTACAGTATATATGCATAGGTGGTGGTATTGTGCAGCCTCACAGAACTGTCAGACTACAGCAAAACCTGGTCTAAGATCTAGCCAAGAATGTGTTCGCCATATTCCTGGTAAACTATACTTCTGACAAAGAATTCCAGACCTCTGATGGGTTCTGCTTTCAGCTAGCTGCAACCGTGCATCCTCTTGTCTGACTGATCTCAGATATGAAGCGTCTGAGATTCTCTCCTGCACGTCCAGGCCTGACAACATTAACGTCCTCCATATACCCGCCTCCTTGCTTCTCGCCCGAGTTCAGGCGCGACACAGAACGGTTCAGTAGCTCATCATCAAGCTTCTTCAGCACTGGTGCATCCTCCACAAACCGCCTTGCAAAGCCAGCACTGCTGTTCGCCATGTTATCGAAATGCGATTCATCGAGAATAAGCGGCTCCAGCCCAGGAGGATTGTCCCAAACAAAGTAGCGTAGATCTCTGTTGACGGTGGTGTTTCTAAAGTCGGGTGAACTGCATATGACAGTCTGGAAGTAGGATTCCATGGAGTAAGCTGCATTGGCGAAGTACATCAGTAGTCTGCGTGGGAGGTTGTCCCAGCCATGCACGCAATGTTCAGTGAAGTTCCTACTCAGAATTACCCACGGAGAACCTGCTGGGCAGGAAAAAAACATTCAGAAGTGGCATATGTACGAGTTAGTTGATCGTCTTCCCACTAGATGATGATTTTTCCTACTAAGATTCTTCTCCATATAGGTTTCTTCATAGGATTTTCTAGGCAACTCCCATGATTACTACTTTATGAATCGCACTTTCAATCACCAAAGTACTGATAATTTTGCTATAGGTTTGTGCCAACATATGGTTTCACTAGCGAAAATGGTCGCCAAGCACGATTCACGAAGGTTTAACTATATAGGTGTCACAATACTTGATCTCGACAAGATCATGAGTTGAAATCAATTTAGTTCGTCATGTTTTCATTTCAAACGTCGGGAGACTAGAGTTTAATTGTTTCTTCCTATTAAAGTATGTAGATGATTTCATACCGGCAACAAATAATATTCTTTTGGATGAAGCCTTTAGTCATGATATTCCGCATCTTTCCATCTATCTAAAATATTAGAAAGAATGTACTCTTCTATCCAAATCCAATTTGCATCGATAAAATAAATCCAAATTCCAGCAGTAGATGAATAATTGCAAATTTTTGTGTGTACGAGATTAGAATAACTTCAAAATAACTGACATAATTTTTTATTTTTCCTGATCAGAAAAATATATGAAAAAGAAAGGAGGTAGAAATTTTTTGGGATTTATGGTTAAAGAAGAAAAAGAAGGAAAATGAGATCCTCACGGCCAACTTCACTGTGAAGGAGGTGTATGAGGCAATCTCTCAAATGGAGACGAACAAGGCGCCTGGACCTGATGGCTTTCTGGCCGAGTTCTACCAGACATTCTGGAATGTAATAAAGGATGATTTAATAGCAATGTTCGTTCAGTTTCAACAAGGGAATTTTCCTCTGTATAAACTGAATTTTGGTGTCATCACTTTACTACGCAAGAAAGAAAATACGGTTACCAATATGCCTTTTTAATGTGAGTTTTAAAATTTTCACAAAAGTAGGTACTAATCGCATTACCGAAATAACCCATAAGGTTATTTGACCAACTCAGTCGGACTTTATGCCTGGTCGACATATACTAGAGGGGGTTGTGATCCTCCATGAAACCAAACTTCAAAGGAAGAAAATGGATGGGGTTTTGTTTAAAATTGATTTCGAAAAGGCATTATAGAAAATTACGTAATTCTAAATGGTATCCAATAGAGTATCGGTTTGAAGGCAAACTAGGCTGTTGGAAGGGCAACATGCTCTCATATGGAGATCGACTTGTTTTAGTAAATTCAGTTTTGACGAGCTTACCGATGTTTATGTTGTCTTTCTTAGAGATACCTAAAGGGGTACGGAAAAGACTAGATTTCCATAGATCCCACTTTTTTTTGGCAAAGCAATGAGAATAAACGGAAATATCGGTTAACAAAATGGAATATAATATGTAGACCGAAGGACCAAGGAGGTCACGGTATTGAGGTACTAGAGCTGAAAAATAAGTGTTTACTCAGCAAATGGCTGTTTAAACTATTAAATGAGGAAGGAGTATGGCAAGAACTCCTACGAAACAAATACCTATATAATAAAACGCTGGCACAAGTTGAGGCTGGCCCAACCGATTCTCCATTTGGAAAGGTCTAATGCGAGTTAAAGATGAGTTCTTTAATAAAGGCTTTTTCAAGGTTGGTAACGGAGAAACCACTAGGTTTTGGGAACACACTTGGTTAGGGACTTACCGTTACAGCAACAATATCCATCGCTATATAACATTGCTCAGCAAAAGAATGTCACTGTGCATGATGTTAAAACTCCTCCTTTAAATATGACTTTTAGGAGAGCTCTAATTGGCGATAAATGGGACGCATGGTCTCACTTATGCCTCCATTTAATGGATATTAACCTGTCGGATAGTCCAGATAAGTTTGCTTGGAAACTCACAACTAATGGTATTTTTACGGTTAAATCTATGTATGAGGATTTAATGAATGGACATACTAAATTTTTGCGTAAGTACTTATGGAAGTTAAAAATACCACTCAAGATAAAAATCTTCATGTGGTTTTAATAGAAAAGTCTTGCTCACAAAAGATAATCTAGTTAAGAGGAAGTGGCGGGGATGCACTAAATGCTCTTCTTGTGGCTACGAGGAGTCGGTAGATCATTTTTTCATCACATGTCCTTTTGCTAGATTGATATGGCGTGTTGTTTTCCGCTCTTATAATATTCCTCCACCATCCAATGTTTCTAATATGTTTGGAATTGGTTGAATGAGATTGATAAAAAGACCAAAGCTAGAATTCGTATTAGCGTTTCAGCTATATGTTGGTCGATTTGGAATTGTCGGAATAATCTCTTTTTAACATAACAACAAACTTTCATGTCTTATAGGTTATCAATATGGCGGTATACTGGATTCAGCTATGGGCTCCCCTGTTTCCTTCGAACCAGCGGGACTTATGGCTAGTGGATGCACGCAGCCCTGTTGGTGGCACATGATTTTTTCTCCCGGCATACATGGCAACATATTAGTCGACTTGAGTTGTTGAGTTATGTTTTTTTTTGCAGGTTGATTCATGTCTCAACCTTATGTGATCTTTGAGATGTAAATAGATGATACTACAATATTTTTTTAATAAAAAGTTGTGTGCATCACTCGATGCAGAGGCTGGGGTTTTCCCCTTGCGAAAAAAAAGATGATTTCATACCATTTTGCAATTTTGTAAATATGATAAATAGTTTTATAATTCTAACTCGCAATGCCTGATTTACCAAAAGGGCCAATTCCTAATGATTTTAAATAACTTGATAGCAAATAAAAATAAAAACATTTTTCTCGAACACGCTTGCAAGAACTTCATTTTCATAAGAACATGCTAACCTACCGTGAGGCTACCAACAATTACGCAAAATCTATGTATGACATAGAGCCATCTAAGTAGATTTAATGCTATCCAATTTCACATAAAGATATTTTGAACCTTCTCCCGAAAAAAGACATTTTTAACCACTAAACTCCTATTTTTTTTCCTTAGAAATGCCTTAATTACCAAAAAAAAACCTGGGCTAGAAACAACGTTTGCACACACCTGTGAAAATCTTGAATGTCTCGGGCATTTTTCTTGTTTCTGTCACAGGAAAGGGCCCAGTATTTTTGTTCATATATAGACTCGAGTCAACAATAAGTTTCTAAACCGGTCATGCCTACAAGGGCGAAGGGGAAAAATTAGGGAATAAAACAGTATAGAATAAGGAACATTCTAGAAAGACAGATACTCACTCTTTCCATCCGAGGTCACTTGAGTGATCAATGAAGTTGAGGTCCCGCGGTACAGAAGAAAATGCATAGAGGAGATCTGCATTAAAATCGCCAGATGCTTCAAATGAATAAAAACGAGTACAATGGATGATCAAGAAGTACAAAATACAGTATCTTCAGAAAACAACCAAATGAACAGTATGCTAAGCAACTCTTTGATTGTCCATCGTTACCAAATCTCTTGTCTACAGAGAAAATGTCTGTGGTATTCCCTTTACACTTTGTTATAAGGAAAGCTGTAAAGAACAATTTATTTTTCACCATAACTTGATGGTATACATATAAAAGAGTTGACCGCATCATGAGTGCAAGTGTGCAACTGTGATGATGATATGAGGCTGAGCCATATACTTATTTCAGCCTCAAAAACAAAATGTCACCGTTCTGGCGAAACTCAATCTCATAAATAGGGTACCACTGCTAACCTGTCATATCAACTGAAAGTGCTTTGTGTGACGTTTGAGCAAGATCATAATGATATCTCTTGTTGATAATCAGATTTCAGAAGCACACGTGAGCTGCCCAGCCTTATTGATTATGAATGGTTGTTACAAAATTGATGGAGCAAGTAGTACCTAGTACAAACAACTACCTGTACTAGACCGTTGGAACAATTCACCGCAAATACAGTTTCAGCGACGCCCGGGTACTGAAATTGGCACAACCAAGCTCTGGAAAGAGTTGCAACTAGTAGCTGACATCCGAAATTTGGGATTTCACACCGATTGCACAGGTTGGAATGCCAGTCAATAACAACCAAAGAAATCTACTGTATGTTTCAGACGTCCCAGCTCCAGATATCACAACATCAGGTAATGGCAACTTGTACTATCAATTCGTATCTCGCAAGAGAGACATCTCTTGAGAGCTAAGCAATGGTTCATGTCGCAATCACAGCGAGAAGAACATCAGCTTCCCTCCACATATCATCCGGGACGATCAGCTCTAGCTTTTATATATACAATTCCACATATATCCAAGAACATAATAAATCCAACTAGGAAGAGCATGAAAAGAGCACAACAGTGAGCAGAAAAAAAGTATCTTTACCGTCCTGCGTGACGACAGGGTAGTCCCAAGAGCTGAGCGTGACGAACCAGTCCCAGTCGTCCCCGATCCTGAGCAGCACCGCGGCGCCGTGCAGCGCGGCGGCGAGCACGGACGAGCCCGTCCTGTCGACCGCGTAGCTCTCCCCCACGACGTCGACGTTGGCGAACTCCCTCCACGCCACCTCGGCGCGCACCGCGGCGGCCAGCGCCGTGCGCTCCTCCCGCGACGCCCCCGCGTCCAGGTGCAGCAAGTACCGGTTCCTCGGGTGGTACACCGCCGCGAGCAGCCTGAGGACCCTGCGGCCCTCCCCGGCCGTGCCGGATATCCAGTACGCGAAGGAGGGCGGGCTCCCGGGGCCGCGAGCGACGTGCGGCGGCACGGCAGGCGGGGCGCGCGCGCGGGAGTAGGCGAGCCCGTGCGGGGAGGCGCGGAGGAGCAGGAGCAGCGCCGCCGCGGTGACCGCGGCGGCTGCCAGGAACGGGGTCAAGCGGCGCGGCCTCGTCGTGCCGAGCTTCATCTCTTGGGAGGTTGGGCCCGCTTCGCGGCCGGCGGCGTGCGGGCGGGGGTACGCGTGACGGCGGGGGCGAGGTCTTCGTCGTCGTCGACTAGCGCGTGGCCTGGAATTGGATATGCTTAGACTGGGAGAGGGAGAGAGACAGGGGAGGGGAAGAAGAGAGTTTTGTTTTTTTGAGGGGCAGGGGAAGAAGAGAGTTTGAAAGTTAGGCGGCACGGGTGCGGCAAATTTGACAAAATTAACCTTTGACGAAACTTCAGTAAAAAATAACTTCTCTTAAAAAAAATTCAAAACTAACCATTTTGTGTGGCTCCTGCAGAGCCGGCGTCACACGTGAATGTGCAACGCCCCCGCTTGCGACGCCACACCCATGCCGGCGGGGCAAGGGGGGACCCAGCCCGGGTTAAGTAGCGCCGCCTGTGGGGGCGCCACACCCTCATGTGTGGCGCCGGCGTCTGGGGCGCCACCCCCGCTGGCATGGGTGTGGCGTCGCAAGTGGCGGCGTTGCACATTCACGTGTAGCGTGCAAGAGCCACACAAAATGGTTAGTTTTTGAATGTTTTTCAAAAAAAAGTTATTTTTTGCTGAAGTTTCTTCAAAGAGTTAATTTTGTCAAATTTCACACCGGTTGGCATTTACTTGTGGTGGGGCCGTGGGGTTTAAGTGCACGGCCGGCCGGCGTTGCGGGATGCGGCGAACCGCGTGTCGCGTCATGTCACAGGCACTGAGGCACGAGGGCAACTCCAAAGGCCCCACCAAAACTGATACGAAATGTGTCCATTTTATCTTTTAAATAGCAGTTTAAACAGTACAGATTTTATACTCTCGGGCATCAGTGATCCTGCCCTTTTAAAAAATAAGAAAAAATGTTTATAAGTTTCAAAAAATTCTGAAAAAAATCCGAATGTAGCCTCTGGTCTATTATACAGACGTGTCAAAAATCAACTTCAAATACCTTGTATTTTTAACTACACAAAAAATGAAAAAAGATTGGATCTGAGTATGCTTATTTTCGTATATCTAAGTTTATTAGATTTTGTCATTTTTGTGTAGCTCCAATTACAATGTATTTTAAGTTGATAGTTTGCACGTTTGTAGAATACAACATTGTCGACGTACAGGATTTTTTTTAAAACTCGTGAATATTTTTTGTATTTTTTTTCACACAGCAGGATTACTGGTGCTCAGGAGCAAACACACTTTTCCGCAGTTTAAATCGTTATAGGGATAGACGTTCGGTCATATCCGATCTTTCCTATTGTTGCATTTAACGGGGCGACCCATCTCTGTTCCATTTAGTCCTTTTTTAAAATCATTTTGATATTTTAGCTATTATATACAAACGGGAAAATTAAATAATGTGCTCGATTAAACAAATAAAATCGCATAGTTTACAACCAAATGATAAAATCACATAGTTTATTATAACCAAATAAATTTAAATTTGTAAAAATAAATTGAAATAAAATGACAAGATACAACTATTGGTTTCCTATGTGAGTTCACATATGCTCAGCCTAATAATTTTAAAATTGGAAGTGAGTTGCCTGGTCACGTATTTCTTGAAGAAACTGTTCAAACGTTGCCGCCAGTTAGTCGGAAAGATGAGCTCCGCATTAGCGATTTTAGACGAGCTGCTCGCGCAAATTCCGAGCTCGCTCATCTAGCGGTAACGATAAAAAACCATTGTTTGACTGTTTGACTCTGTTTGGGCGTACAACGAGCCGAGCTAAGTGAGTGGAGGAAACGAGTGATCTTTAAGCTAGCTGAGTTTCGAGTTTTATGTCAAACTCTGCAACTGAGGCATAGGCCGAATACTAGACTGGAACTTTAATAATTCCAGACACCTCCCCATTTCTAGGTTCTAAGCCATGAACTGTGACAAAAATAGGCATGCGAGTGTGGCATTTTTATGATGTGGATGTTGGCTGCAGGCGTATCTATATATGTTGCTAACTGCGCACAAACATTGGTATTTATTTCAAAATAAAACTTGGTATCGACACCAGCAAAGTATTGTACTGTGACCCCTATGAAGTGGCTTAGTTATTAATTAGCACATGCAAGGTAAACTATGGCACCTACCAACTATCAAGATGGATATGACCTTTAAATTTTGATAAAATTGAAGTACTATGTCACATGTCGTCAAAACAACCTAAATGTCCACTCAAGGAAGAAACTATACGTATATTGGGAGCCTATTTGTGTAGGGGATGGGGAGTTCACATACTGAACTCCCTCATGTTATTGAGATTTTTTTTCCGAAATGGGAGCATAGATCCAGTCTCTGCATCATGATGATGTACACCCATTTTATATTAAAAATAAACGTAGCAAAATATTTAGATCTACTTATTACATTCAAGCATCTGCTAAAGTAGCAGCATGAAACAGCCAACGAAGCACTAGCACTAGAGTAAAGGCTACACACCTCGAAATCTTTTAGCGTGCTCCCACCCACATTGGTTGAAAATAGCTCGCACAACCGCCATCAACCGAGTACATCCAGCATCCATGAGTGCTTGCTAGTCTTGTGACAATAGGAAAGACCACAAATTGATCCAATATAAGGCCCGATGGACAACCTGCAAAAAAAAAAGAGCATCTCTAATTTTGTTAAAAACCACATCAATTCTACAATTTCAAATAGCCTAAACAAAAGCACAAGTACCAATGCAAATACGGGTTTTAGTTTTCTTATCTACTCCATCAAGCCAATGTCTAAACAAATTAACTACACTATTTGGTGGAGAAATGTTAAACGTAAAATGGATTAACCTCCAAATATCCCTAGCAAACAGAGAGGTAATAAACAAATGTTCAACTTACTCATCAGCTTGACAAAAAACACATCGCTTACAACCCGTCCAATTCCTTTTAATCAGATTATCCTTAGTCAATAAAACTTTACGATGAAGGAACCACATAAATACTTTTATTTTTAACAGAACCTTGAGCTTCCAAAGATACTTTCGTAAAAATGTGTATGGCCATTCATGTAATCTGAATACATTGAGCTAACAGTGAACTTTTTGTTTGGAGTCAAATTCCAAAGAAACGAGTCAGAGACCGTAAGAGTAACATTCACAAGTCGTCCTTCGAGTCTTAACCAAAAAGTTCACTTATCCCCTGTCAACAACCTCCTAAACTCAATATTTAGTGGATTGTTTGGCAATACTTGCGCAACCTTTACATTTTTATGGAGCGCAATATTATATAATGAAGGATATTGAGCAGCCAAAGGCTAGTTCCCAAGCCAAGTATCCTCCCAGAAACGAGTGTGAAGCCCATTACAAACTTTAAAAGATCCTCGTTCAAAAAAAAACTTTTTAAACCGTCATTAACCCTTTCCAAAAAGGGGAGTCGGTGGGTTTAGACTCCATTTGAGATAAAGTTTTGTTAGACAAATACTTATTGCACAACAACTCATGCCATATACCGTCTTCATGAAGAATCTTATTAAGCCATTTGCTTAAAAGTCATTTATTCTTTATGTCTAACACCTCAATACCCAACCCGCCCTGGTCCTTTGGACTTTTCCAAAAAAAAAATCTTTAATGATAGTAATCAAGTCTCTTCCTTACCCCCACTGGGATTCGGAAAAAGATAAAAGAAACATCGGCAAGCTAGTTAGAACCGAGTTAATTAGGACGAGGCGATCTCCATATGAGAGCAATTTGCCAGCCCAACAACCAAGTTTCTTTCCAAAACGGTCTTCCACAATTTTCCATTCTTTATTTAATAACTTGCGGTAGTGAATAGGAATCCCTAAGTATTTGAAAGGCAATGACTGTACATTACAACCAAAAATTGTGCGGTAGTCATCCTGCATTTCCTTAGCCTTACCAACACAGTAAAGTTCACTTTTGTGGAAATTTATCTTGAGCCCAGATAACTGCTCAAACATTGATAAAATAAGTTTCATATTCACTGAGTTTGTAGTATCATGTTCAAGGAATAATATTGTATCATCAATGTATTGTAAAATTGATACACCACCCTCAAGAAGATGAGGAATCAGCGCACCAACTTGGCCATCCTCCTTTGCCCGTGCAATAAGAATGATTAGCATATCCGCTACAATATTAAAAAGAACCGGTGATATGTCATTGAGAATTGGAGTTGAAATTACATGCTCTTTATTTTCCAACGACTCCAATCAGTAGTGGACCATTTTTCTCACGCCTAAGCCCACGAACGAAACAATGGATGAGACAATGTCCCATCAGATTTTCTCGGTAATATCCATCTCAAAGCAAACAGGTGATTGGAACTAGTGATCAACTTCCCAAGATTATAAAGTCACACTGCGAACAGTGTCTTTAGATTGCACCTCCGATCTCCTACAAAACACTAAGCTACTCTCTCCCTACAAGGTTTATTACACTAGTTCCTGCCAAAGACCAAAGTTTAGAAACATGTCCTCCAAGATCCTAAACGCAAGATTGTCTTTGTTTAGGTTTTGTTGCTGATTGCCAAAGACCCTTGCATTCCTTTGCTTCCACATACTCCAACAGACAAGGATGACCAGGGTGTCAAACTTTTCCTACTCCGTCGCTCAAAGTTTTCTCTACTCGCTGACCAACAATATTCAAGCCTTGCCAGCATCACTGGGATGCCAATCAGAATGCCTAACCCAGTGAAGCACGTGTACCAAACGTGCCTAGCTTAAACAGACAACGTGATCGAATATGTGATCAGCGGTGTCCTCCTGCAAACACACAAAGCACGGTAACGTATGATCATGCAGTCCATGCCTCACCCTCCTATCCGATGTCCATATTATGTACTTGATCGGAAGCCAATCAAATTTTTTGACACCCTGGCAATTCATCTATCTCTCGATAAAAGGGTTTGACTCCCTACTGCAATTGTGACGAGACTGCCCAAGACTGACCTGGCTTCATAGTCCTCAGTCAGGGGCAAGCCATGCCATGGGCAACAATTATAAGTTCAAACAAGCCACTCCCAACACACCCGCAATCAAGCACTGCCCTCCATTTACTTTCTGCTTGTCGGCCTATTAAAATGTCCTCAGCCACTTCTCAATTTTCTCAATGGCCCATACAGGCGCTTCAGATAATATATAGACTTGGCTGGAATTACTGATTTGATAAAGATCAATCTGCCAGCCATGACTATCAAGCCTCTTTGCCAAGTAGACATGAAAGCAATGACTCTGTCGATCACCACCCTGCCTTGGTCAAGGGAGACCCAAAATTTTTATAGGAAAGTTAACCAGCTTACATCGCAGATACTCCCGCGGTAAGGACTCCTCCTCGGCTCCTCCACGGATCAAAGTTGCTGTTGATTTGCGATAATTGACCTGCAATACTTGCAGCCCTTCAAAAATGTTGAGATGTTAACTGCGCACATCAGGAAAGTATCCAATATTGCTATAGCCTTGATTGCCTTTTCTCGACCCTTCTTTTTTTGCATGTTTGGAAAAAAGCTCTCAATCACATGTCGAAACTTGAGATGCCTTATCACTTACATTACTAAACGTCAAAAATGAGTTGTACGATATCAGCTACTCAATTGAGCGATATAAAGAGGAACAGATTTCGTTTTCCGTGTTCCAAGCCTATATACAGAAGTCGTAACACCTTATCATCTATACAGTTTTTTCTTAGTTTATGATTCGTACTCCCTCCATCTCAAATTATAAGACGCCCTTAAATTTCGGTGGTCAATGATATTTAGTTGGCATTGATAACAATGCTCTAATGAATTATGAGTTTTGATAATAGACCCCTTTTAGCAAAAAGACCTATATTCCTTGCTCATTATCAGACAATCACTTACTCATGAAAAACCCTTTTCGTTCCGCTTAGCCCTATCGGGTATTTTAGTGATAGCTTCTATAGGAACTGGACGATTCTATTTGGTCAAATACCTAACAAAAATTCACGATTTTCCTTTCACTAAGGTACGAGGGCTTCTTATTCCACAAGAACGAAATCAACTTTTCATTATTTTATATACTAGGTGTTTTTACTTGGAAAAGACAATGTTCTATACTAAAGGATTTGGGTCCATAACCACGAGTTCCAGTGCACTAGATCTTGTAGCACTTAGCAACGAGGTACAATTTTGACCATGATTTATACTTATAATATGTTCACAAGTTTAGTATAATGTTGTAGTAAATGAAAGAATTTTGCGAAACAAATACAACCGTACCATTTATACATTCCAAATCCATATAATTATCTATATATTAATGATCAAAATCGATCATCAAATACCGGCACAATAATAGCATGCCTATTTTAGGATGGAGGGAGTAGATGGTATACGCCGCTCTGCTTTTCACATTTGGGCTTGCACACAGTGAGGATGGAACATGTCCTGCACTCCAGCGATAATTCAGCCCGTGGTGTCAGCGCATCTAAAATAGCCCATAAAAACAACTGAGTTGCTCGGCTTGTTAAGACTCAGCTCCCTAAACTCCCGATCATTAATCTTAGGACCATTAAGCTTGTTAAGCATAACGAGCTAAAAATAGAGATGGGCTCGGTTCGTTATGTGCTAGCGAGCAACCAAGAGCTGCTCGTTAAGAAAATGTTGTGTACCTAGTATTCCCTCCGTTCCGAATAAGATGACTCAAGTGTATCTAAATACGAACCTATTTTAGCGTGTAGATGCATCCATATTTGAACAAACATGTGTCATCAAATTCGGAATGGCGGTAGTACATGGCAGAATAGACAATACACACATGCATCTGTGATCTCTCCGATTACACATACATATATACTTGATCAGCTATTCAGTACAAGACGATAGAAATAGACATCAACTAAGCAAACTAGCTAGCATCAGTATTCAGCTAGCAAAATCAAGCTAGTACATCGTTCATACATGTATATGGTACGTACGTGCTGACTAGTGAGTAGTGACATGCATTCAGACACACCAGCTACGCATAATGTGTGCCAAAAGATTTAACAGATGCAAACATGCATCAGAAATCAATGAATAATTGACAATAGTTGCCTTTGGCGTGTTTTGGTTGATTCAGTCGGTCTGTTTGAACGAACTGCTCGCCCTGGTCTCGAGCTCGCTCATTTAGCTCGTTAGATAAAAAATCATAGTTTGACTGAGTTTGATGCCACAACGAGCCAAGCTAAACGAGAGATAATTAAGCCACCCAAGATTCAAGTTATGTGTCTAACTGTACAACGGAGGCATAGGCTGCATACTAAACTGTAACTTTTATAATTCCAGAAATCTCCCATTTCTAGGTTATAAGCCATAAACTGTCCGAGCAGAAAGATAGGCATGCGAGTGTGGCATATCTATACTGTTGATGTTGGGTTGCTGGTGTATCTATATATATTGCTCGCTACTTTGTAATTATTTCAAAATAAAACTTGATATGGACACTGACAAAGTAATGCACTGTGACCCTATGAAGTGGCATAGTTAATTAGCACATGCAAGGTAAACTATGTCACCTACCATCTAGTACCCTTAACGTTGAGGAAATTGAAGTACTATGTCATATGTCAAAACACAACCTAAAAGAATGTCTACTCAAGCAGGTGCAATTTGAATAAGCACGTGTAACTTCTCCACCAAATCACAACGGGTGGTTGATAATCTGATCAAGTTGATCACCTTGAACTAAAAATCCAACAACATTCTCCATCTTTAGTACTGATCATCAAACGAATTAGAAAGCTGTATAAAATGTGTTTGTGATTGTACTATGTTCAGTGATCTGAAAAGGATTGTGCTGCAGACCTGAACTGTAGAAGATAATCTTGTGAAGGATCCAACTTTTCCTCAAAGCTAGCTGCGACGCTGCTTCACAAATCTTTTCAGTGGCATCTTCAACATGCGTAAACCAGAACAAATATTATTTACCCGAACATATTCAAACAAAAAAAGAGCTAGAATCCCTATCCCTAAAATTCCAGGGAGAAGTACAATGCCCCTGGCGTGGCCGCGGAGCTACCGACGGTGGTATCACCTCCTTGCCACTGCAGCAGCTACGAATCGGCGCATAAGTAGGCAGCGTTGAACATGAACTGAGAGGCGAAATTTGTGAATCAGAGGGTCGATCCGTTTCTGTAATAGCAGAAGATGGAGTATAGCACCCACCCGCACCAGTTCGTAGAGTCGGTCTCCGCGACGAGCTGTGAGGAGAGGGCCGGCGCGGTCGGCGAGCCATCCCGCTTGTCGGACGCAAGCAGCGCGGCGGCGGCGGTGCTGGGGGTTGGGGCTCGTCCGCCGACGGCAGGACGTTTGTGCTCGCCAAGGCGTTCGCCACAGGGTGACCCTGGCCACACAATTCGTGCGGTAACGGCGGTTCCCGTCCCGGGCTTCATCGCCATGCTCGCCGCGCTGGGATGCTAGTCATGGACACCGGCTTGTACGTGATTCGACCCTCCATTGTGCGGTACGGGGAGCAGAGATTTCGTAGCGTGATTGGTGCTAACCAGGGAAGGAAGGCGATAATTGGGTAGCGAGGACAGGTCTGTTCCAAACTAGTTGTCTCGATCCGCAATTCCCGGAGCCTGCGCTCGGGCGACGTGATGGGCGATTCCCCGTCGCCACCGGCGTCCCCCTCCCCGCCGTCTGCTCCATTGTCTCCCTCCCCCGTAGCTAGGCTAGGTTCAGTCCACCCCAACCTCCTCGTCGCCGCTGGTCCTCTAGCTCTGCCTTGGGCGGTCGCATGCGCGTCCTCCGCGGTGTCGGATGCCGGCCAAGCTGCTGCTGCTGGTCCTGCGTCCTCAAGTGCTCCGGCCGCGGGGCACCTCGACGGCGTCCCCAGCAACGAACACATCGGCGCACCTACAGCCCCTCCTCCCGCCCGGCAGCTCGCCGGCGCTGCCGCCACTCACCCAGGTACGGCGTTCCTTGACTCAATGCTCTCGAACTTTCACACCTTGGTCGCCTTCCCCCTCTGCCCCTCTCCCTTTTCGGTGCCCGCTCCTTTCTACTCCCTCCGTTCTAAATTACTTAACACACATTTGTCTAGAAACGGATGTATCTAGACACTAAACAAGTATAGATACATCCGTATTTTGACAAAACCAAGTCAACTAATATGGAACGGAGGGAGTAGATCACTCCGGATTTTACGGATCGCCGGGCAAACATCTTCCTTATCAAGAACGCGCTCAATTTCAATTTCACTAGGCATCCCGACTCGTTCGTTGTGGTGCGCGTCCGCGACCTCGTCTTCGCCTCGCTCGCCGCCTCCAAATCTGTCGCCGATGTGATCACTGCCCGCGTCCGGTTCCGGCTCGGAAAATCCGGGTTCCGTCTTCACCGTAGCCTGGACGCCGCCACTGCTGCTGCTGACGCCCTAATCCCTCCTTCCCCTGCTTGCTCGGCCCACCTGCGTCCCTGCTCTGCTCACTCTAGGCCCAGCCACACCACGCCCAATCCTGTGTTGGAACGTGCTGCGGTTTTTTTTTTTTTTGACTAAACTACTTGTATATTAAACGGAATACCGTACAAGGACGCATACAAGTAGAAAACAGGACAAATACGGACGCAGATACAGCTGCAACCACCTTACAGAAAGGACCTCAAAGAAAATGAAAAATACACATAGAACCTCATGGTCCTTCTTCTTCCTCTCGACCACGGAGCTCGATATCCACAGGACGAAGCCACCGACGAAGTCGAATCCGTCGCTTCCAAAGTCGTACCACAGCGCAGGAAAAGCTTCTCGCCTCAGGCGTTGATGAGCCGCAACAGTACCTGGCTCGTCGGAGCCAGAGAAGATGACGACGAAAGAGCATCGGCCGGGGACGCACCCCAAGCTTCCCAACCGCCGAACCTGGGCCCAGATGCGCAAGATCGCGCGGCGCCTCACCTCGACAGAGGTGGCCAGATCCCTCTCCAACAGCTCCCACCACCCAGCAGCCGCAACCACGCACCAGATCGAGCTGCCACAAACCTCTCTCCCCTCGCCACCTCGGCCGGCCAGAGAGAAAATCGCCACAAGCCAAATCTGCCGTACTTCTCCACCCCATATGCTCCTGAGCAGGCAACCAGAAGCACCTCCGGCGACAAACGCCGGCGCCCGGCCACCCCACCCCCACATCCTCCGAAGCAGCATCAGAGCACATCCCACTCCGACGAAGAAAGGAAAAGGGGACAAAAGCTCGAGAAGGCGCCCATCGTCTCCGCCACGATGACCGCGCCAAGAGCACCACAACTCGCCAGATCGAAAGATCCGCGAGAACCTACCTCCGGCAGCTCGTCGACTCCACCACCAGTGATGTAGCCGAGGTGGGATAGGAGCTCCCGCACCTTTATTCTCCGACCACGACGCCGTCACCACCCTTCCAGCGCCGCCGGGAGACCAAACCATACTATTTACAGGCCTAGGGCACAGATCGGGGACCCCTCCACCCTCCCACCACCAAGACGGCGGCCGGAGAGGGATGGAGCCACCGATCTGGCCGTCGGCGGGACACAGAACGAGGACGCCTTCCTTTTCTCCTCTCCGGATCACTGTAGCGAGAGGAAAGGAAGGGAGGGATTTCCGTTACGTGCTGCGGTTTCGGTAAACGCTCGCTCGTTTGACGAAACGCTGATCCCCTCCAACCTCCTCAGCGTTGACGCTGACCCTGTGCGCCGTGCGGATGTCGCATCCGTGCGCGGCGCTCACTCGTCCCCCACCCCATCTCCCTCCCCTCGCCCCTGCCCCTCCGCCGCTCCCGACAACCTTTATGTGGAAAGTCAAATCGGAGACGATGACGGTTGCTGTGGGGCCGTTGTGCCGTGCCCTGCTACCCCTTCGCACCGTCTGCTCGCCGACGACCCCAACGGTTCCCCTTCCACACCAACGTCGCCGCCCTCCTTCAAAGAAATTCTTCTACGGTCGGCCCCTCCTCAATTCTATCGTAAGAGAACAAAAATCTTTGCCCCGGTCCGTGGCAAGAAGCTCTGCTTCCGGTGCGTTGCCGCGTGCCACTTGGTTTGTGACTGCCGTGATCCCGTGCGATGTGCTGCCTGCGGTCGCTCCGGTCACCGAAGCCCAGGGTGCGAGCTACCTCCCCTCCGCCTCGTCTCCACTTCTTCCCCTGTCACTCTGGACACCCCTGCCTCGCCCTTGTTTCCCGAGTGCAACGTGAGCGAGGTCTTTGCTGTTCCCGCGCCCGATGCTGCCCAACCGCCCAGCAAGCTCACCGAGACGGACAGTGCTCTGCCCCTGATGTTTCCGGCTAGCGCTGAAGAACACGAGAACGTGACGTGCAAGCAGCGTGTCCGCCGCAAACGCGCCATCGACTCTGCTCACCGTGACGCCCGCGCTGCGGCCCCAGCTCGTCAGAGTGACCGCCTCGCGGCCAAGAACCATGGCAGGTTCGTCGACGCGGTGACTAAGGCCTCTGTGCGCGCAGGACGCTTCGACACCTCCGACGGATCCCCCAACCTTCAGGCCGCCGCGGCCGCTGCCGGGCTCAATGATGGCGTTCCGGGCCCCATACCTCTTCACCTCCTTCAGGACCTTGGCGCCGTCTGCGGCGTTAGCGCGAGGCGCTAGCTGCTGTGGACACGGTGACCGATGTATCCCCATGATCGATCTCTCCTTCCTGCTTGAATCTTGGACGCTCGAGATCTTGGTGATGCTGTGAAGTGTTCAGCCGTCTACGCCGACATTCTCGCTGCCCGCCCTCACTTTGTTGCCCTCCAAGAAACTAAACTTGCTAACCCCGACGCGACCAAAATCAACTCGTTCCTCCCTCCTAACCTTCGCGCTTACGAAACTATCCCGTCGATAGGAACTTCTGGAGGCATCCTCTCCGCCTGGGATCCAAATTTCTTCTCTCTCACGCTCGCCACCCCCTCCTCTCACATTCTCTCCACCGATCTTTCGATTATCTCCGACGGATCTCGCCTTCGTGTCACCAACGTGTATGCTCCCTGCACCCATGCTGAAAAGCAAGCTTCCTCCAATCCCTTTCTACCCATGACCCAGGGGACTCCACCCCTTGGTTGATTGCTGGCGATTTCAACCTTCACCGTGATCCCATTGACCGCAACAACGACAACTTTAACCGTGCCGAAGCCAATCTCTTAATGAGGTCATCAGTGATCTCTCCCTCATCGAGCTCCCCCTTCGTGATCGCCGATACACGTGGACCAACGGCAGGGAGGTTCCCACGCTGGTCAGGCTTGACAGGATTTTTATCAACACTGCTTGGAACGCTCTCTTCCCTTCCTCTAACCTAACTCTCTCTCTCGTGATCTCGCTGACCATGTCCCTCTTACAGTCACGATTTCCACCCGTATCCCTTGCTCCAAAATCTTTCGCTATGATCCTTCATGGAGCTTTTCCAACTCCTTCGTTGCCAGTATTCCCTCCGTTTGGAACTCCGCTTACCGCTCCGATGCCACTGCTCGTTTGGTTGCTCGTCTGAGCTCTTGCCGGGCTTTCTGCAAAAACTGGAAGAAAACTCGCTCTCGGGCCTCTATTCGGGAAAAAGACTGTCGTGTCCTAATCAAGCTCCTCGACGTTCTTGAAGAAAACCGCCCCCTCTCCTCGCTAGAGGCTCGTCTTCGATCCCTCACCATCGACGCTCTTCACGCCTCCATTCGGGAGCAGACAGTCTACTGGAAAACCCGCGCTAAAATCCGCCACGCCATCGAGGGTGACGAGAACACAGCCTTCTTCCACGCCTCTGCCACTATTCGCCACAGGAGAAGCTCAATCCCCACCCTCGACTCTAATGGGGCTTCTTTTTCCTCCCACGACGACAAAGCTGCGATCCTTCATTCCTTCTTCTCTGACTTGTTGGGGTCGGCCCAACCCTGCTTGGAGCTTTGACATTAATGATCTCTACAGAAATCAGCCATCCCCCGGAGCGGAACTCTCTGCCCCTTTTTCCTCGGATGAAATTAAAAATGCCTTTCATGACATGAACTCGAACTCTAGCCCTGGACCTGACGGCTTTGGCCCTGCTTTCTTTATCAAGTTCTGGCCCCTTGTAAGCCCTGATATCATCCCCATGTTCTCTGATTTTTTTGACCACTCCATCGACCTCACCCGCATCAACCGCGCCTTCCTCGTCCTCCTCCCAAAGGTGGATTCGGCAACTTCCCCCAACGACTTCCGCCCCATCTCTCTCCAGAACTTCTCATGAAAGCTATCACTAAAGTTCTTACCAGTAGACTCCAACGCACCATCCACTCCCTGGTCGACGCTGATCAGACTGGTTTCCTCCAAGGCAGGCGTATCTCCGAAAACATCGTCTATGCGGCCGACCTGGTACGTTGCTGCCATCTCCGCAAGACACCTACCGTGGTTTTTAAGATTGACTTTCGCAAAGCCTTTGACTCTGTCAACTGGGACAGTCTCATCATGATCCTTCGGGCCCGGGGGTTCGATGACCGCTGGTGCCGCTGGATGACGATATCTTCACCTCTAGCCATACATCCATTATCCTTAATGGGGTCCCCGGTAACTGGATTCGGTGTCGTAATGGACTGAGACAGGGGGACGCGCTATCACCCTACCTTTTTATCCTCGCCGCTGATGTCCTCCCCCAACTAATCCGTCGAGCCTTCCACACTCACGCCCTCTCCCACCCTCTAGACCCCTCCAGCCCATGTCCGGTTCTGCAATATGCAGACGACACCCTCATCCTTTGTCGTGGTGACACCGAGTCCATCTCCTGTCTTAAGCGGGTTCTCGATGACTTCGCGGTCGCCACCGGCCTATCCATTAACTTCCACAAATCTTGCTTCGTTCCCATGCATGTCAGTCCTCTTCTCGCTAATGATATGGCCTCTGTTCTGGGGTGCCCTATCTCGTCCCCCCAAACTTATCTCGGTCTCCCCCTCTCTCCTCTAAAACTGCCCTCCTCCGCTTTTGCCCCTCTCCTCTCCTCTATCGACAAACGGCTCTCGGGGTGGCGGGCGTCTCTCCTCTCCTCAGGTGGACGCCTTGTCCTCTGTAATTCTGTCCTAAACAACCTCCCCACCTATTTCATGTGCTCCTTCCTCTTACCCGCTGGTGTGATCGAGAGCATTGATAAAAGACGTCGTGCGTTTTTCTGGACGGGAAAGGACTCGGTTTCTGGTGCCCGTTGTCTAATTGCTTGGGATAAAGTTGTTTTGTCTACGCAGGTCGGTGGCTTTGGGATTCGGGATCTACGACGGCAAAACTTGTGCTTACTCCTTCACTTCGTGGACCGTCTACACCAACCTGTGAGCTACCGTGGAAAACTTGGTTCTTCCGCCGGTTAGCTCGGGACCTCGGCGACACCTCTCCTAAACCCTCCTTCCTCGACAAAATTGTGGCCTCATGCCTTCCAGTTTACCGTGCTCTCACCCGTGTCTTATTGCGAGATGGCCGACGGTGTGCCTTCTGGATGGACATGTGGACACCCAGTGGGGTACTGTACTTGCGGTTCCCCGCGCTCTTCTCCCACTGCACTCGTCCTCATGCGACGGTTGCCACAGTCATCGGGTCCGGCCTAGAGCTGCAGTCCCATCTGACTGCCGCGGCCGCGGCTGAGCTTGTGGACGTTCAGTCCATCATCGACGCCACCTTCCTCTCCGACGGTGCCGACATTCGCTCCATGGCCTCCGGCGGCGACGGGCATCCTTCCTTCACGTCGCGTGCTGCCTACCGCCTGCTTGCTCCTCCTCGAGCCCTGGACTCCGACGCCTGCACCAGCTGGGCCCTCCGAGTCCCCTCGAAGATCAAGATATTCTCCTACCTCGCCGCCATTGACAGGTTAAGCACCCGAGCCAACCTGTTTCACAAAAACTGTACTCCTTCAGCTTCGTGCGAAACTTGCGGGGAAGATGAGACGGGGTATCACCTCCTCTTTGCGTGTCGCGCGGCCACGGCCGTGTGGCGCAAGCTCCTGGTGCAGCCCCCTGTGGTCGGCAGCTCTCTCTGGTCTGCTGCCGCCCCTACCATGGCTCTTCCGCATATTTGGCATGCTGGGCTTGCTGCTGTTCTGTGGCAAATTTGGAAGGCAAGGAATGACCTCGTCTTCAACGCCAAGATTCTTTCTCCGACTGAGATCATCCGTCGCGCAGCTGATGACCTTCTGCTTTGGTCCGGGCGTTTCTGTGCTGCTGATCGCCCCCTGCTTGAGCGCCTTCGTGCGTTCCTTGTAAACAACAGTGTGTAAACCGTAATTTTTTCTCTCCCCCCCCATGTTTTTCCCTGCATCACATTTGTAAGGGCAGCCAAGCCCTCTTTCGAGTTATATATATACCGGTGGGGAGCAATCCCCCCCCCCCCCCTCCCCGTCTTCCCTCGGAAAAAAAAATTGGGTAGCGAGATTAACGCTTAGAACAGCGACGGGGATAGATTACCCAAGTGGCGTATGACCATTGTACGGTGTAGATCGTTCCGGCGTTGAGTGGGGAATGTTGAGAGGAGATTGGACGGTCCAGATTCGTTTAATGATGAGCATTGAGTGTTTTAGAGGGGACCAACTACCACCAACTCTCACTTAATAGTAAAGATAAAAATTGAGAGAAATTCAAAAAAAAAGACTAGGAGCGTACTTTTTTTTTTAGAGAATATCGCACTTTATTGATTAAAACACACCAGTACAAAGTTCAGCCCGAGACACATCACGGGAAACAGGGAAAGAAAGATTACATGTAGAGCGCACAGATGTGCGAGCTAAACTATGAGCAACGCCATTTATTTTACGACTAATATGCTTGAAAGAAAGTGAAGCGAAACCCGCAGCCAGGGTCTTGATATCGCTCACAACCGTCCCAATGTGGGATCTGTCTTGGATCACTGAGAGGATACGCTGTATCATCGTCACTTCGTCAGGCAGTCAGACTCCAGCACACACTTCACCGGGCCTCCGCAGTTTCCATTCTCTCGCCGACGCAGATCCCGCCGGGTCCGGATCCCCGCCACCAACGGATTCCACCGCCTGCGCCCGCAGGTATCTCCCGCAGCTCTCCACTGCCGGCCCGTCACCCTCCGTTGACGACACGACCCCAACGCCGACGCCTTCAGTCCGTCTACTGCTCATCGCCGACGAGTCTCGCCGCGAGTAGGGGGCGGCGCTCTTCGTCCATGAGCGGGGGCGGCGGTGTTGGTCATCTCGCGCGAGTCGGCGCCGCGCCCTGTCGCTCTCAGGCATGGAATTAGTGCCCCAGTTGACGTCTTCTCCCCCTCCGGCACAGAGGCGAGCCGCCGCGTATCCACTCTCCCCCGAGCTCCTGGTCTCACACGCTCCTTGGAAGGTTCGCTTGTGGGCGTCGCTTCGACGTGCGACCCAACTCGACGCCACACGTCGGCATCCAGGGCGCGTAGGGTGTTCGTCAAGCGAGTAGGGGCAGCACTGCCCTGCGCGAACAACGGGCGGTGGTGCTCAACCGGCACGGAGATTGGGGAGAATCCGGCAGGAGGTCAGGGTACGCGTCACGATTCCTCGTCCGTGACGCGCTGTAAGGTGGGGCACTAGGTCAGCGCAGCGGCGCGGTTGACCGCCGACGACGCGGTGGAAGGTAGGCTGGAGGTCGGGGTGAGCGGGGTTGGGGGCCGGGGCTGACATGTTCCAGTTCGGTTAGTGCAAAAAAAGTTTAAAACTGAAAAAAAGCAAAAAAAATTGTCAGGTAACGGCCGTCTCGCACGTCATCCTTAACAAGGATTTCAATTTCGCTCGGAAAATTCGAAATTCGGCCAAATTTTGCCAATTTCGTTCAGGACCGGTAAGAATAAATCCGAGACGAAAACTTCTGTATTTAAGGGATTTTGGTAAAATAAATTGGAAAATTTGAAGTTTGGTAGAAAAATGCCCGAAAGATCCAAAGTTTGGCTAGTTTTCGTTTTAAGATTCAAATTTGGTTTTTGCTTTTTGACCAAGATTTGACTGAAATTTCCGCAGTGACTGAATTTCGCCCATTTCTTTAGGACCGGTAAATTTCCAAAAACGAAATGCAAATCATTGATCCTTACAGCTGAGTCCACTGTCAGTTTTGCTGTCAATTCGCTCTCTATTCGGTTTTAGCGGTTTTTGCACAAAACTTTGCTTGAAGTGGTGGATTTTTGTCTCGCAATTGCAAGGTGGTACCAATTGGTAAATTCAACCCTCAAATAGTAGTTATATGCTATTAGCTCGTTCCCACGGCCATGGGGTCAGTGGCCATGGATCCACATCCTGCATGATATTTGCCATGCTTCGCGTCATCACCGGACCCAACTTTCGCCCCGTGACAATAAAAATGCTTCTCTTATGCAGGTTATCTATCGGTGCACAGCAACGCTATGAGCATGGTCGGCCCTGCAGCGTGTGGAGCAACGAGACTTGTTTTTGGAGGTGGCGTTGCATTTGGAGGCTGCGGCGAGGGAGTTATTTTCCTAGCATGGATGACCACATAGTCTCCGGATCGACCTACCACCACCTTAGACGGCTTTACAATTTCTCATTATGATATGTAATTCGCCTTTTATTTATTTCCGATTTGGGTACTGGTGAACTTGTGGCTGTGTGCATCCTAACTATGCAGAGGCCGGGTGTAATGCTTAAAACTTTTAAGTAATAAAATCCTTTATCGAAAAAAAAGCTGCTCAGTCCCTTCACAGCTTGCTCCTCCATCTCCCTGCGGCCTTTTCTTTCTTGGTCATTGATGGATCTAACCAAAAGGTACATTTTATATGCCAGAAATGATTTGTACGCTGCTATTAGCTACTTAATAGAGCGATATAGGGAGCAATGAATTTAATTCCCGTGTTTCAAGCTAATAGCAACTTAATAGAGCGATATAGAGAGCAATGAATTTAATTCCCATGTTTCAAGCCAATATTCTATGGGATATGATTGTAAGAAACGGTCTCAAAGATTTTTTTTGGATAGGATTTGAATCATATACAAATCTTTTGAAAATCTTATTAACCAAAGTAAACCTAAGGTGGAACATGTCCTTCCCTCGATGACTCAATGTGCAGTGTCAGCTTCCGGAGCGTGAAAAAGCAGAAACTCACTAAATCTACGCGTGTATCCGAAATAGACGAAAAGGTAAACACTAGCATAGGAATATGATGCATACTAGATTGAAACTTTTATAATTTCGGACACCTCCAATTCGTAGGTTATAAGTCATTCTCTGGTCGAGAAGAAAGATAAGGCTTAGTTTGGTAGTGAAGTATATAATAAACCAAAGTATTAGAATACTACAGTATTCTAGCGCCCAGGCACAAGATACTTCAGTTTTTCCCGTTTCTCTGTTTCACAAAAAAGAGGTCCCATGTTGTTTCTCAAATACTTCAAAATTTCCACTATTTGAGCAATACTTCAGTATTGATACCACAGTTTTTAATCATAGCCAAACACATCAAAGTATTTGAAACTGTGGTATTCTAGAAATACTTCAAAAATACTTTGCTCACAAACGCAGCCTAAGCATGTGAGTGTGGCATTTCTATACTGTAGGTGCTAGGATGCTGGTGTATCTATATATATTGCTCACCGTATTATAAATAATGGTACTATTAATTTCAAAAAACGACTTGATATCGACATCACTGAAGTACTGTACCGTGACCGCGTGGAGTAGCTTACTTAATTAGCACATGGAAGGTTAACTATGACACCTACCAGGATGGATGCGACCCTTAACTCATGAGGAAACAAAAGTGCTATATTTGAAAACACAACTTCCTAAAAAAATGGTTTCTCAAGCTTCTCTAAACAAAACTACATGTACATTGGTTGGTTGAGAATATCACTAGGTCTCGTATGTATGTAGCCTAATAGCCTTCTAGACAAATACTCTACAAAAATCTTGAAACATCACACTAAAGATTTAGTTGGTTTGCCACAATGGAGGCTAAATCAAACATCATATTTTCTGTAGCGGTCACTGGTCCACTGTTGCAAAGGTAGCAGGAGGTTCGTTGGGATATGGTGAAGTAGGCGGGAAACTCAAATTTGAAACTAGTTGCACCCGCAACTAGTTTTCAAAAATCGTACTTCCGAGTTTCCAAAAATCGTGAAAAAAATCATGGACATGCACCATGATGAATCTTCGACACCCATAAAATTTCATCTAAAAATATGCTCATATGTGCCATGTGCAAAAAAGACAAATGAAAGTATTTTTCACGATTTTTGGAAACTCGGAAGTATGATTTTTGAAAACTAGTTGCGGGTGCAACTAGTTGCAAATAACTCGCGTTCGTAGCAGGCCATGAACGAACATCTCATGTCAGACTACTTTACTTCTCTGTGTATGCTGATGCCATGTTCCGTTGAAAAGTCCCTTATTTCTTGGGTCTTGCTATATCTGAAATTTTCCAAAATCCCGGTAACTTTATTCTTGTCTTGAACATCCGACAGAGCAGACACCAGAACGCGGCCGCCCTGTTTCCGCACCATCTTCCTCCATCAATCTCCTTATTCTCCTTCCCGCAAAAAAAGAAGAAGAAAAAACTCCTCATTCTCCGACTCCCACGGGCCACGGTGCATCCGCCGCCGCCCGTTCCCCCATCTCCGGTGTTTCCCAGCCGTCACCGTGTGAACCGCCCACCGACCCCGCCCGCGGACGGCTGCGCCCTGACCTGACCACCACCACTGTCGGTCCGGCCGCCGTCCCCGGTCATCCCACTAAGCCTCCGGCGGCGGTTAAATTCGTCGATGCTTGTTGCCTCCTCGCCTGCGCCGTCGCCGTCTCCGTCTCCGTCCTGGCTCCCGTGCGGCGCGTCTTCGCCATCTCTGGCTCGGCCGTGCGTCGCCAGACGCCAGTCACCTGTGATCTAAAAAATTCATTATTTCCATTGTGCAAAGTCTTCACTGCGACTATCTCCATTTCCTGGCAGAGGAAACCTTCTCGCCTTGTGCGTATGCATGCCCTATTGATTCCACTGATGAATGATCCCATATTCTTCCTCATGCGGGAGCTTCTAGCCTTTTGGTGCCACTGATCTCCTCCTCTCCATTGCGCCTTCAGTCACTGCCAACTGAGCTTGAGCCACATGAATCACATTGATTTTCTTGCTTAGCACAAGATATAAGGCCGGTACTATCCTGCACAATAAACAATTGGAGCACCTAAACAAGCATTTCACATTGTAGTTTTTCATACAAGAGCTTGGTGACAAGGTAATAATCTCTCTCCTTAAGCATTCATATATGAGCACTCTGCGTTACACGTGCCCTTTGAACATAAGTTCCTTCGAACTGCCTCCTAGGACTCTTTTCTATGTTGTTTCAACTAGCTTACATCACATGACACTACATATTGTCTAGCTTTTAAGGTGTGAGGAGGTACAGCTTCACTGAAAATGAAACATATATATTGCCTAGAAATTGTTATCTAGGTGCCACTTAGACACACCCAGACTAGGAATAAGATAGGATACAAAAGTAGTTACAAAACCCAAAGTTTATAAGTTGGATCTGTTCTGCTCATTAGCCACCTGTTTCACCTCGGGCCAGATAAGATCGATGCTTGAGGTGGAACGGAATACGTGAATTCCTTATGTTGGACAGGCATTGCTAGATTTTCCTCCAGAAAGCTACAATCAATGCTAGTATCTATTTTCGTTGAACCTTCCAGTACCTTGACCACCGATGACATTGAAGGCCTTCTACTACTATCATGTTGCAAGCACCAGATTGCGAGCTTCATCATTTAAACTGCTTCCTCCTGGTGTAAGATCATGTCATCATGCTTGTCAATCAAGTCAATCATCTGATCATTTTGAGCCTTTTCTCGTAACAACTTGATGAGCTGAACACTCTCCTCGGGCAGAGATATATCAATATTTTTTCTTCCATATATTACTTCCAGGACAACAACTCCAAAGCTGTAGACATCAACTTTTTCAGTGATTTGGGATGTTAACCATTCAGGTGCCAAATACCCAGGTGTGCCTCTCATCATTGTCATTACCTTGCTCTGATCCCTGTCTATTAGCTTAGATAACCCGAAATCAGCCACTTTGGCATTGAAGTTATCATCTAAGAGGATATTTTGTGGTTTAATGTCCAAATGAGCAATTATCCGCCTGCACTCCTCATGAAGATAGCATAGACCCTTGGCAATATCTAGAATGATCCGATACCGAGTGCACCAATCAAGAGGGGCATTGTTATGGCGGTAGTAGATCCACCTATCAAGTGACCCTCTGGGCATATATTCGTATACAAGAAGCCTTTCAGATTTCTCAGCACAAAAACCGATCAGCCTGACAAGATTGATGTGTTCAATGCTTCCAATAGTCTCGACCTCTGCAAAGAATTCCTTCTTTCCTTGTCTAGCACCTTCGAGACGTTTTACTGCAACTCTCTCTTCACCTATTTTCCCTTCAAAAACTGTCCCGAATCCACCTTCTCCGAGCTTTTTACTGAAGTCTCCGGTTCATTCCCTCAAATTTTCAAACGAATACCTTATTGTCATTCCAGGCAGTGTATCAAAATCTAGTTCTTCATCCAACTCTTGATACTTCCTCTTCCTTCGTACATAAAGAAAAAGGGTGACTGCAATAACAAGCAATACAAGACCAGTAATAGCTCCAAGTGCAGCACCTAACGTTGCCTTCTTTCTGTTTGCATTAGTGTCAGAAGTGGAGGGGCTAAGCTGCACCTTGAGGTAAGCAGAGGAGTTGAAATGAACAACTTCAGGTTGAATTGCTTGCAAGGAGAAGACCCTTGTCACCCACATACATGTGCCACCATCGGAATCGTTCTGGCCATACCTGAAGATAACGGCAGTACAGGAGCAGTTCTTCAAGCAAGCCTGCTTGCAGTCCTCCCGGTTTGTTGCATTCACAACGGTGTGGCTGGTGTCAAAGTAAGAAACGTCGGTAAGTGTCAACAACTGATGGTATTGCATTTCCTGACAAGAGATTGGGGTCAGTGGTGTGCAACCAAGATTTGGCTTCCGCTCATCGACCGGCTTGAAGTAGCTTGAGCTAGAGTTATTCTGTAGGGGACAAACACATTGCCCCCCAGTGCATAGGCCGTACTCTCCACAAACTGTTGGGAATGCACAATCATCAGGGAACAATTCGATTACATCAGATACAGTCCATTTTACTTCTGTATCAGACCATTCGTACATCCTTAGGTGCCCATCTGACTCCAATCTCATGAACCGGGTGGACTTAGCTGCTGGTAATGGGAGAAACGTGCCTGAATTTGGTTCCTTGGACTGCGGATAGGCGCTGAGGCTATCATTCGTGAAGGTAGCCTTTGTTGGATCATTTGCTGTCTTGTTTTCGCTCACCAATATCGAAAAATAGGGTTGTGGCGGTGTGGATTCGACGTATGCAAACAATCCATCAGGGAGAACTGTCATCACGTACAACTGATTCTCAGTCCAATTTGTTGCAGAGGTATTCGGTACAAGCCTCATACCTTCCAGGAGTGACTGCCCAGCGACCAATACATCAGTAGGATGACCAAATGACTGCCACACTGTCGCGTTCTTCGGATCAGACAACACCAAGTTGCCCATCTCGGTGATCGCCATGCCGGTTACGGACCGCCCCGAGCTGCTACTTGACCAGACAAGGCTACCATCAGCATCACGGAGGACCAAGTTCCCATCTGATGAAAGCTCAAGGGTGGCGTTCTCCCTGACGGGGCGAGCACGGTTGGCAGACCAGACCACCTGGGGAATGCCGGTAGTCGGATTGGTGATCTTGGCACCACTGTTGGTGTAGACAATGAAGACAGCAAAGAGGAATGCATCGCAGGGGGAGGCGCAGAAGAATCCCGTGGCGAAGGAGGGGCCAAACAAGGCTTGTGGTGAACGGAGGACGATGGCGCGCACGGCTGAGCCGTCGGGGTAGCTGACGCTGTGTGGGAGGGAAGCGTTGTTGTTGGTCCACAGCGTCGAGAGGTTGGCTGTGGGGTAGTCGAAACGCTGCGCCGCGGAGAGCAGCGGCGCCGCGGTTGCGAGCAGGATGAGCAAGAGAGTGAAGAGACTGGCAGGACCCATGGTGGCTGCAAGAAGAATCAGTTGTTCGCTTATGAGAAAGACGAGCAAGAAACTGCTGTGATGAGCTTTCAAAGGAGAAAACAGATCACACCTGATTATGCAGACTCAGTGGAACAGATGCGATTGCCCCGGAAAGATTGCCTCGCCGGTGTGGGGTTTTTGGACCCTGGAGGCTGCCCACGGTAAACCAAAAACCGAGAAACCGAACTGAAAAAATCGAAACCGAATCGAAATTGTGGTTATTTTGGTTTCCGGTTAAGATTACGGTTATTAAAAGAGCTAACCATATGCCTTGCGGGTAATACGGTTAATAACCGAAAACCGAATGGTTAACCAAAAAAACCGAAATGCCTATTAACTTTTATTATTTTGCTACTTTTATTGACTTTTATTAACTTTACGGGTTATTTGTAGCATGTGATTTGCTACTTGTATAGACTTTTATTAACTTTATGGGTTATTTGGTTACTTTGGATCATATGCCTATTAATTTTATAGTCTATTCCGTTATTTTGTAATATATGGCCACAAAAAGAAATTGTCATTTTAAAATCCGCGTCAACTTAGATTAATTTGGTTATTACTGAAACCGAACCGAAATTAAATGGTTATTACCGAAACCGAACCATATTCTTGTATAAAACCGTATTTACCGAAGTATTGAAACCGTATAAATAAAAAAAACGTATAAACCGAATCGAATGAACCATATTAACTGAACGTGCAGCTGGTGGAGCACTGCGTGACCGCGTCAACACGTCTCCTTGTGCTTGTGTCGTTGTTTTCGGCTCAGTGATCATCATTGTTACTGCTTACATGCATGTATGCAAAGCAAAGCGAGTTGAAGTCAACAAAAGCACTTTCAAATGTCGGAGCTTCCCATGAACGGCGTTCCACTTACTCCAGTACTATTTTTGTTAGTGCGTATCTCATTTGGTTTCCTAATGACTTTCATGAAAGGGGGTCGTTTTTTGAACGGAGAAGACGCCCGAAGGCCCCGGAAGCTGTAATAAACGCCGGGTAACTTTACATGACGGACCCTAGCAAATAAAAAAAGTACAACATGGCCCACAACTTTAACAAGAAATACCCCAGAAAATAAAACAAAAAGCGATCAGGTCCTTGTTCTCCTCCGATGCTGCTCCGAGCTGACCTCGAAGCATGACCACCGTCGACGACACCGGGGACTACGCCACTTGGGCCGCCGTTAGTGTGAGGCGTCGCGCTGAGATCGAAGATCCTCCACAACGGTACGACGGCCAGAAGGAAGATGTTGTGGTGCCTTCCACCCACCACAACACGGAGTGGCCCCACTTGGCCATAGGTCACGTTGGCGTCCTTGTCATTCGTGGATTTACTCCGCAGAAGAGCTTCTTGCAGCTTGATTCCCACCCGTTCTCCAAGTCTGCAGGTCGCAGCGACTTCCTGCTCCTTCCCCTTGATACGTGTCAAACGTATCTATAATTTTTAATTGTTCCATGCTTGTTATATATCATTGCCACATTTTTTATATCATTTTGGCATATTTTATGAAACTAACCTATGGACAAGATGCCCAGTGCCAGTTCCTGTTTTCTGCTGTCCTTTTGTTTCAGAAAAGCTAGTCGGGGAAATTTCTCCGAATCGCCTGAAAATTTACGGGAATTATATTTACATGGAAACAAAGACTGCGCCAGGAGGGGAGCTGCAGGGGGGCCCACAGCCCCCAAACGCCACTTAGCCGCGACCCAGGCCTTGGCAGCGGCTGGGGCCCACTTGGGCACCTCGGGTGCCCTCCCGAGTTGCCCTTTCGCCTATAAATTGGGTTCGTCCCGAAAACCCTCGATAACCGATCATATTTTCCAGAAAACATCCGAGGCTGCCGCCGTCGCCAACCCTAAATCGGGAGGGTTCCGAAACTCTTCCCGGCACCCTGCCGGAGGGGGAGATTGTCACCGGAGGCATCTACACCACCATGTCTGCCTCCGGAGTGATGCGTGAGTAGTCCACCACGGGACTACGGGTCCATGGCAGTAGCTAGATGGTTCTCTCTCTCTCTCTCTCTCTCTCTCTCTCTCTTGTACTCCATTGTTTAGATCTTGTGAGTTGTCTAACATGATCAATATCATCTATTTGTAATGCTACATGCTGTGTTTGCGGGATCCGATAAATTATGGAGTCATGACATTATTGTTCAGTTTATTTATGCTATGTTTTATTTATGATCTTGCATGCTCTCCGATGCTTGTGGATGCTTTGGCCGAAGTAATTGCTAGTGTTTTAGAGAGGATATTTATGCTAGATAATGGGTTCATGCCTCTCTTGTCTGAGCTCGAGTTGATAGAAACTATTAAGTCTTGAGATGTGCTATTGTTACTAGGGGTAAAACAGCGGTGTTTTTTGCTATATGTTGTAACCATTGCTTACATTACGCACCATGCTTATTGCAATTATCTGTTGTTTGCAACTTAATACTTTCGGGTGACAGACTGGATAGCGATCCCGGGGTGGATTATTAGTCATAGATGCAGTTGGACAACGGTCTATGTATTTTGTCGTAATGTCCATATTAGATGAAACGGTGAACTTTGTGTCATGATAGTATTGTGTGCGCCTATGTTTGTCAATTGCCTGGCTGTAATTTGTTTACCCAACATGTTTATCTTTTGGAGAGACGCCACTAGTGAACTGTGGACCCCGGTCCTATTTTTCTATATTGATTACAACCGTTTTCATAGCTTTTCCTAATCATTTGCTCCCTAGTCATTTTTGCTCTCATATTATTTTACACACATACATTTAATTCTTTGTGTTCAGCAAGCCGGAGAGATTGACAACCTCTCTGTTTCGTTGGAGCAAAGTAGTTTGTTCGTGTGTGCGCAGGTCCACGTTTACCTCCTAGCGCCAGGGGAGGGAGACACATTTCCGAAGCCTTCTCCAAGTCCTACTGGATCAATAAACCTTGGTTTTGTATGAAGGGAAAATTGCTACTACGCTACATCATACCTTCCCCTTGGGGTTCCCAGCAAACGTGTGATACACGCCATCACCCCTCGCCACCATCGCCGACCAGAAGGAGCAACAACGAGCATCAACGCAGAGAGACTCCAAAACCGGGGATCGAAGCGCTTATTGAGGGAGCCCGCTTCCAAAGCGCTCCTTGTCGCCTCCTAACTTGGGAATACAAGAGAGTGCTTTGTCCATGACTGGCCAGCACCGCGCCCTCGCACCGGACTTGAATAACATCCCTCCAACCTCCAAACCCGTCGGAAGCAGCAGCAAACTTATCCTTCCCCTTGCCACCAAGGCCGGCCAGGAGGGGCAGCACCACCGCAACACACCAGATCGAGAGGAAAAGACAAACCAGAGCTTTATTGATGGAGTCCACGATGGAGGAGCTCGTCGCCGTCCTCAGTTCCGACCTCCAGAACACCGCATCAAAGAGCACTCCTGGTAGCAGCAAATCTTGCCCATCTGATCTAACACCCTCCAAAAACCTACGGGCAACATGCCCAAGACACGAGAAGACACCTACCCTACTACTATTTTTGTTAGTGCGTATATCATTTGGTTTCCTAATGCCTTTCATGAAAGGCGGTAGTTTTTTTTTATCGGGGAGGAGGCCCGAAGGCTGTAATAAACGGCGGGCAACTTTACATGGCGGACCCTAGCAAATGAAAGAAGTACAACATGGCCGTCAACTTTAACAAGAAATACCCTAGAAAATAAAACAAAAGGAGATCCGGTCCTTCTTCTCCGTTGATGCTGCTCCGAGCTGACCTTGAAGCATGACCACCGTCGACGACACCGGGACTACACCAATTGGGTCGCCGTCAGTGTGAGGCATCGCGCTGAGATCGAAGATCCTCCAGAACGGCACGACGGCTAGGAGGAAGAAGATGTTGTGGTGCCTTCCACCCACCAAAACACGGAGTGGCCCCAATTGGTCGTAGGTCATGTTGGCGTCCTTGTCATTCGTGGATGTACTCTGCATAAGAGCTTATTGACACTTGATTCCACCCGTTCTCCAAGTCTATAGGTCGCAGCGACTTCCTGCTCCTTCTCCTCGCCACCATGGCCGACCAGAAGGAGCAACAACGCAGAGAGACTCCAAACGGAGATCGAAGCGCTTATTGAGGGAGCCCGCTTCCAAAGCGCTCCTTGTTGCCTCCCACCTTGGGAATACAAGAGAGTGATTTGTCCACAACTGGCCAGCACCGCGCCCTCGCGCCGGACCAGAAGAACATCCCCCTCCAACCTCCAAACCCGCCGGAAGCAGCAGCAAACTTCTCCTTGCCCTCGCCACCAAGGCCGACCGGGAGGAGCAGCACCACCGCAACACACCAGATCAAGAGGAAGAGACATACCACGGCTTTATTGATGGAGTCCACGATGGAGGAGCTCGACACCGTCCTCAGTTCCGACCTCCGGAACACCGCATCAAGGAGCACTCCCAGGTAGCAGCAGATCTTGCCCACTTGATCTAACGCCCTCCAAAAACCTACGGGTAACCTGCCGAAGACCGGCGAGGCGCCAACACCCTACTACTATGCACGCACAACCCAACCCATCCCCTCCCTCCCACTCCGGTCGGCAGCGACAGAGGAGGAGAGGGGAAAGGAGGGAGGCGAGAGAAACCAAGAACGGGAGAGGGTCGTTGTAGGACGTTAGCAATGCGAAGGTTGGCAGATGGGTACCAGCGAACCTGATATGTAAAATAAATTAGTAATTCGGAAAAGGTTACAAAATTCTGAAACTGTCATTCGGGCAAATATGATTAAGTATTGTACCCGTACAAAAAAAATATCAGTGAATGACTTTCATTGCACCCTGGATCAAATATTTGTCTAAAAAGACACTATATACATGCTATATTTGTCTTTTTTTCCCTAAAGTCGTTGAGAATAATTTCCTGGCAAACATTTATATATGAACACAATACTTGATCATCTTTAAACCCAAAAAGATTCATAATTTCGAGAATGGGATTTAGGCGCGAAACGTCTCGTCAACTTTATGTTTATGGTGGGTGTAAGGTTTTGTATAAGATATGATTCCAGGATATTTGTCCTGTATCGCTCAGTAATACGATATACTAGCTACAAAATGTAAACGAAAATCACCGATATTTTTCTCTTCTCTATTTTTTATTCAGGGTTCACCAATCAACTTGTTCAATCTCTCTTTATTTTATTGAGGGATGTTCAATCTATTTTATGGGCACGTCTAGACAGCAATCGGATGCTCATTAGTCTAACCGAGCAATCGCCTAAGAAAAGAAAAGCCACCAACATAATGTGAACATGTGCATTTAATTCCATGTTGAAAAAACTCAAAAAGCCATAACTTTCAAACCGTGAGCCAAAATTATGATTGGTTTTCACCGCTGGGTATCTCGCGACATTCTCGTCGAAACTAGACCTCATCTGTATATGTTTCGACAAACTTTTTTTTCCCGAACAACAACTTCAGTACTACGAGCAGCAACTTTAGTACTAACACCAGCAACTTTGTACTATTAGTTGCCAACCATGAGTTGCATTTGGTTTCCGAGTTAGGCAACTTAGTAACAATAGACGAAAACTTCATAGTATTATAAAGGAACAACAACCAACAACTTAGTATCAACGATATTAAACTTCACAACATCAGTGTGCAACTTTAGAATCCATCCCTTCAGGGATTGCAACTAGCCTAGTCATAGGTGCCGTACTCCTTTAATAAGTTGTTGCCGGTGGTGTTTCACTTGCAATCATCCCCTACTGGGTTGCAATTGGAGAAGACACGGTTGCTACACTCCTTGTAGGTTGTGTTTCACTTGTAGTCATTCCCCGGGTTGCAACTGGACCAGTCATAGTTGTTGTACTCCTTAAATAAGTTGTTGCTGGTGGAGTTTCAGTTGCAATCATTCTCTACCAGGTTGTGCACCAGATAGAGTTGCAGCACTCCTTAAATAAAGTTTTTTTAGTACTAAGAGTTTCAACTAAACACTACCAACAGCAGCTCATCATACGAATGAAACAACTATGTTTGCTCCAAATGTAACCTGTGACTAATTCTAAAGTTGCTCACTGGTGTCACGAAGTTGCATATCGTTAATGATAAGTTTCTTATTCTTTTGTTTTAAAACCATAAGTTACCTACTTCAGTAACCAAATTGCTTACGATATTACAAAGTATGGTAGGTGACATGGGTATACATCTCGGGTACCCTACCATGAGGGTACCTGGTGCACGTAATGACTAAAGCCCAATAGCGAAGAGACTACTCGAAGCCCAAGACAAGAGGCCCAAGAAGATGGAGTACCCTCCAAGATTAGACATAGGCATAGTCGGTTTAGACTTTCCTTATGTGTAAACTAGGTCGGTTACGAACTCCCGAGACCCAGCCTATTTAAAGGCTGGGAGGGGCGCCGATCTGACCAAGCCATACTCGAACCACCAAAGCTCTAGCGAGATCGACATCTCGCCGGAGCTCCTTGTAACCGCATAATCTCACACGATCAATAACAGACAGCAGGAAGTAGGGTCTTTACCTCCACCCGAGGGGCCTGAACCTGGGTAAATCTTTGCCTCTGCTTGTCAGCCGACGAAACTACCAGTACTACCACGTTCTCTCCCCATAATCTCAACCCTAGGTCCTTAACCATGGGATTTGATGAGTGTACCCCTCGTCAATTGGCGCCGTCTGTGGGAAAGAATAGTGCTGGACTCACGGTTTCTTCGGTTCCATCGGAAAACGGCGACTCGCCGATCGGATCTACAAACGGCAACTCGCCGGCTGCATCAACAAACCAGAACTCGCCGACTCAGGCGGCACACGGCAACTCGCCGGCTCACTCGACAAACGGCAACACGCCAGCTTCACCCGCAAAAAGCGCATCGGATCCTCTGATGGATTTCGAGCCACACTCGCCAGGATTCCAGGAGGCCTTCTCCGATCTCGAGTCAGGTTTGGGTTTAACCGTTGGTTCGTTCAATTTTTTCGTCAACAAGCTTGGTGTGCAGGACTTGACGGATCCACGCCAACTCGCGACTTCCGCACCCGAGGCTCCATCGGTTGCGGCTCCTTCGACTGCGGATCCATCAACTGCGTCCATACCATCGTCGATCCTCCAAGCTTGTTCGTCTGCAACAACCATGTCACTCGAGAGATGAACGAGCTCATCGAAGAACTCCAGGAGAGGAGGCCGAATCAGCATACCGCACAAACGATCCCGAGCTCGATCTCCCACTCGAGGATAGTTTCGACTGCGGGATCTCCCTCAGCGACTTCGACGAACTCGAAACTCATATCGACAACCACGTCGACTCCGAGATCTGCACCAACAACAACAACCTCGACTCGAGATTCATAACAACTTCGTCGACGCCGAGATGAGCATAGGCGATGAAGGCATCGACAGCGAGATCCGTCCAGACGGACCACTCGACGTGCATATCGACTCCGACATGAGCCTTGATGATGATGTCGAGTCCATGACGGGACTCGAAGACACACATACATACCCTCGGGTGATACCCCAGCAGGTCTACGTCGCCATCGCCGCAGAATCATCAGATGCTGCGGCCAGCCGCAGGCCTACAGAATTCCCGTGCACAGTTACTATGCCGGACGGAGTCACAACTCTCACAATCACTGCTGAGATGGCAGCAAAAGCAGATAAAGTCATCAAGGAGTGCACAATGATGCCAGCAGACGCAACACAAGAGGAGATGTTGACCTTCCAGTACTTCAACTGGCAGGAATCACTTCGACGGCAGGTCAGAGCAACACTCGAAGAACGCAAAAAGCAAGCTAGCTTGTCGAGTGCGCGAAGAAGACAGCTCTCCCTGAGCTCCACCGGGCGAGCAGACACAAGACCCAGATCAAGGTTGTCACACCTCTCGCCAGACGAAAGGGCGGCACTCACCCGCAACTTAGGCAACTCTTTCATGACATACGACGAAGAGGAGTGCCAGTACCCAAAACAGCTGCGGGTGCCCTCTTCACCGCTGCAGCATACCTAGAGGCAATCAAGCCTCCAGCTGATGACCCCAATGCAAAACTGCATCGCCAGCAGATCAAATCACTCGCCTTAGCAGCGAAGGCCATACGCCAAATCCAAAGCTCCAGGAGGGAGTCGAGATCGTGCCATAGTTGACACACGTCGGAAGAGCATAATCGCAGTGGCCGCCGCCACCACTCGAAGGAAAGAAGCAGCTCACGCAGGCGCAGGTCCAGGAGCAGATCACGCAGATCTTACAGTAGCGACTCATACTCTGATCGGAGCCTCAGTCACATGGAGCTCCGTGCTTCACTCGACGCGTCCGCGAGACGGATGCCCAAAGGGTTCAAACTCACATCTGAACACCCAAGTACACGGGTCGACAGGAACCTTCAGGGTGGCTGGAAGACTACAGGCTGGCTGTCGCGTGCCAGCGAGGCACAAACACCACAGCCATGCAATACATACGACTCATGCTCGAAGGCACAGCCCGCGACTGGCTCAAGGCCCTACCTCCATCAAAGTACGACTCGTGGGATCACTTCCGCGATGACTTCATCAAAAACTTCGAGCCTCTATGTGAGCGCCCAAAAACATTTGAGGAGCTTCGAGCTTGTGTTCAACGATCAGACGAAACGTTGAGGTCATACATCAGACGATGGACTGAGATACGCAACTCAGTCGGAGTAATTTCAGAAGATATGGCCATGGATGCTTTCATAATGGGACTCGCCAGGCGGGACCTCAAAGAAGCACTTGGTCGCAAAAAGCCAACCTCTGTGGCTAACCTCTTGATGACCGCGACTGAGTGGGCAGACGGAGAAGACATGGCGCGCACCACACGCGGGTCCTCACCCCGTGACAATCATGAAAGCGGCAGTCGAAGCCGCAGAGACTCGTACAGAGACGACCGAAGGCGCAAACGTTCAAAACGTCACTACGACGATGACAGACCCGAATTCATGGCGGCTGGGTTCTCCACACCCCGCAACGACCAGGACAGAAGCGACCGGCGGTCAGAAGATCGGCGGGACAGTCGAGATGATCGACGGGACAGTCGAGATGATCGTCGGACAGTCGAGACGCGGCCAACGCAGTGATAGCTACAAGAGGAAGGACTGGCGCAAGTCAAGATCCGGAGCACAATCGAGCGATCATTCGAAGAAAAGATGGATGCTGATTGCAGATTCCACCTGTACAAGGGAGACGGAAAACTGCGCTCCAATCACTCGATGAGAAACTGCAGGGAGTTCGACAAATGGCGACTGATTACATAAATCTCAGAAAGGCAACAGCGCAAACGCACCTGCACCCGTGCCCGTGCCTCAGCCAAACAATGTGCCGTTCTGATGGCACCCCCACCACCACAGCCTCATGCAGGCGGAAACATCGCGGGTGCCATACAACCTGTACCTCGGGTGGACGAACCTCAGTACCCTCCCCAAGGGCAGATGTACATGATACAGAAAGGTCGCCCTTCCAACAGGGAGCAAAAACTTCGCACTCGACAAGTAAACATGGCGGTCATGTCACCTCCTGCTGTAACTGAATTCTTGAAGGGATCGAAACTGCAATAAGCTTCAGCAGAGAGGACCACCCACCATCGGTGTTCGTCCAGGGCACTCTGCTCTGGTACTCGACGCCAAATTGGAGGCTACGCCATGTCCAAGGTCTTCATGGATGGTGGCAGCGGCATAAACATCATCTTCGCAGATACGCTCCGCAAAATGAACAGGTCAGTCGAAAACCTGCCAAATCTCAAATACCTTTCACGGTATCGTCCCAGGCAAAGCAATAAGCCCAGAAGGCACCATACAACTCGACGTAACGTTCGGGGACAAGAACCACTTCAGGACAGAGTCGATTGAGTTCGAAGTGTCGACTGGAAGTCACAATACCATGCTATACTTGGACGCCCGACGTTCGCTCGATTCATGGCGGTGCCACACTACGCATACCTCCAGCTAAAGATGCCTGGACCAAAAGGAGTAATCACAGTCAAGGGAAACTTCCAAAAGTCTGACTCTTGCGACCGAGAGTTTAGCAAAATCTCTGAGATTTGGCATGGAAGCAACACTCGCGATCTAGCGGTCTCCAACGATCGAACACTTATGCCAGACACAAAAAGGTGGCAGTCGACAGAGCATTCAATGCCACCAATGACACAAGTCGCATCAGGTGCACCCGACTGACCCGACCAAGACAGTCAATGTCTCGTCGAGTCTGCCTATCGCATAGGAAAGCGCGCTCGTCGAATTCCTCCGTGAGAACTGGGATATATTTGCGTGGTGTCCAGCCGACATGCCAGGTATTCCCAGGGAATTCGCCGAGCACTCTCTCCAATTATTTCCAGATGCTAAACCAGTCAAGCAAACAATGCGCCGCATATCCGGCCCAAAAGAACCGCAGTCGAAGCCGAAGTCGACAGACTACTCGCAGCAGGTTTCATCAGAGAAATCAAGAAATCACAATGGGTGGCCAACCCCGTACTCGTAGAAGAAGAACACAGATATCCTTCGGATGTGCGTAGATTTCACAGCACTCAATAAGTGTGTCCAAAGGATCACTTTCCACTACCTCGAATCGACCAGATCGTCGACTCCACCGCCGGGTGCGCTCGCTTGTCCTTCCTGGATGCTTACTCGGGTTACCACCAGATAAGGATGAAGGAAGAGGATGAAGAGAAAACGGCGTTCATAACCCCACTCGGGGTCTACTGCTACACACAATGCCTTTCGGGCTCAAGAACGCAGGCGCAACCTACCAGCGCATGATGCAAGACTGCCTCAAGAAGCAAATTGGGCGAAACGTCCAGGTCTATGTAGATGACATCGTCATCACAACAAGGGAGGAAAACACACTACTCGATGACTTGCGAGAGACGTTCGCAAACCTCAAACGCTTCCACATCAAGCTCAACCCGAAGAAGTGCACGTTCGGCGTGCCAGCCGGGCAACTCCTCGGGTATCTAGTCTCGGCTCGAGGAATCGAGGCAGACCCGGAGAAAATACAGGCCATCTTGACGATGCAAAGGCCTTCAAAGCTCCATGACGTGCAAAAATTGGCGGGTCGAGTAGCAGCACTCAGTCGATTCATCAGCAAGCTAGGCGAAAAAGCACTCCCGTTCTATCGACTGATGAAGAAAGCAGACAAATTCGAGTGGACGCCAGAAGCCGAAGCAGCCTTCACGGACCTCAAGCGAGTCCTCACAAGCCCTCCAATCCTCGTCGCACCAAGGGAACGCGAGCCACTGTACCTATATGTCTCGCAACTAACAGGGTGGTGAGCACCGTACTGGTAGTCGAACGAAGGGAGGAGGGACACGCCCAAAGCATACAACGTCCAGTCTATTACTTGAGTGAAGTGCTCTCCACATCAAAGCAGCGGTACCCGCACTATCAAAAGCTGGCCTACGCCGTGTTCATGTCCTCAAGGAAGCTGACGCATTACTTCTCCGAGCACCCGATCACTGTAATCAGCACCTCAGGGATCGGGGACATCCTCACAAACCCCAACGCAACTGGGCGAGTAGCAAAATGGCTCATCGAGCTAGCACCAGAGACATCAAGTATGATTACCCGAAGGCCATCAAAGCACAAGTCTTACCTGACTTCCACACCGAGTGGATCGAAGCTCAGCTGCCAGGAGCACCAGATGTGTCCAACTCATGGACTATGTACTTTGACGGCTCGAAGAAAAACGAAGGCGCAGGCGCAGGTGTCATCCTCATATCACCAAAAGGCGACAAGCTCGCTACATCCTGCAAATGGGGTTCGAGTTCCCATCAATAACGAAGCGAGTATGAGGCCCTGATCCATGGCATGAGGATGGCCAAAGCCCTCGGGTGCACTCGACTGATGATCTACGGTGACTCGAATCTTGTGGTGCAGCAAACAATGAAGGCCTGCGATGCAATCGCAGATAACATGATCGCCTACCGTGACCTGTACAACTCATGGAGGGCAGCTTCGAAGGCTGCGAGTTGCGGCACATAGGGCGTGAGAGCAATGAAGAAGCAGATAAGCTAGCCAACATTGGCGCGACCAAAGCACCAGTTCCACCTGGTGTCTTCTTCGAGCGCATCGAGCACAGTCCATCAAGAAAAAGCGAGCATCTCCTACATCAGCCGCACCAGCCAAGAGCAAAGCACCTAGCACAGAGGACCCGCCAGTCGAGGTACTCCTCATCGAGCCAACTTGGACTCAACCTTTCCTCGCATACATACTCCGCGGCGAGGTACCCGAAGACATAACAGAGTCACGCGTCACTCGACGATCTAAAGCATACACTGTCATCAACGGTGAACTATACAACGCAGTATCAGGTATGTTCCAACGTTGCATAGCATTTGAAGATGGCCAAGCCATCCTTCGTGATATTCATGCAGGTACTGCGGGCATCACAGCAGTCGATCACTCGTAGCCAAAGCCTTTCGCGCAGGCTTCTACTGGCCCACAGCACTCAAAGACGCGGAGGACATAGTCAAAAGGTGCATCGGCTGTCAAAAATTCGCCACAAAGCCGCACGCACCCGCATCGGCGTTGAAGACAATACCATTGGCCTGGCCCTTCGCCCAGTGGGGGCTCGATATGGTTGGGCCACTCAAAAAATCCTCCCATGGAGGGCATACTCACCTTCTGGTGGCGGTCGACAAGTTCACCAAGTGGATTGAAGCAGTCCCTATCACAAGTTCGACTGCCACTACAGCAGTCAATTTCATAAAATCCATCATATACCGCTTTGGTGTGCCAAGTAGCATCATCACTGATAACGGTACAAACTTCACGGCTGAGGAATTCCGATCCTTCTGCAAAGAGCAAGATATCACGCTCAATTATGCATCTGTGGCACACCCGCAATCAATGGCCAAGTCGAAAAGGCCAATGGACTTGTGACGAGCGGAATCAAGAAACGCCTCCTGGTGCCACTCAAAAGGGCCGCGGGTGCTTGGGTCGAAGAGCTCCCGTCTGTGCTATGGAGCCTACGCACAACACCCAATGCCTCAACGCAATTTACCCCATTCTTCATGGTCTACGGCGCAGAGGCAATCCTGCCATCAGACGTAAGGTTCAATGCACCAAGAGTCGAAGCATACAACGAAGACGATGCAGATGAAGCACTCGAAGATGCAGTCGACTTGCTCGAAGAAGCACGCAACACGGCGCTAGCACGCACAGCTGTCTACCAGCAAGACCTCCGCAACTATCACAGCCGTCGACTGCGTACCAGATCCTTCGAGGTTGGCGACTTGGTACTTCGACTGAAGCAAAAGAAGGTGCAACTTGCTTCTCCATGGGAAGGACCCTTCATCATCACCGAGGTCATTGGTGGTGGAGCATACAGACTGAAGCACGCGAAGACAGGCGAACTCTCGCAATCCTTGGAACGTTGCGCAGCTGCGCCGTTTCTATGCTTAGATTGCTCAGTCGCATAATGTAATAGGCACATATGTCGGATGGCTGCAGGTTTCAGACGCGCTCTTTTCCTTACCAGGGTACCTAAGGGGACTGGAAGGTTTTTAATGAGGCGGCCTGCAGCCTAACATTCATAAATGGAATATAGTCAATGATTCCTCATATTTCTCCTGTTTACTACTCGCATAAACTATTCGCACAACCTTAGCCTCACCCGAACACTCGGGGGCTGCGCTACTCAAAACGTGAGCTCTCGCTCCTTCAAACATAATACCCAGCCGCACTCGAAGACTCGGGGGCTGGGTCGTCAAAATCATACATAAACAAAAAGTTGCTCAATAACATGAGTTGAGCTTCAAACATCGCAAAAATTCACAGCCTCACTCGATACACTCGGGGGCTGTAGAATTCATGTTCTATATAGTGTTTTCATAAACCCCACTCGATACACTCGGGGGCTGCATACATACAAGTAACAAATATGTACTAAGTGGCAAAATTTACACTCGGGGGCTGTTCCCTATACATAAATACCTAATCTTCTGGTTCGTCCTTGACTGGGAGAACGGGGCCCATAAGTTGAGCGTTATAACACTCAACCAACACCCTCGCATGTTCGACTGTATCGTCCAGATGCGATTGGGACAAGGACGATCCAGGCACGGGTGGCGTAGCTGCAATTCGGACGCTGGCTTCGGAGATACGCCATCGTTGCGTTGGCCCCATCCACAAGCTTCTGGGTGATAAACCTGGATGGCCCCGGCACTTCGGAAAAGCCCGAGCAACGCGTGGATGCCTTGAGGTTGCGGCCCTGTCGGGAATTTGGTTGATACGACTGAAGGCCGACCTGCATAACTCAAGCAGCATAGTGCTCCGCCACACTCGATCCTGTAGAGTCGCGAGTATGTGTGCTCGGTGCTTTCCAAGCGAAGTGCTGACGGCCAGTCGTGGGTTCGTCAGTGCATTGTTCAACTGCTCCTCTACACGAGCTGCTCCGCCTGGAAATCTGGAACAAAACCTGCAACAACACAGTTGGGTAAACAAAAGGACAGACTATAATCCTTGAGATAAGAGCATTCATGCTTACACTCGAGTTGTCTGTTTCAATCTCCATCGCCAAGCACATACTCCTCTCGCTGAGTGGGTAGAGCAGGCCTAGCCCTCATCCTATCCAGCTCACTCCGGGCACTCTCCAGCTCTTGCTCCAGTTTTGCGACTCGAGCCTTCATATAACACATTATTGCGGCATCGTTTGCCACCTGAGCTCGGGATCGAGTAGGGGCACGATGCCGCGATGAGCTGGATGACATGGCGGCTGGTTGTTTCTGTTCCAAACATCATAAAAGTTTCATGAGAAACTCATCACAAAGCTTAGGCAAATAGCCTTACAGGCAGTGGCATAACAAAGGAACTTAAAATCATACAAAGGTAGCAAAGGCACATGCATACTCGCATGGATAATAAGTTTAATTACAAGACATAAAAGGCGCGGCCGCCCTACTTCTCAGACATCGACTCCGACCTAGCCCTACTCGGACGGGCGGCGACCTCTGCTGCCCGGCGTTCCATGGTGTTCATAAAAATTTCGGCCAACTTTGCAGCTGGCTCGTTCACATGCTTTAGAGACACCAGCTTCCTGTCCGGCTTGCGAGGGAAGTCAGATAGAGCGCCTCGAAGTCACCCTCTATCCCATGACCTAAAAGGAGCTTGAGGGTGGTCTCTGAGCCGCGTACCGTCAAAGTGCGCGCAAAACTCACCATAGTCGAAGTTCCCGGGCCTAGGACGTCGGCAAATCCATCCACAGTCGACGGAAGTTGGCCAGAGGGGAATACACCCTTGAATACGGCGCCGAGTGTGCTTGTAGACTTGGCGAGTGCATCCTTGGCTTGGGCGGAGACGACGTCCAAGTCACCAATAGCACGCTCGAGGGACAAATTGCCACTCGCCTGGTCTACAGGTGCAGGTGCGCCAACAACTCCTTCATGAATCAGAAGAAAGAGAAACTCTTAAACAACATTCAGAGGCAAAGGAAGTTGACATAAAATGGCGAATTCGACTCACCGCCTACGTCTCGGGTGAGGCTAGCCAAGCGCTCAGCATATGCTTTCTCGCGCAAGGCAGCGGAGTTCTTGGCATCATCCAAAGCCTTTTCGACTCATCGCGCTGCTTGGAGAGGGCATCCTCTAGCTCTTTCGCCTGGGACTCAGCCGATGCCTTGTCGCCTAAGATAGACGGCCAGATGTCATTCACAATCAGCAAAACAAAGCAAAAGTAACTTTGCATCCAGAAGTCAAACACACTTACGGCTGAGTTGCTCCATGGCAGCACGCAGATTGTCCTTTCCTGTTCAACCTGGACAAATGCTTTGCCTGCTTCCACCAGGTTAAGGTAGAAAGGCTGCATGCACAAGGAGCCAGCATAAGCTATACGCAAACAATCCAAGTATGAGGACTCGACAAACGACACTTACGTGTTCAACCCAAGGTGCAGGCTTGGCAGCAGAAGTCCCAATTTGCGGAGTCGAGACACTCGCAATCTTGGCGGCCTCAATGGTAGTAGCCGTGCTTACTGTTTCACAACTGCACGCGACAGAGGAAGCTTCTGGCTGATCTGGAGTCAAAGCTCTCTCGGTTGGCGGAGTTGGAGGTCGCACAGTCTCAGCACTGCACGCGACAGAGGAAATATAACATACGCAAGACTATCAACAAGCAGAAACTTAAGTACAAAACGTTCAGACACAAACCTGTGCTCTTCTTCCTCCTCGCTGTCGAGGTCGTCAAACATTGGGCCTCCAAACTGCAGCTCCTCACTCGACTTGGGAGGAGGAGCTGAGCACAATGGACTCACATTCAGCGGAGCGGCCTTGGCAGAATGTGAGGAGATCGAGTCTCCGTCATCCTCAACTCCTCCTCCTTCGTGGGTGAGCTCATAGAGGAAGACACAATTTGGGCTGCCCGGCGGCGCTTGCGAGTAGGGACCTTGCTCACGTCATCCGTCGTGGCACGCTCCTTGTCCTGTGCTTCTCCAGCCCCTTCCTCTTCGACCTCTTCTGTCGGAGATGTGGTAGCCGAAGGTAGAGGCGATTCATCTCCTCCCTTCGCTTCTACCGTACCTCTGTTTCGTGGGTTGGACCATTTTCGGGAAGAGGAGAAAGGGTTGAGGCAGTCGAGTGGCCCTGCATACAACATACAGTAGTCGCAAGTCACAAAGATGCATAGCAAAATAACAAAAGCAGGAGATCATAAACTCGATGGGTTCCCTAACCTCTGGCAAAGGCTTTTCAGCCGTATAAGGAGCGATGGGGCAGTCGACGTTGCAGGGCTCGCTGGATTTTGTGCTGGTGATGGACCGCACATGTGCCACCAGCTCGCTCCTAGACAGCTCCTCCTTGCTCATCCGAGTGGAGTCGAGAGGTCCTTCATATTGCCACATAGGGTGAGCGCGAGCGTGGAGCGTCCACACCCGCATCTTCACAAAGGTGGCAATTAAATGCACACCAGTGACGCTGTTAAGCAGTCCTCCAATCGTCTCCAGCAGAGGCGCCGCTTCCACCACTTCTTCAGTCGAAAGCTCATGGTCCCAGGCTTTCGTCCTAGCGGCTATACCAGTAGTCGAAAATGCTGGGGCCCCTTCCTGGTCGACTAGCACATAGAACCACCTTTTCCTCCACCCTTGCGCCGAGTTGACTGGCTTCAGGGCAAAGTATCGGGTGTCGCTGCGTATTTGGATCTGAAGGCCTCCAACTGGGTAGGTTTGGCCGCCACGATTGTTTGGCCTGACCATGAAGATGGATTTCCAAAGAGCCCAGCTGGGAGCAACTCCTAGGAAACACTCGCACAATACCATGAAGCAGGCAATGTGCATAATACCATTCGGGGTGAGATCATGGATCTGCACCCCATAGGCGTACAACAAACCACAAACGAAATCGTGGAGGGGAAAAGATAGACCCCTAGGCAAGAACTCCGCAAAGCATACGCGCTCGTTCGCGCGAGGTTCGGGGAGTACCTCTTTTGATGGCGCGCGGACGGTAAGTTGGTCCGCCGGCGGTAGCAGTCCGTCCTCGCGGAACTTCTCGAGGTGCGCTGCCTTGATCGTGGACTTCATCCAATCGCCGTCGCTCTTCTTGAGGTCGACGGCGGAGGCAGATGCGCCAGCCGCAGCTTTCTTCCCCTTCAGAGCGGCCGCGTCAGTCGCGGGCGCGACGGTGGCAGAGGCTTTCCTCTTTGGCGCCATGGCGGGGGTGGCTAGGGAGAGCAGCAAGAGCTTGGGCGCAAGAAACAATGGAGCAGGAGCGCGAGGAAGAAGATGGAACAGGGGCGGCGTGCAGAGCAAATGGCTAGTAAAAAACAATGCCAGCGCCGTTTCCCCTATTTACCTCAAATCAAAGACAATCACAGCCATTTAGATCCTAACCGTGCGCTACGCACGCAATCTCACCGTACACGTGGCAAACGCGGAGGGCAACCGTCGCCGGCCACTCCGCCCACTACGCACGCAAAAAGAGAAGCCATAATCACCTCTCCAGAAAAAGTGGGCCCGAGTGGTCAAATCAAGCCCAAACTGCACCGTTGTTCGGTCAGCTCTGAACAAATGGGCCCACCTATGTGTCACGTCCCATCCATCGCAGCATAACGCACGCCACGCGTGTTAGGCAGCGCAGTCGCCAAAGAACGTCATCCCTGACGTCATCTCAAGCGCTTTGATCAAAAATACATTCGAATCCGCTCAAACGCATATTGGTCACTCGACTGCCCGTTTGGTTTGGATGTGCAAAAGCAATGTCAAGACAAAATTGGTCACTCGACCGTTCCTTCGACTGACGCATATTACTCCCATCGGGAGCATATCAAAAATTTATTCGACTGAAGATCCTCAAAGATAAAATGATTTTGAGATTATCCTCCATTACAAGCAATACAGCATAATCTCGGGGGCTACTCTCATCGGGAGCGCTGTCGCGCACCCGATAGAATTACGGCAAAAAGATTTCTTCGACTAACATATGCAGGATAAGAATATTTTGAGATTATCCTCCATTGCAAGCAATAAAGCACAATCCCGGGGCTACTCCCATCGGGAGCGCTGTCGCGCACCCGATAGAATAATGTCAAAGGGTAAGTCGACAAATATATCGACTCCGTTCATATACAAAATCATACTCGAAACATTCCCGAGTTGCGTCCGTCGCAAATACATCGGATGCTGCACGCATAGTGCAAAGGTAAGACCCGCCGAACTTTTGAGCTGGGCTAAGGACCGTTCCAGCAACATCAATCCTTATACTTTCCGTATCAGCAGACATGATGAAAAATCCCGACTGACGCGTTGGGTAAAATTCAAAGTTATACTGCAGATCGACTCAGTAAGACCTCAAGCGGCCTAGTCGAATCTGACCAGTTTGTTCCAGATTCGAGTCCGAGGACTCGAGTTTGATTGAAAACTAGTAAGCCTTTACCCGAATGTGTAGTTAACCAGTCCCGATCCGTCGAGTATACTGGGCCTACTAAGCTATTATCCCTTGATTTTCATAAGCAAAAACCACAGTCGATGAAATACTCGACATAGCCAACATGTGTTATTCATACATGAATTCCAATTATGATATACAGAATACAAAGCATATGACGTGCACTTACGAAAGAGTCCATGCCCGATTCTTCGAGTCAGACAAGTACTCGGGGGCTACTGACATGGGTATACATCTCGGGTACCCTACCATGAGGGTAACTGGTGCGCGTAATGACTAAAGCCCAATAGCGAAGAGACTACTCGAAGCCCAAGATAAGAGGCCCAAGAAGATGGAGTACCCTCCAATATTAGACATAGGCATAGTCGGTTTAGATCTTTCTTTATGTGTAAACTGGGTCGGTTACGAACTCCCGAGACCCAGCCTATTTAAAGGCTGGGAGGGGCGCCGATCTGACCAAGGCAATACTCGAACCATCAAAGGCCCTAGCGAGATCGACATCTCGCCGAAGCATCCTTGTAACCGCATAATCTCACACGATCAATAACAGACAGGCAGGAAGTAGGGTCTTTACCTCCACCTGAGGGGCCTGAACCTGGGTAAATCTTTGCCTCTGCTTGTCAGCCGACGAAACTATCAGCACTACCACGTTCTCTCCCCATAATCTCAACCCTAGATCCTTAACCATGGGATTTAATGAGTGTACCCCTCGTCAGTACGTAAATAGTAGTGGAAAGTTGCTGGTCCAGTACTAAAAGTTGCTGCTCTCGGTTACTAAAGTTACTTCTCGAAAAATAGGTTTGTCGAAACACATATAAATGGGATCTAGTTTTAAAGAGCTCGTCACGAGAAGCTTAACGGTGAAAACGGATTGTACATTGGGCTCACGGTTTAAGGGTTATTACTTTTTTTAAAGCAAACAAAAAAGTAGCTAGCCACAAGGTGAAAATCCCGCTACCCATGCATGTGCACCATACTGGATGTCGCTGTCTGCTGTCGAAACGGAGCAGCTTCCGAGTATTGATCACGCGCATCTGACGGACCATAAACGAGTGCTTTTGCGTGTCAAATAGCACCCGTGCACTTTTTAGCAATTGGGCTATTTTAATGTATCATATCATGTTCAAACAAATGATTAGTCTAAAATCATGTTGTTGGTAACGCCAAAACACTTATGTAGGGAAATGACCATTAAAATCATGTTTCATGATGGAAGTGTGAACGTTTGTAACAGTTATCGCTCGGTTTTTCCCTAATTAACCAGATAAATAATTAGATGGGCAAATATTTTGTCTCCGTTTTAGAAAGAGTAAAATGGCTTGTAAAAAAAAGGTAGGAGGAGGATTTTCTTTTTAGCAAAAACGATAATCTGTTTTTTTTATATGAAGATATGGGCCAGCGGTCTGTGTGCTGATGCACACGGAACACTTGGGCCCTTTCTTCCCCATCGGATAAAATCGTTGCGGCGGAGACGGACCGACCGGCGGCTGCCAGAGAGTCTGAGAGCACCACTACGATGATGGCCGCGGTGAGAATGGCCTTCGCCTCGTGCGGTCGCGTCCACTATCTACTCCCCTCCTCGCCGTCAACCCCCATTCTCGCCCGCACCCGAGTCGGCTGCGGCGGGATAGCCAAGTCAATCTCGTTCTTGGCGCCGTCATCGGCTGCGAGATCCACCAAACATGCCGCCCTCTTCTGCTCTTGCACCTCGTCTTCCTCCGACGCCACCGTTGCGGCGGCGCCTACGCAGTCGGCCGTGGAGGAGAAGAAGCCAGCGCCGGCACCAGCGGCTGGGACGGAGGAGAAGGGCGAGGTACCGGTGGGTGAACTCGCGGGCTTGCTCGACATCCGGGTGGGGAGGGTCGTGAAGGCGTGGCTGCATCCGGAGGCGGATACCCTCTACGTGGAGGAGGTCGACGTCGGCGAGGAGCAGCCCCGCACCATCTGCAGCGGCCTGGTCAAGTACCTCTCCCTCGACCAACTGCAGGTAATGACGCATGAGAACTGGTCCATCCAAGATTTCTCGTTTACGGCATATTCAAGTACATATATAAATATAATGCATCAGTATTGCTTAATTTGAGCATTTCAGGTGAGATGTATCTACCCTATTAGTATCAATGTGGACAAATTGGGGATCTTTGTAAATCAAAAGGAACGTCTCTACTGGATGAATGTATAACCTAATGATTAAGCTAGAAAGTAATACTACTTCACACAGTGAGAGCCAGGAAACCGGTTGCCAGCCTTCCTGAATTTACTAATATTGGACTAGCTTGAGCCAACGTACAGATTCTCGACTCTAGAGTTACATTCAGCCATGCTTGTTGAATCTTTTTCTGTGTGTATATTCTTTGTTTATAATACTAACGTGTAAGTTATTTTCTTTCAGTTTACTGATTGCTTGATGACATCTACTATGACATGTGATCTATGCAGGATAGCTATGTAATTGTTCTTGCTAACCTGAAACCAAGAAACATGCGTGGCATCAAGTCTAATGGCATGCTTTTGTGTGCTTCTGACGCTTCTCATGAGACTGTTGAGTTGCTCACCCCTCCAGAAGGTTCTGTTCCCGGTGAAAGGGTATGGTTTGGATCTGAAGATGAAAAGAGTCTTCAATCAGAACCTGCAACGGGAAACCAGGTATGACTAGTTTTTTTTCTTGACATTTGTCTTTGCATTATGCCTTGACAATTGTGTAATGCTAACTAATGCAGATTACTACAGTTAATTTCCTTCAACCCTGTGTGTATGATGCTCAACTGTGAAATGATTTTTTCCCCATTGTACATGTTGCCATAAACAATATAGTTTTACTAAGATATTTTCATGATGCCTCCTCCATGTTGGAAAATAATCTTGCCTAATTAGTGTTTAAGTTAGTATTTGGAAAGTGTTTAATTTCCTAGTACGTTTGGCTTGCAAAGTGTCCATGTTAGTTCGTAGTACTAGTCCGGTTAGGACTCTGTCCGTGTGTTAGCTGGAGCTGGAGTACTAGTCGTATGCTAGTAGGTTTAGTTAAAGTATAGGTTCCAAACATGAGTCTAGAAGTTGGAGTTAGAGTACGAGTATGTTTAGGTCGTCTTAGGTCGGTTGCTCCGTGCATATATATGCACAGCCAGGTCCATGAGTTTTGTATCGAGTTGTACCGCAGGTTGAGTTGCTTGGCTATAGTTTTTTTTGTACGTGTCTTCGTGTAGTTCTATGTGATCGATCCTGTGGGCGAAACCAAACAATTGGTATCAGAGCGAGGTTGAGATTTTGAAGGCACGCTTGCCCCGGGGAGGCGACCCGTACTAGCGCCTCGGGGCGGGCGATCGTCGTTCGGCGGAGCGACCGGAGGAGGCGGCAAGGAGATGTCGTCGGAAAGCTGGTGGAGGTGGATGATCGTTGATGCGAGTGGTGGTGCCGAGATGCGGTGCCGGGAGTCTCGTCAAGATCGTCAACCGGGGTGTTAGAAGAGTCGAAGTGTGTGCATGTTTGCACGTGTGGTCGTCGTCGTGTCAGTGAGTTGTCGTTGTGTCCAAGTGCTCGTCTCTGTGAGGATCCGTTGCAGTTGAAGCGTGGACGTCTAAGTGTCTCGACGAGAGGATCAATGCCAAGTATGAAGGGGGCGGTAAACCAGAGAAGGTGAGTCTCTTCAATGAGGCCATGACTCTACATGAGGCTGGAGTGGATGGTGTAGTCCACGAGGTAGTCGGCATGTATCACGCTAGGTGGATGGTATGATCCCCGGATATAGCGTGGCTGGGTAGTCCAGATCATATTTTGGATTGGTCCGTAAAATTCGCCAAGTCAACATTGGGGAGAGCCAATAAGACTTGTCGTGGTGCGAGGCCCGGACAAGACGAAGATCTGCACGAGTCAAGATCAAAGGAGCATGAAAGAGCTAGAGTCAAGATTAGGGAGAGATTGTTGGAAAATAATCTTGCCTAATTAGTGTTTAAGTTAGTATTTGGAAAGTGTTTAATTTCCTAGTATGTTTGGCTTGCAAAGTGTCCATGTTAGTTCGTAGTACTAGTCTGGTTAGGACTCTGTCCGTGTGTTAGCTGGAGCTGGAGTACTAGTCGTATGCTAGTAGGTTTAGTTAAAGTATAGGTTCCAAACGTGAGTCTAGAAGTTGGAGTTAGAGTACGAGTATGTTTAGGTCGTCTTAGGTCGGTTGCTCCGTGCATATATATGCACAGCCAGGTCCATGAGTTTTGTATCTGAGTTGTACCGCAGGTTGAGTTGAGAAGAAATAAAGAAAAAGAACGGGTGCGACACGCACCCTTGGCTATAGTTTTTTTTGTACGTGTCTTCGTGTAGTTCTATGTGATCGATCCTGTGGGCGAAACCCAACACTCCATTCCACAATTCGATGTAGCCAGATACTATATATTTACTTGCTATCATTTATAAATTACTGTAACTTGTGAAACAAGTAGACTTTGTGTTTTAAACTGAGTTTGCTGGTATATAAAGCTAATGTATGTATCCTGCTAAGTTCTTGGTATAGTATAACTGTATAAGCTGGTCTTTATCCAAACTGAGATGGAATATTAAGAACCAATACCTTTTGAATCTTCACAATATGCATGGACTTCCGAACTAGTGTCCAGCCATTGTGTGGATCTACGCCATTAATTCCCAAGCAAGGAACATGATGTTTGTAGTATAAAACATGTATGCGCGTTATTATGTTGCTGAGCGTTATGATCCATGTCCATCTTGATATACTGGCCACAGAACTAATTTCTGAAATTATCCACACTTTATGTAACTTCTTCTCAATAAATAGGAGGCAAATGTAAACCTGTTTAGCAAGAAGAACACATTAAAGGGTGATTTCTTGCTGGATTCCACACAATTTGTTGTGTGTTGAGTCATTTTGGGGACATGTTACAAAGGCTAACCGGCATATTGATGCTTTTCCCGTCTGCATCTAATGCACACTAAATTGATGAGGCAACTTGCAGTGAAAACTGAGATCTGATGATATTTTCTGGGAACTGCTGTGGATTCCTGAGGATTAATCCCTGATTGTTAGGCCACGAGACAGTCAGGAGAACATAAGCGATAATATACTTTGACCGGTTATAGATGTGAAAATAATGTAAATTTTAAATCTTGATAGGCCTTGAACCATGTTCCATTTTGTCCACTGCCCTGAACCCAACCTACTTAGTTACAAATTATTATTCAGAAATGGGTTACTAAGGAAGTTATATTGCAGCAACCTACAGCTCATGGTTATTGTATTTTTGCCAGGTTCAAAAGAAGAAGATTTGGGAATCTGTTCAACCTCACCTTAAGACAACAGATAACTGCATAGCAGTTCTTGGTGAGCATCCAATGCGCACCTTGGCAGGCAAGGTTTTCTGCAAATCATTGCAGGGAGCAGGAGTGTCATAATTCTTGATTTTTTAAAGCTCATATCATTTACCTTTTTCATTTTATCGTGTCCTGTAACATGTATTCCCATGAAAATAATTATAGCAGCAACATAATCTTAAGTGAAGAGATTGAAATTGTTCCCGTCTCATAGTTTCTCAATGTTAGGACCCAAAACTGAGTTGATGAGCTGATTTTAATTTAATATATATTCCGGTTTACTTCAAATCAAGATGAATTGAATTTTGGAAAATTATAGACTAACCTGTTTTGGCCATTAGACTTCGAGATTGTGATTTTTCATATCTGTGACATGAAGTTTTAGATTTGGTGATAGTTTCGCGAAGGGTGTGGGCATGTTGTTGGAGCGGCCATATGGTCTAAATTTAGTAGTATAATTCATATCCGTTGGCCATCCAATGTGCTACTGACAGGAATCATTCAAAGTTTGGGCCAAGTTTTGTGTGAAACCAGACATACTATCTCTGATAAAAAATAAAAAATGATATCTTCGCAGAGCCGAGTAGCGAAAACCTCACTGTAAACAAACAACTGATGCACAGTCATTGGCATTGGTGCAACCGAACGAACCAACCTTTCGGTTGCTTGCTTTTAGCCAGCTTTGCTCTATGGAATCATTCGTGATTTTCCCAGCATTGTGTTACTATGGCTGCCGCATATTCATTTCAGGTTTCCTGTTTCGCCTTCACATCTGGGTCTTGTTTCCTGCATTTGGTGGCAAAATGCAGCAAGCTGGTACTCAACTGCAACATCAAAGTTGCGAAGAGCAAGGGGTGTGTTTTCTGATTCCTCACATTCCCAACATGCCGCCCACGCTTATGTAACTAGTCCTAGTTGCCCTTGCCATTTTCTCTCTTTGGTTCTATTCGTTTTGGTTTGAAAAGTTCAAAGCTGAGAAAGAGAGCTATTAGCTAAAATGCATTCGTACGAAATTTTACACCACCTATATTAGGATGGAGGGAGTGGCTAAGATAGGTAGAAGCTTGCTATAGCTAGGAAGAAGACTGTAAGAACTGGATACATCGTCCTTTATATAAGCATGAGAGCAATGCTTAGAGAAGGGGAGGTCGGTGGTGCATTGACTCCTTGAAACCCAAGTTAAAAATGGCGTACTATCTAGTAAAAGGAAGTCTGATCCATGTGCTTGAGTTCTCTCGTAAAAGCGGAGGAGATATATGTGCTCAATGATGTGGGTTTGTGGAAGGAGGTTGAGTTCACTTCCGATCCTGAGACAGCTCGCCAGCCTCCTCTACAACAGCTAGGTCTTGCGCTTCGTTCTCCTCTATCTCCCATACCATATAAAGTGGAGTAAACTCTTAACAATATTTTCAACAGAGTACGTGTTTAGGAGTGCCTTCCGTTTCCAATGCACTACACGAGCCCAAGTCCAAATGGGTACTAGTTGCGCATTTGATCGCAACTCCATTCGTGTTGGATCACGCGTCATACTTGTCTACTTATACGGTCGAGTGCAAGGCTGTATGTCATATTTATCTATTCACCAACTAATTTTACAAATTGACATGATCTCTATATATAGTCTAAATTATCACTTCTTCCAAAAAACATATGATATCATGAAAAAAAAATCTTAGCTATTCTACACAAATGATTTTCAATCATCTTACCCAGCCATAGAGTGATATATGCAATTCGATTTTAATTTTTTTGACTACATTCATGTTCAAATGGTAAGCTTTTCGAGAATTGTAGGAGGTATACTAGCGTCTCTGCACAGTGGTAGTGCCATAACCCAATTCCCGTGGGGCCAGTCTCTGTACCTAATCTTCCATGTATTTCGGGTGCATATATCTAAAGCAAATATTCATCATGTGATGCCTGTTTTTGTTTCCGAGAAAATGCAAAATCTCGTGTTTCAATTCATTAATTGAAGGGAGGTTTAGTAAAAGCCCGAAGGCCTACACCTGAGAATACATATGGCGTAAGTAGTACCTCAAGACCCACCGCCCATGTTGATGCCCACAATCTTGCCTCCGCCTTGAATGTGTCAAGCAAGCTAGTGATATCGGGCCACACACTTTTGAAGATGGGTGTGCTGCTTCCTGATCCACCAAGCCATGAGCATTAATTATCAACATAGAGGCGCATTTCCGTGTCATGGTTGGAAGGTAGTGGACATACCGGAAGTAGAACCGATGTCAGAGTGTGATGGCAGTTGACCAGAGAGCTCATGTATGAATCGAAAGGCTCCTTCAAAACTCCAACCCTGAAATCTTGCTAAGGCGAGCGGGCAAATCCGGGGCCAAACTAGTAACGAACACTGCAAGTGTTGTTACTGGTGTGTTTGGTTTTGGAACCAAGTGAAATGGAATGAAACCGTTCCGCACCTAGAGCCCATTCTTGTGTTAGGTTGAGAAGTGAAATTGAATTCACTGATTCCTCAAAAGGAAATATTCTCCTTATATGCGGAATACACCCGTCCGGCCGTATCGGTGGAACCAAGTGGAACGGCTCGCTAACGATGGAAGATAAACAAAATTAATCATGTTTAGGCAATCATTAGGCTCAAATTAATCATGTTTTGGCTCAAATTAATTGAATTTTTAAAACATGTTTAGGCTCAAATTAATTGAATTTTAAAAACATGTTTAGGCTCAAATTAAGTGAATGTTTAGGCTCAAATTAATCATGTTTAGGCTCAAATTAATTGAATTTTAAAATCATGTGTTGTTGTTCCATTCCAACTTTTTGGAACCAACCAAACGTGAGAATGGAACGCAGTGGCGTAGCTTACTGGAGGCGAAATGGGCAGCCCCCCCAGCCCAGCTAAATTTCCTTGTTTATCCCCTAGTATATAGCTATATAATCAATCAAAACCGGCCCAGCTCCTCTTCTATTCGCCACTCCAGCCCATCGCCCCTCCTACAATTTAGCCCAAGCTCCGCCACAGATGGAACGGTTCCATTCCAGTGGAATGGAATGGAACCATGACATTCCATTCCACTTCATCCCAAAACCAAACATACCTGGATGACTATATTTCTACTCGAGGAAGCTGCCGAGAGTGGAGTTGCATAAGCTAAGATCCTGGTTGAATTCAATTTTGGTTATTGACATAGTCAGAAAAATATGCTTATCACATTTCCCAATTTATAAATTTTGTACTAAAGTGTAGGTTATTTCCTTCCAGTTTAATGAGTAGTAATGACATCTGGCGTGACATGCGATCTATGCACAACATCAATGCCATTGCTCTTGCTAATCAGAAACCAAGAAATACATGTGTTATCGAGTCAAAATGGCATGCTTATGTGTGTCTCTGATGCTTCTCACTGCTGAGTTGCTCACTCGTCTTAGGGAAAGTTAGGGAAGCCGCATTATAAAACGGACTCCATATGAGAGTTTATGCTTATTTTAGCGAACGCCGCGCAAAACCGATTCTGAACAAAAACAAAGACTAGATAAAACTTGACTCTAAAAATATCCTAGCCATGATTTTGAAGGACGGATTTAGAGTATTTTGCTAGATTATCGCAGTGGACGAAACCAACTCTAGGAATGCGAAAGATACATTTTATGGTTTTAGTTTGGCTCTGTATATTTTATTGACTAAAATTCAAATTGTATTAGCTCAATCAATATTTTTTAATGATGTGAGGAATTGTTTATTGAATTGGATTATACCAAGATGCAAAATCTCAACTCAAAATAATTCATATTCTGGACTATACAAAAATAACAAAATATAACCGATTTGCTGGAGTTAAAATTTTCCACTATTCACTACTTTGAAATGTCGGATTTTGTCAAGTTTGTGCAGTCCACATACAACATATTTCTATTTTAGATTTTACACGTTGGTAGAATCCAACATTGTCTACATTTAGGATTATTTCCCATACATTTCTGAAACGATTTTCGATTTTTTCAAAATAAAAGGGTTACCTGGAGCTCGGGCTCCATTTTTCCCCACTCTAAAGTACCGTGACTTGTTAAGTTGTTATAGATGTGGAAATAATGTATTTCAAAACCTTGATAGTTTGAAGGCCTTGAACCATGTCGCATTTTGTCCACTTCCATGAATCCTACCAAAGTAACAAGTTATTTTGCAGAAATGGATTATCAAGTTATTTTGCAGCAATAAACTCATGGCCGTTATATGCTTGCATTTTTTAAAGAAGAATATTTTGAAATATCTTCAACCTTACCTTAAGACAAGGGATACTGCATAACTTTTCTTGTTGAGCATCCAGTGCACACCTTGGAAGGCAATGATTTCTACAAATCATTGCAAGGTGTAGAGTGTCATAATTCTTTGATTGAAAAATAATAGCAGCAATGAGATCTTCAACGAAATGATTGTTTCTGAGGATACTTCTATTGATATTACACGCTTTGTAGTTTATCAATGTCAAAACTCAAAACTAAGTTCATGAACGGGATTTAATTTCATATATTATCATCTACTTTGCTTTAATGTAAGATTATAAACACCACAGCATGAGAAACTACACTACATAAGAGCTAGTCGCGCATTCTCCACCAGGGTGTCACATGCCTGCTCTTGATGGCAGCGAGGGTAACACGACGAGCTTGATCTATCCTTTAATGGCCTCCTGGATCACACCCATCATCATCACACCCATCTCTAGGAGATCCGCAGCAGCTCGTCTCTCAGTGATTCAGCTTCATCAGGTTCTCGTCCAGCAGCACGGAGTGTTTTTCCGCTCATTGCGGAGGGAAATCGCGCGAGTGGGAAAGCGACAACGCTGAACCAAGGTGTTTCCTGGCACTGTGCTGAAATATTTCACGGACACTAGTAATACGCTGGTTTTGGGCTCCAATTCGGCGAACCAAGCGGGGCTAAGGACTCATCTTAGATACTCGATGGCCAGAGGCGCACATATGACATCTGTTGCAACGATTTCTCTTTGAAGGTCAGGGGACGTGTTTTCGGATACCTCACATTCCCAACACGCTTTCCGCGCGCATCGAACTCCTCCTAGTTGTTGTTGTTGTTGTTGTTGTTGTTGTTGTTGTTGTTGTTGTTGTTGTTGTTGTTGTTGTTGTTGTTGTTGTTGTTGTCGTATTTCCCTTTTTGGTACCACTCGTGTTGTCTGAGGGGTTTTAGGCTGAGAAATAGAGCTCTCTAAAATAGGTAGGAGACCATGATCCAGCCAGCTGGGCCGGTATAGCTAGGATGAAGACTGCGCGAGAACAAATATATTTGTTGATCTAGAGTTGAAGTATCCACCGACCTTTATTAGTGCTGAGTTATGCTTGGAGAATGGGAGATTGGTGAGTGCATTGAATACCCTTTTAAACCGAAGTTAACATCATGTATCATCTAGTACAAAAACATAATCTTAACCATGTGTTGCAATTCTTTCACAAACCATATGAGAGCTTTAATCTTCAATGGAGATCTCCTAGGTGAAAACCCTTGGTGTGACTTTCATCGGAAATGTCTTGCAATGGAGGTGTTTCGGCAACCTTTTCTTCCTAGAGGCATTGCATGGAATTTGCTCGGTCCCGCTTTTCAGGATGAAAACCCATGATCTGATCTGAAGACGTTGACACCTATGTGTCGTTACCCTTCCTGTACGCGTTGATTTTAGAGAACATTCTCACATCTCGTGTGTTGTAAAGAACAATGGTTGATCTCGTTCCTAATTAGTGTCGCCTTAGATCTTAGGTTTTCTTTTTTAATAATTCGATTGTGTGCATTCTCACTGTCTCGAATTGCTCGTGATATTGAGTTGTTGCAGATGCCAGGTGTATTCGATATCTTCTACATATTAATATATTACCATTTATTGGATTTGTTTGTTGCCTTGAGTCCAGCCTGTTAGCAACATTTTTTTTGCAGCAATGGGTACACCTAAGTTATTTTGCAGCGGTACAGCTGATGGATTATTAGATTTAATCACGGTTCAAGAGAAAAATATTTGCAAATCTGTTCAACCTCACCTTAAGACAACCAACCGATAACTAGTGCACAACAATTCTTATTAAGCATCTATTGTGTACCTCGCCGCGCAATTTTTTCTTCAAATCATTGCAGGGTGCAAAAGTGTCTAATTCTTTATCAAATAGCTCATCTATTTTTTCATTTTGTTAGATCGAGTCTCGTCGCATGTATTTCCATGGAGATAAGTATAGAAAAAACAAAATCTTCTATGCAAATATTGTTTCTGAGAATACTTATTTTGATATCATTCATATCTCATAGTTTTTTAATGTGAAAACTCAAGTGTGTCGATAAAATTTGCTTTAAATCAAGAAGAAAAAGTGAATTTTTCCCATGAGGCTTTGAGATAGTGAATTTTGAATATCCACGATATAGTGATAGGATCAAATAGGTGCTAGGTGTTACCTAGAGCCGCCCTATGGTCTAAATTAAGGTGACATATCCTTATATGTGGGGAGGGTTTGGGGGCGGCCGGACACGCCCGGACAGCCCGTCACGTAGGAGACGGACCACATTTGACCACTTTATCTACTTCTTTTCTCTTTCTTTTTCTTTTCTCTCTCTATCCCCATCAATCACATGCAAGTGACCGGACAATTTGGGTTGATTTTGGGATACATGGTTGGAGGAGGCCACTTTTGGGGACTGTCCGGTCAGTGTTCGTGGACACGTCCAGACGTGTCCGCGGACAGTTTGAGAGCCAATTTTGACCATTCCGGTTGGAGATGCTCTTAGAGCACCATCATATATGTAGTCTAATAAGGGAAAACCTCACAGTAAACAAACAGTTGCCACGCGCCCCATACAAACTGCTTTCTCGGCGCATTGTCGCTTCTAAACAGAGCGACCTCCCTGACTCTCTCAGAGCACCCACAGCGGGGCGCTAATCTATCGACGCCAGGCTCAAAATCCCGGCCTAGCGGCAGTTGGACTAGCGAATCCTGAGCGTCAGGCGCATAAACTTTCGTCCGGCGCTTCTCTTTTTATTTGCTCGCGCGTGAAGATTGGAGCCTTCTGGGCCGCTATGAGCTAGTGCATGCAACGAGAATATAGGGACTGCTTTAGCGCTCAGCGTTGCAAACCGGGGCGCTTAGCACATAATTTGATTTTTGGTATTTTTTTTTGTGATTAAGCGTCTGGCTAAGCGCTCTCGATTGTGGATGCTCTCAGAGCGCTTGCTTTCTGTTACCTTCATACACGATCTTTGAGAAATTCCGGTACTATGTACACCGAGGTTCAACTCCGTGTGATGCTTCAACTTCACAGCTGAATCTCATCTTTTGCATCTGGTGGCTAAAAGCAATCTAGGCCTCCGTTGCAACACAAATATTCCGATGAGCAGAATATGTGTTTCCTGATCCCTCGCATTCCCAGCATGATGCTCGCTCGCATATGACTCCTAGTTCTAGTTGGCGTTGCCATATTTCTCTCTTTGGTTCCATTTCGTGTTTGCTTGAGGGGTTGTAGACTGAGAAGAGCAGCTAGCTAAGATATGTAGGATCCCTCTACGCTCTATAGCTAGGAAGACGATTGTGTATGATTTGGATATATTTATCGGGCTAGTTTTTAATCGGTTCACCGATGCACATCGTCCTTTATAAGGTGAGTAATGCATGCTTAGAGACGGGGAGGATGGTTTGGTAAACTTTTGTCCTTCGCAGCCCGAGTTAAATGTATAACTTGTGTGTTTGGACTTTTTAGTAGATATCTGCTTAACGGTGTGTGTAATGCAGAGAGAAAAAAAAATGATGAGTTCACTACCAGATCCAGCTCGTCGGTCTCCTCTACAACAGCTAGGTTTTATGCTTTGTTTCATTATCTCATCATCTATACATAGAGTATCAAACTACTAGATTGGATTGGAACAGTGCCTTGAACTCGACCCGGTTGCGTCTTAATATATAGGGGGTGAACAACGACCAGATTACATCAACTAGTTACAAGCTTGTAGATCAAGAACATCTCCTGAATAATCTAGCTTCGGTTTATGTCACACCGAACCTTTAGTTACAACAGAATCATCTAGAAGTCTACAAGCCTATCGCTTAACATGCTCCCTCAATCTAAACGTCTCTAAGTTGAGATTGTTCTTGAAGGCTTGTAGCTGTCTAACTTGCAGTGGTTTCGTGAACCCATCTGCTACTTGATCACCTATTGGAATAAAACGTATGTCCAACAATTTATGTGCAACTCTTTCTCTCACAAAATGAAAATCAATCTCGATATGATTTGTCCTTGCATGGAACATAGGATTTGCGAAGAGGTAAGTTGCACGTAAGTTGTCACACCATAAACATGCAGTTTCAGGGTGACTGACACCGAGTTCATCAAGTAGGGACTCCACCCATATTACCTCAGCTGTGGCATTTGCCAAAGACTTGTATTCAACTTCTGTGCTTGACCGTGACATGGTGGCTTGTTTCCTTGCAGTCCAGGATATAAGGTTAGAGCCACAGAACACAGCAAAGCCACCAGTAGAACGTCTATCACCAGGACAACCTGCCCAATCAGCATCTGAAAATGCACTCACAAGTGAAGATGATGACTTGCTGATTTTAAGACCAGTAGTAATAGTTCCTCTAAGATATCTCAAAATTCTTTTCACAGCTGTCCAATGCAAAGTGGTAGGAGAAAGCAAGAACTGACAAACTTTGTTAACCGAAAAAGAAATGTCAGGCCGGGTCAATGTAAGATACTGCAAAGCTCCAACAATGCTCCTATACCGAGTTGAGTCTTCTGGACCCAACAATTCCCCCTCATGTAGGGACAGCTTCTCTGTAGTGGAGATAGGAGTGCTTGCCGGTTTACACCCCTTCATCCCTACACGTGTCAGAACATCTGTAGCATATTTCTCCTGGGTTAGTAAAATACCATTACCAACTCTTTTAACCTCAATACCCAAAAAACAACCGAGGTCACCCAAATCCTTCAAAGCAAAATCTTTCCTCAGATCACTAAGCAATGCAATGGTTGAATCCTGACAAGAGCTAGCAACAATTATATCATCAACATATATAAGCATAAAATTGTGACTCCTCCTTTCTTATAGAAAAAGAGTGATGTATCTCCTTTATATGGCATAAATCCAAGTTGTTGTAACTTTGCACTTAACATGGAGTACCATGCTCGAGGGGCCTGCTTCAAGCCATACAATGCTTTATCCAACCTACAAACATGGTGCGGCACGCTCTTGTCCTCATATCCAGGAGGCTGCCGCATGTATACTTCTTCCTCAAGAACACCATGAAGAAACGCATACACGTCCAATTGACGAAGGCTCCATCCCCTAGAGACAACAATAGACAAAACCAATCTGACATTAGCTGCTTTTACAACAGGACTAAAAGTGTCTTCATAATCAATGACATAGCGGTGTTTGAAGCCTTTAGCTACTAATCTAGCCTTATACCTATCTATAGTACCATCAGTTTTTTTCATTTTATAAACCCATTTACAATCTATAATATTTTTCCCTTGACTAGGTGACACTAGATGCCATGTCTTATTTTTCATTAGTGCATCATATTCGATATCCATCGCATTTTTCCAATTACTATTCCTAAAGCTTCATGCAAACTTTCAGGTTCATTTGTTGAAGTTAAACAAGCATACCGAATGGTACCATCTCTAGGTATAAAAGGGCGAAAAATACCGCTTTCTGATCGTGTGTATGCTCTAGATGGCACAGCAGTAGCACCGGATAAGATTCAGGAGAATCCGCACCGGGATCCTCCCCGTCAGCTGACAGAGGTGGGGACTTCTCCCCCAGCCCATCAGAGCCCGCCATGTGGAAAGGCGACTCGGGATCAGCTTTGGAGCCGGGGTCCGCACCTGACCTGGCTGTCTCCTGGCGTCATGTGTCGCCTGCTGACCCGTCCGAGGCGTGTGCTCGCCTCGCGCCGCTGGGGGGGCCGCGCAGAGACGCGGTTTCTTCCGTGTCCGCGCCTGTGACTGTCTGCGGCGTGTCACGTTGGGTGAATCCCTGCGCAGATCACCCTGGAACTCCGCACTGTGATCTCTCGGATCGAGGCGGGCAGGAGAATCAGCTCCATGTCTCGTGTCTGTCCTTTCTGGCTGTTGCAAACAAACAGATTTTGGCACACTTTTTGCACAGTTAGGTTCAGAAAAATTAGGAGCATCATCCGCAACATGATCCACAGTATTCTCTCCTCCTTGAACAGTGAGAAGTAGGATTTCAGACCGCAGTCTAGCGCCGGCATTAGGATTTAGAGTGGACAAGGGAAACACATTTTCATCGAAAGTGACATCTCTAAAAATCAATGTTGGGGATATCGCTTATCAGTAACTTATCGGCCGACTCAAGATAAGGGGTAAATCGGCCGATTTATCGGCATATCGGACGTTTTATCGGCATATCGGCCGACTTATCGGCCAATTTATCTTATCAGTCAGACATCGATAAGAGATAAATCGGACGATTAATCGGCATATCGGAAGATATCTTGAACAGTGCTAAAAATATAATTACTTTATCGTCTGTGATTTGAAAGACAAATCCTAAATTTTGATTCTGAATTTAGTCAATTACTTGGCCGTGTATGATTCTATAAAAGATTCCAAATTTCTTAGGTTTTTACTAGGAAAAAAGAATGATTTGGTCTCATCTTTTTTCCGAATTACTTGATCGTCTTTGTTTTTTGGGAGTTTTTTTTTAGTAATTTGTGACCTTAATTTTTCAATTTGGTCGTATTTGTTTTCAAAAGAAATTCTGAATTTCTTGAAATTTTATTTGAATTAATTGATCTTCTATTATCAGAAACACATACCATCAGTTTTGTTTGCGAATGTTGTCAAAACTTGGTCGTGTTTGATCTCGAAACGGATTCCAAAATTTATAGGTTTTTGCTAAAAAAAGAATTATTTTGTTGCATGTTGGGCAAGATGGCGAATGTAGTTTAAGTGTGCAAACTGTAGTTAAGTGTGGTGATGATTTAATTAGTGCAAAAAAACTACATTCTGGTTGCACCCATATGTGGATTTAAGAGCCGGGTTTTAAGAAATGAAGTTAGATATCAGGGAACTGAAGAGATTTGCAGACCTGATGGAGAATATCCTTGTTTCAAAATATAAGGCGCGTTATTTTTATGCTGGTCTTCGATGCTCAACTTTGACCATTAATATATGTTAAATTATGTAGATCGAGAATGTATAAATGGTACCGTTGGATTCGTCTTGCGAATATCTTTCATTTCATATGTTTTGATACTAAATTTGAGGTAATATTATAAGTACAAATTATGGTCAAAGTTATACATCGTTGACCAGCGAAATTAAAGGGCGTCTTGTATTTTGGCATGGAGGGAGTACTACACAGTTGAGCCGGAAACAACTCCGCATCATTGGATTGCTTGTATTGCGCGTGGGCTTGGCTGCACTGATTAGTGATTACACGGACGAAGAGCAGACGAAGGTTTTTTTTTTTAGAAACGAGGGTGTGGATCACAGCCTCTGCATCAAATTGATGCACACAGCCACAAAGCAGACCAAGGTGCAGCCAATTATCTCAGAATGCTTTTCTGTGCCGTCAAATCTTCCTCCAGTCGGAGAAATTTACGTTGACACGCCATGGGCAAGTTTACCCATCCTACCATCCAAATGCAAACCAGTTTTCACGGGCTTGTCAATTTTTTGGTATGGTTGAATTGCGTAGTAGTCCAAAGACACCGTAATGCGGCAAGGCAGTTCTGTGTTGCAACCTATTGCAGTGAAGCACAGAGCTTGTGTTTACCGATTCCTCACATTCCCAACATGTTTTTTTTTTACGCTAGTAGTCTGCCATTTTTCTCTCTTTGGTTTCATTTGTTTTGGTTCGAGGGGTTCTAGACTGAGAAAGAGATCTACGAATCCGAAAGTTACATGCCATTATATTAGGAGGGAGGGGCTAGCCAAAATACATAGGATCTTGCTATAGCTAGATCTAAGATAGGCAATGGCCTGATATAATCATTGAGCTAGGTTTGAAGCATTCGCCGATGCACATCCCCTTTATAAGCAGGAGTAAGGCTGAGAGAACATGAGGTTGATGGGTGCACTAATGCCTTTTGAAACCCGACTCTAGTAAAAGAAAGTATTGTCCATGCGTTTTAGGTCCGTAGTAAAAGCAAATGAGAGATGGAGTACGTATGTGCTTAATGATGTGGGTTACGGTTGAGTTCACTACCTGACACAAACTTGTCGGTCTCCTCTACAAAAGCTAGGTTTTTGCACTTTTCCTCATCTATCTCCCATACCACATCAAGTGAAGCAACTCTGATGTATTCTAAAACAAAGGAGTTTCTAAAATCTTAATCAGCATCTGCAACGCACTACACACATCCAACACTGAGTTAGAATATCTTAACTTTGCGACGCGAAGCGTACATTTCCCGAGAGCTCCTTCCTAGGCGTTTAGGTTTCCTTGCCTGTCTCTGTGGCCTTTGGGTCATGGAGGCGCGGTGGATCTCGGCCCCCGTCTGCAGGAGGGCTCTGTTTTCGTGTTTTCTTGTCAAGATTTGTGGGGGCGCTCTGATGGTGATGGCGGCGTCTCGTTCAATAAGGTATCCCCGGTTTCAGTCCCATCTCGGCGGCGACGTCGAGAAACTTGTGGGAGTGGTCTGTTTCTCAAGGATCTATTTTGGCGGTGGCGATCTACGGATCTCAAGGAGCTTAATCGGCAGTTCATTCTTCTTCTTCGGCTCCGGGACAGGTGTGGTCTTCTTGACCCGTTCGGCGACTTCCTGTCCGCAACCAACAACGTCAGGCCGGCTCAGGGAGGAGCGGCAGCGGCGGCGCGCCGTTGACATGGTCTGGAGGTTGAAGACGAAGGGCATCTCAAGGATCTCGTTGTATTTTTTGTTTTTGTTGATATGTTTTGTACTGTTTAGTGTTTCTTTTAATGCCATGGTCCTTATCGCAAAAAAAAACACTGATTTAGTAGTTGTTTGCGTATTAGATATTGATATGCTTTTTTTCGGATCACAACTTCATTGTGTATCATTGTGCGTGAATATTAACCTGATTATTTAGAAGGAGAGGGAAAGGTTATAGCATCTGTCATATTATCTATTCGTGAACTAAAATTAGGATATGTAGGTTCTTGGAAATCTGAATTCACAATGTGAATTTATTATTATAGGTTTATCACCCAACAAGACGCAATATTATGAAGTACTTTCGAAGTCGAGTTACACATATGAATTTTTTTTTACCAAATTGTCTAAAAGAAATATATGCAGTTAAAGTTTTTGGATGTTTGACTACATTTCATAGATAAGTAATCAACTTTTTAAGAATTAGAGACCCAATCGGCCAATTTTGCAGAGGGAATTGATCTATAACCCTCACTTACTTTGCACTTTCAGCAATTAGTCTTTCCCTACATTGAAATTGATCATTTGCCCTGTAGTTTATTTTCCCTTTTTGAATTCTTTTACTTCTTTTCAATGATTCCTTCAGTCAAATGATCCCCTGCTCTGCTCCATCCCATCGCGACCCGCTACTCCATCCATGTCACATGCGCCCTTCTCTCACGCTCCACTTTCTGCTATCTCTGATTCTCTTGACTCTGGCTTCTTGCCGCTTTGCTCCACCCTCTACTGCCAAGGGATTTCATGAGAATAAATTCCTAGTTGTAAGATACTCAGAACATAAGACCGGTCATAGTAGGGAGTATCATAAACTAGTGTCACGCATATGATACTACTGTATGATATAGTATCATAGTCTCACAATCTTAATGCTAAGTTGTGTAAAAGAACTATTTACCCATTAAAGTTTCTACTTATGTGTGCTATGGTAATGTATCATAGCATCATACAACTGTCATCTCTCTTATTCTTTAATCGATGTGCCACATAAGTGACAAATACTAGTATGACTTGTTTTTTCAAGGATATGGGAGGTCTATCATGTTTCATAGAAGGATAAGTCCAAGACGGCCGATACGCCAAGCAAGGCTTCAACGATACAAACACCACACCACCCGGCTTACAACGCAACCGAAAACGACCAAACGAAGGACTCGCCTTGCACCGTTGCCCGCTACGAGGTGAGGAGGCGATACACCGAGCTCCCAAACCGTCACGAGCGAAGAAGGAAACTCTTGTAGACCAACTCGGACTCAAGTTGGCATAGATCGACACACGTCTGCCTAAGGAGAGATGGTAATTTTTAAATCTTGATAGGCCATGAACCATGTGAAGTTTTGTCCACAGCCATGAATGTCACAGACTATTTTGCAGAAACTGGTTAACAATGAAGTTTTTGCACCAATAAAGCTCACGGATAATTGTCTTATTGCCATGTTTGAAAGCTCAAGATTTGGGAACCGTTCAATCTCACATTAAGACGACAGTAACTGCACAGCAGTTCTTGGTGAGCATCCAATGCGAACCTTGGTGGGAAAGGTTTCTAAAAATCAATGCATGCAGGAGTTCAATAATTCTTGATTGATTGAAGAGCTCGTCTCTTTTTCTTTTTCATTATAGTTTAGCATCTACTTTCCATAAAATAATTGTAGTAGCGATAGATATTTCGATAAAAAGATTTCCCTTGAGGATACTTCTATTGATATCATTCACATCTCGTGGTTTCTTAATGTGAAAACTTAAAATTGAGTCCATGAACGGAATATAATTTCTTATCTTCTCCTTAGCTTCAAATCAAGATGAAAAATTTATTTGTAAAATTAAAGTCTAGCCTGTTTCGCCAATGAGACTTCAAAATGGTGATTTTGAATATTTTTTACATGAGGTTATGGACTTCAGTGATAGGATCACGGAAGGTGTAGGGGTAAATGTACCCGGAGTAATTCATGTCTTGTATGCTTTCTGTTACGACTGTAATCTTGTTTGTAGTTCTTTTTGTTTTCTTGCAGTTTTATGTACTATAAACCATTATATACATTCGGTAACAATATGATTAACTAAAGTTTATGTCAAAGCAGTCATAGTATCTAAGATGGGAAATTCGGAATGCTACAACGTTAAGTAATGGAAATCAGTTTTCCTCACGGTTGCTCGATATTTGTAATGAAAATCGGCTTGTTAGAGCAGCATCACGCCAAGCAGCCCATTGCTGCCGCACGGGCATCCCTGCAACTGAACGGAACTGACCTCTCAGGGCGCATGCTTATAGCCAGCTTTAAGGTCTGGAATCGCATTGATACTATGGCTACCATGCAGTCAACTCGGCTCTCTCGCAATCCCTTGTTGTTTCACCTTCGCATCTAGGTCCCTTCTTCCGTGTGCAAAACCGGCCCTTGGTTGCAACGCCCCAGCGCCCAAGAGCAAGAGATGTGTTTCCGGTTCCTCACATTCCCAACATGCTACCCGCGTGTCGTTGCCATTTTAATCTCTTCTGTTCCATCCGTGTTGGTTTGAGGGGTTTTAGACTAAGAGATTGAGCTAGGTAAGATGGGTAGGATCAGCTATGGGTAAGAAGAAAATTGCGTAAATATTGGATATATTTATTGAGCTATGTTTTAAGCATTCACCGACGCAGGTAATGTTTAGAGGAGAGGTCGGTGCGTGCATTTACTATCCTCTAAAACCTAGTGTCCTAGTATAAAAAAGAAGGCTTACCCGTGTGTTTCGATTCTCTGGTAAGAGTAAAGGAGAGGTTTATGCTCAATGATATGGGTAAGTCCGAGAGAAACAAGGTTTTTAGTCAATTTCCTAAGGTTGCTCATCGGCCTCCTATACAATGGCTAGGTATTCTCCCATGCCCCATCGAATGGAGAAAACTCCGATATAATCTTCAACAGAAAACTGTATATTGATGAATTATAGTAACTGTCTACTTTTAGTGTGCAAGAGTAACTGCCTGTTGATTTTACTTATGATGGAGTAACTGACTATTGATGAAAATATAGTCTACATAAATTCAGAACATTCCGGGCCTCTTTGGAACAAGCAAAATTAGAGGAAAAATAGAATATATCGATCCTCCCAAGGAAAGAGTCATATTCTACCCTTTTGATCATAGAACTGTAATATAGGAACATCATTTGAAATTTTAACTTGAAACTCCCCACAGAAAAACAGAATTTAACCTTACGCAAATGGAGTTGATAATTTATGCGATTACAATCTTGGCGTGCGCGTTTAAGCATCATCAAATCTACACAATGATCATACACTAAGAAACGTTTTCACCCCATTAATAAAGAGAGCTAATGAGTCCCAGGCTACTGCGACTTCCGTGATTTGAAGATGTTATCCTTGTAGAACTGCAGCTCCTTGATGCTCTCTCTGATGTCGTCCATTGCCCTGTGGTTTTTCTGCTTTCTTGGAGTTTGCTTCCTTTCTGTGAACAGTAGAATACAAAAATTAGCAAAGCCTTGTCAAGTGGAGATTTCACAAGTATTCCGTGTAAATCCCAAAAGCGAAATAACAAAGAGAGAAACGAAGACAGTCATTAGTTCTCTGTGCCTGTCATATCTCTGAACCGATCAAATCAAGCAGGAACTCTTCGCCATATCAAATCAAATCAAACATTACGAGCACCCAACAACTGTTCAAATTTAAATCGCCCAGCAATACTTTTCAAAATGAGCAAGATATGTTTCAGACCAACTTTTATGTTCAAAAGGTTGGCATACAATCTATCCCATAGACCATACATTATAGGCATTTGGCACATTGATGAAAATAAATACCAAAAAAAACTGATTTCACAAAAAAACCACAATAGAAAGCTTAATAATAAAGCTTTCTTTTCATAATTTTGCAATTTTTTATGTTTTTGGCATATGCGCCATTGCATAGCAGGTGATAAGCAAGTGGCCTCAAAGCATTGTGACTAGTTATAGCTAAAAACATCATACAATGTCTGAAACTTTCTAATTCAAGTACATTTTTTTTCGTTATGTGAAACTGCCAGACTTGGGGGGGGGGGGGGTGAATATGCAGAATATATGGGTTTATTTCTTTACAGAGGTCAATCTGAAAAATATATGGGTTATTCTTGGTGGGGGGGGGGGGGGGGGGGGTGAATATGCAGATATATGGGTTTATTTCTTTACAGAGGTCAATCTGAAAAATATATGGGTTATTCTTGGTGGGGGGGGGGGGGGGGGGGGCTGAAATATGCAGGGTCCAGTAATTCATGATGACACACCACAATCACAGCTGATAAAACGCAACCATAAAATGAAAATATGAATTCTGCAACACCACATTGGTAAGATTGGTGAATAATTTTTACCCTTGGGGAACCAGCGGATGCACAGAGCCATTATGCTGCTCACATCAACTATCACATGAGGGAATATGCCTGCAAGCTGTGGCATATACTCCTGGATATAAAAAACACATAACTGTGTCAGAGCAAAAAGTCCCAAAGTAAACTGAGTCCTACTCCCTCATGCAAGGATACTGACATGCTAAAATAGTATGAACCATTTCACTTTCAGCAGATAGCTAAGGAAATTTTTTCTCTTGCTAACCTTCAAAAATAGTAAATCTGTATAGATAGAATTCCCAGCTATCAATGGAGTTGCCGAACCAATATGCCTCATAATAAAGTCTAATACCTGAAAATAGCTATCACAGGGAACTTTCTTAGGAAAAGTTACAGTGGATAAAGGAACATCAACGAAGGAGAAATGGATATTTCTCAGAAACATAATATCGGCAATAATTGAAAGGAAAAAACAAAATGCTTGTACATAATAGTACCACCACAGAAATAGCAGCATCGCACGGCAGTATTGACCAAGGCACTAGGCGCTAGTCAGGCAGCAGAACAGCACCTAGCGCCTAATCACTGGCAGGATAAATCGGATAGGTGGGTGAGGTGGTGGGGTGTCACCTAGCGCTGCCTAGGACAATTCTTGGAAAACAAACTATGGTTCAGCATAACACTAAGCATACAATCTAGCATAGCAGTACAATAAATTTGGTGTAGATGGTTCGAAATAAACAAATAACCAGTCATAGTTCAAAATTTCCTTTACCTAGGATGTAGGAAGGGTATGCAAACACATATAGATCAGGACTTTACAATACCCACATAATTTCTATAAATATATTTATATTCAAGATAATTTAATATAAACATGTTAATAAGACTCTTTAATCTGGGGAAAGGACCTTATCACCCATTATCAGACAATGTGAACAAGAAATCGTCCTGACTGCATGTATCCTTACTCCACATTGATATATCACATTATCACTAGATTGTCTATCCAAATAAAATATAGTTCCAACTATGTGTCTTTATCAGCAATATGTGGTGCACTGGTGGGTCATATAACAAAACAATTCAAGTGTGATTCATAGAAGCAGTAACTAGTAGAAATTTTCTTTTTGAGGTTCCTAGTAGAATATGCTTTAATTATATTATCACTTTCAGAGAGGTCAGACTACCAGAAAAAGGACTAACATACCCGTTTCTCTGCATCATGCTCAGAAATTTCACTCTGTAGTACTTGTTCTGTCAGTCCTAAATTGGTTACAAGAGCACCAGATTAAATTCACAAGTCCTAAATTGGTCACATGAGCAACAGATTACAATCACATGTCACTTCTAAAAAAATATAACATATTTACCACTGGCACCGTGATGGACTTTACACCATTCATTCATGTTATCTAAGCATTCCTTGCTTTGTCTTATAACCAAATCAGGACCCTGCAATAAAAGTACAATAGCTATGTTGAGCAATATGTCTAGCGGTGCCAACCAACAGAAGTTACCACCAATATGGTTGGCAACAAAGAAATGACAAAGCAAATTGCCTTCATAACTCAGAAACCCAACACTCTTTTTTAGTATGATGTAAGTAGAGTCAGATAGCCAACGTCAGTGGTGATCAAATTACAGAGGTCAAAATGACAGCTAGAATTACAGGGTGAACTTGCCAAACAACATGGTCATTTTAGATGGCAAGGGGATAGAATAAGAAGATTATGCAAAGTATATGCAGCCTTTAGTCTGAAGCTGATGGCATATCAGGTCATTATTTGCTATCCTAATCTTCACTAAATAAACAGTGTAGTAAAAATTGACCTATAATCTAATTGTGATCCCTTCACATTGAGTCGCCAAACATAAATCAACTTAGCACTTACATAGTCCTGATGCGATTAGAAATCTTATTTAACTGTTTTGAGCTACTTCAGTCATCAAGCAAGCATGGAACAACAACTCTGGTTGATGATTAAGGATCCCAGGTTAGGTTTGCCTTATCCACATACTCAATGAACTAGCAACAGAAGTAGAGAAGTAGCCTTAAATAAAAATGAGGCATAGTAGTGTAAGAAGCTACTCCCTTGCAAAACTCAAGGTCTAGAACTATGTACTACAACAAAGGTGTTACTGAAATGAGAAAACTAGCATATCACAGCATTGCACATGACATCAAAACCAATAATATTTAGTTTAAAAGCCACCTCTATTCGTTTGGTAAGTTTACCATCTGTTATAATACAAGCAATCTCCAGTATGCGATCTTTTCTGATATCCAAACCTAAACAATCAGAAACCAGCATGTGGCCCGTTAGTCATAATTTTGGCATGGTGTAAAATTGACAGTACGAGTTCCAACAGAGGAAACATAATTAGTTTGACATATCAACATAAGAACTATAGGAGAACAATATCTAAGATTGGAGTGAAAGGCCCACAAGGCACTGTAAAACAGAAAACCATGTTCTTTCTTGACTTACGATACCAAGGAAATCAGTAATGTGATGCATATAGTTTAGGGCAGGGTAGATATCATGCACTCTATCAATATGACTTCCGACCAACTGTTCTTTATGATGTTCAGACCAATTCTTTCGCATGTGTGTTACCAGCAGAAGTGCTTTTATTATGTTATGGGAAGCATATTGTATATGCAATATAATCAACTATGTTTGCAGAAACAATGTAAACACTATATTGCATCTAGAATTGAACACTGAAAAAAAGGTGAAAATATCTAACAAGCGACATAAATGAAATGGAGAAAAGCAAGTCATTGACTATGTGCTTCCAGTTTACTCAGTACTAATATCTGCCATTCAATCAAGATTGATGCTAACACAACAGGTAGCGCTTTTGTGGTTTCTAATTTGTTCAAATGTTCTTTGTTCAAGTTTTGCAACTTGTAGTTCAGCAGATTAAAATGTGTAAAAAAATTGTACTTTAACAGTTGAGGACTAAACTCCATTAAGCCTAATAAATATTTCATGAAAACGGTATGAAGCATACTGTATACAAATGAATGAAGATAGGCTCACCAGTCATTTCCAAGTCTATCCACACCAATGGCATCTTGTATTCACTCGACGATGAAGTCAGATTTTCATCATCATAATTTACAATCATTTTGCGTTTCTCCATGCTACCATCTGCAAAGAATGTGATCTTATGAAGACTCGATAGAAATTAACATTTAATAAAAAATGGAAATTTTATCTTTGTAATTCTCTTCTGACTATAACATGTCAGAACTTAAGTTAAAATTTTGCAGCGTTATTCAATTATTTATCGTGTAGGGGCAAGATGAACATGGGTTTCCATGATTCCATTAATGATCCAGGAGAAACAATGGTAGTTTCTGGTCATATGTACATGGTGTCCATGTCGCCTTGCCTGGTCGGTTGATTTGGATACTGAACGATTAAATTATGCACACACTACAGATTTTTGGCGTATTTTGAGCATCATGATTCATAATGATGGTGAAGTGATCAGGTTTTAACACAAATGGGATACTTGATGAACCATGCGATTATTAAAGTAAATCTCATACGACTGACTAACTGGAGTACATCCTCCCAATCCATCCTGGGATGAAACGAAAGAAAACGTGGTCTCCTTACCAATTTTCTTGGCAGCAGCGCCTGCTGCCGCTGCTGGCTTGGTTGATGTTGGTTGTTCCACTTCCTCTTCATGGCCGTCGGCATCCAGATCAAGGGCAGCAAACATGTTGGCAAGATTAGCCATCCCCTCACAAATCTTCCCCGTAATCAAAGATAACCCTGTAAAACCTGCGCGGTTCCAGTGCTGATCAATTGAAACGAATTTTCTTGGGGGAATTGGGGGGATAATGCCAGGTTCTCTTCTATTTTTCAAGTAGCAGCCGACAATTTAGTTTGGAATAGAGCGAACCCAGGGATGGTTCGTTTCTTGGCAATTGCCTGATGGGCTTGGGGTGTGGGCTACACGTACCTTGGCCGCTACTTCTGATCTGCGACCTCCGCGCCGCCGCCGTGGCCGTGGCCGCCGCCGGAGTTGAAGGAGTCAAGAAGGAAGTTGATTACGAGCCCTAATTTTTGCTTTCCCTGGAGACGCAAGCAGCACACAGGGAAAGGCTACGGAATTTTTCTGGAACTTGGCACACGTACTACAGTTTTGAGTAATATCAGAAATCGTGTGAATTCTGTCAAAAAAAACTGTGTGAATTGCGTGTTAACAGGGAGGGGAGATTTCGGTCTCCAAGCTCCAGTGATTCTGTTATTTAAAAAAAAAATCATATTAACGAGTTTCAAAAAAATTTGAAGAAAAAATCCGGATGCCGACAATGGTGTATACACAAACGTGAAAATTATCAATTTAAAATACTTTATATTCTAAGTTACATAAAAATGACAAAAGTGTGGATTTTAATATGCATATTTTTAAATCTCTATCGGATTTGTCATTTTTGTGTAGCTCATAATACAAACAATTTTGCATTATAATTTTCCATGCTTGTAGGATATATCATTGGATATGTCTAGAATTTTTTGCAACATGTAAATATATTTTTTAATATTTTTTAAAATAAAGGGAGCACAGCTCGGTAGCTAAAGATACTTTCTGGTTAGGAGGTGCCTAAAGAAAGTTTGTGTGAGCGCACATGAATGGAAAATACCTAAAGTAGAAACATACAATCCTTTTTTTAGGCAACTCGCTAAGCTTTTTATTGATTCATAATGTTTATAGGAATATTCTCCAGTGACATGGCGTCATTCCGCGAGGCGGTCATCGCACACTCGTTGCAAGCGGTTGTAGGACGAGCCATCATGGGTGCTTGTCAGACTGCCTTTTGACGTGAGGACTCGAAGCAGGAACGGCGGCTCAAAATGGCGGTTCTGGTAGTGTCGCGGGCTAGGGGCAGCCGACGGCATGTACAATGCAAGGTGATTAGACTGGTGCTTAGAAAAATAAACCGGTTTTTATTAAACACTACTGCTTATTTACACTAGACCCCTCTTTTATAGGAATAAGCATGGGTGCTTACCAAAAAGTCAGGTTTTTTTCTATAAGCACCCTAACTAGGCACCTTGCATTGTACATGGCCCGAGGATCTGGCCACAACTTATAGCTTTTATTGTGGTGTCACAGATTGTCGAGCATTTGGGGTCGTTGGCATGTGTGGTTGGCTGTGATGGTGGTCTAGCCGTTCTTATAGGTCAGGAGGGTGGTTTGAGTCGCAATGTCGGATGAATACCTTGCAACTGGTTGTTGGTCGGGAGAGGTGTCATGCGCACTGCGTTCATCTTGAAGGTGTCATTGTGGCGGTGTGCTCGCTCCTCCGTTCGGAGCAACTTTGAGGGAAATCTCGGATCCTATGAGAGATCGGCCGATCGTGACACTTTTGCTTTGCATGCCTAGGGTACAATCGCCTTGGCGGCTGAAGGGGCCCATCACTGGCGGACCAGAGGGTGGGCCGGGTGGGCCGTGGCCCACCCAGATATTTTGAAAACATTTTTTTACCTACTAATAATCAGAAGATTAAGACCTCAGATGGCCCAATAAACCCAAATCATACTATTTTCCTGTACGAGAACGATAGGTACGTGCTGTCTCAGTCTCACTCGATCCGTCCCCACACTTCGCTCCATCGGCTGACGGCGCCGCCCCTGCCTCCCTTGCCGGCGGCCGGCCTCCCCTCGTCGCACTCCCCTGTGGGCTGCGGCACTACGACCCTGCCTTCCCTCGCTTGCTTGTGTTAATCTCCTGTAAATTTGTAATTATCTCCAAATTATTTTGCTTTTGTGAATTGTCAAGGTGTACTGATATTTTCAAAATTCCAAGTTAATTTTTAATTTTTGCTTGTGTTTGTTGTAATTGTACAATTGATTACGGAAAAATAGTGATATTGCGGCTCCTTATCGGAATCATGAAGCAAAGACGGTTGCATCTTCTTCATCACCGTTGGTTTTTAATCATTAGATTTTAGGTTTTGTGCTCGCTTTGTTCATGTTTAAACTATTTGTATTCAAATCACGCATATTTAAAACATATGTACCGAAATACTTACGGTATGATTATCTTATATTATTGTGAATCGATTTGCTATTTACCGGTTTCATTTAGCAAAAAAATGTTCACAGCACAATTTTTTTTAGAAGTGTGCCCACCCTCCGATTTTTTACTGGGTCCGCCACTGGGGCCCATGGTACGTGACAAGGTGGTGGTCGGCAACAGCGAGTTGCAAGGCATGCTTGTCTCCGTCTTAGGCGTAGAGGCTTGAACGACTTGGGTTGAGTGAGCTCCGAGTGAAAGCCTTTTACCGGCCTCGTTGGTTGTCGCCATGACAACACTCTCGGGCGTTGCACCAGGAATCATGGAGGAGCCCCTGCACACACACCTCCCTCGTCTTTTTTTTTTTTGAGTACCACACCTCCCTCGTCTGTTGTGCCTTTTCTGTTGGTGTAGCCTTTGCGGATTCTGTCATCCATTGGGCTTGTGCGCGGCCCTAAGGCCGGCGTGGAAGTCGTAGCGGCTGCTCCAGAAATTCACATTTGCTTTGAAGAGTGTCAGCTTTGGTCATTAGAGTGGAAGAGTTGTCGGCTCGTGTGATGTGCGATCTTGGGGCCGGTGTGTGACATTGTGTTGTACTCCCTTCGTCCAAAAATAAGTGTCTCAACTTTGGTAAAAAATTGATGTATCTATACATGAAACATGTCTAGATACCTCCACTTTTGAGTAAACTTGAGACACTTATTTTTGAACGGAGGGAGTACAGTTTTCAGCAAATTTTTTCGTAGTGTCACTTTTGTTCTTCCTAATGAATGAAATGGCAAATCTTTTGCCTTATTTTAAAGAAAAGTGGTATTGGTCAAATCCACACGTCAATTCAGTTTAGTTGCTATTCACATATAACTTTGACCCTTTTTCCAAGCTGTGTTTTCGCTTTTTCAGTTTGATCTGATATTGCACAAACATGGTAGGTACATGATGTGTCGGCATGCTAAATATTTCACAGATATTTTCACAATCTCTAGAAGGTTCCAGTTATCGGGCGCACCACAAGCTCCGGTGTAGCAGCCTAGCAGGGCAGATATGTTCTCGTGCACATGCATATGGCAATTTCATTTCGTTGATCAGAAACGAAGTACATCCGTCCGATGTATAATATACTCCATACGAGACAATTGATAATGGAGAGCTACAAACATATCATTCAAAGCATCCAAACTCTACACTTCAAGTCTTCGACTCTGTGGTAACTTCATTTCAGTATTCTCAGATCACATCTTGCAACTGAAATCAAACCCAGACAAGCTCAATTGTGTACAGTGTACAGCCTACAGCCACACATTTTTGAGACCTCAGCTCGACGCAGGTTCTGCAGTCCATCTTACCATTTTCCCATATCCCATTCGGCATTCCCTCTATTCTATGTATGAAGAGAAAACATGGAATCGTCAATCCACAGGAAAGCCAAGAAATTTGTTGATCAGTGCAACAACTGGCTTCGAGTCTCCTGGCATGTAAGGCTGGAGCACATTCAGATCCATCGCCTCGATGGTCTCTTGCAGCGTCTGTGGATGGGCGCAGAAAAGGTGATTCCTCTCAGCCAGTTCATCTGCTAGCTCGCTTTGGTGATTGTCCATCAGATCTTCATTAACAACAACAATAAGAGGTTTGCCCAGTCGCAGCGTCTCAAATATGCTTCCAGAACCTGTCAGCAGTAAGTTAGGTGAACCATAGCTTGGAGTGTTTTTTCCGACAATGGATGTCTCTAAAATGCAACAGCCGACAACATATTATTTCCATAAGCCTATTAAAAGTGTGACAAGTTTGATTCCAAGGGACTGCATAGTGCAGTAAGTCCTGATTCTTCCATGATCACTAAGGACTAACGACAATTCAGTAGGTACTTTTTTTTTACAAATGATGTAATATGCCCACGAACTGTACAATTCACTACAGCGACCACCTAGTAGGGGACATATCTTCAAAAGCTAGTCGGTGGCACTTATTTCCTTCTCGGCACAAAAGTAGTTTGAGGTTGAAACTACAGAATCCATAATAAATTTCTACAGGTTTAAGTGTTGCGACAACATCAGTATGAAAGAGTTTGCTTAGGGCATACCATTTCATTAAAAAAAAAATATTCAGATTCGATCATCACCTGCATGACTGATGACTAAGGATGCTTCTCTTATGTAGTCAGCAATGCTTGGTGAAAACGTGAAATGCTCAACTTGAAGATTTGAATTTCTTGAGGCCTATATTCCAGATGAATAAAGGAAATTAATGCTTCAGAGTTCATACACAGTTAGAGCCAACATTTCAATTTACTGGCAGTCAACCAACAGAAACTGACTACACGAGTCTCTCTCTTCCTTTTAGACTACACATATAACCAACATGAGCCTAGGAATACCAAACAGAAGAAGTTAGTAGTGTTATCATAGCAGTACAACACAGTAAATTTGCTCCAAGTACGGAGGTATCAGGAACTGAAGAGTACATTTAATCCAGAGACCAGTTTTGGTAATAGAAATTGATAGACTATTGGAGATTAAAGGAAGCAGGCACTGTAGGAGAAAGTTTGCAATACCACCGTATAGTTACAATAGTGTTGACTGCTGACTGTTAAAACCAAGATCTTTGGTTTTCAAATGTCTATGTTATAGTTGTTTACCATACGATGCCAAATAAATTAGTCAAAAAAGTTTAGATAATCAAGACATAAAGCCAAAAGAAATATCTACGCAACATACAAATTACAATCCTTAAAACAAGGATGGTGACACAGTTCGCAGAAAATACCGCTTAGGACGTGATAATTAGGACATAAGAAGGCCTTCTATTCTGCAAATTATTTAAGTATATAAACCGTGTAGTAATTATTTGGAAATCAAATTGTATGCTCTATCTTTGAACATACAGAAGCGAAGCAATTTGTAAATAAAATTTTATATCCGCAAGAAATCACTTCATACAAGTAAGTTAATTCCCATTTTTCCTTCGAATCCTTCATCGTCGCAGTTTATTTCCACTTTTTAATGCATAATAGCATAATGCTCTAGTAACTAAATTGGTATTCCCACCTATAATACTATACAGAAGGCACACGCTCACCAGCATGGGCGGACGCAGCGTCCCTGCTGCCCGGCGCTTGCCCGGGCTTCGCTCCCGCTCGCCTCGTAAGCGAGAGCAATTATAGCTACCAAATTGAATCTCACCAGGGGCAAAACGCTAGGCTTGATAGGATTAAGGTCGTGGGCTTGGGCAGTTGGGCTAGGGCTCGCAGTGGAAAAAGAGGCCACGAGCTAGTCAATCGTCCTGCAAATAGGTAAAGGGCTTATACGCAGCCGGCTGATCGATCGGCCGGTCTGATCGCTCGTACTATTTTCTGCATTAAAACTGTTTTAAAAACAACATTTTTTCCATATTGCCTATATTTGTCCGAGAAATTTTTTAGTTGCAGCGCGTCGCGCCCAGGCTTCGACAAATTTCTGGGTCCGCCACTGCTCACCAGATTATGATTCCATCTTACAGAAGGCACACGTTCACCAGATTATGATTCCATCTTCTCAATTATGATGCTGTCTTATTGGATATTCCTACCTTTTTATGGCCTGCTGCCAACGGGACAAAACGAGTTTGGAAGCAGTTGATAAGCTGAGACGAGCATTTTTCTGAAAAAAAAGGAAATTACTGGGGGACACTGCTTAGTTGCTTGGGAGTTGGGACACGGTGACTTTGCAAAATCTCAGGGAGGGCTGATGATAAGAAACTTTGATGTTCCATGACAAAGCCCTAATGGCAAATTTGGTCTCCAAGCTGCTGTCGGGGGCAGCTGGTCCGTGTTTTACTTGATTGACTCAATGGTACCTGAGTACCTGACTACCTGCAGCAACAAATTTCCGATCACGCCAGATCGCAAAGATATGCCCTTCTGGCGGCGCTCCCTCCTGCCGCTGGTTCAGTCTGTGCAACAGTCAACCTCCTGCACAGTTGGCTCTGGCACCCTAACCTCATTCTTGTACGAAAAATGGATGCCATGTGGGCAACTCAACTCGCTATATCCAGTTCTACACACATTTGCATCCGACCAGAGATGCACAGTGCCAGACACGTGTGTGGCAGATTGACTTGATCCTGCCGCTCTCACACACAGCTCAGATACAGCTTGATTAGCTGCCACCTGCCTCTGGATCCTTTGGAAAGCTAGAAACGATCGGATCTTCAACAACAACCAAATGACAGGGCATGGATTGTTCCAAGGGATTGCCAGTGAGCTGCAGCTGTGGGCCACGTGCTCCCGCAAGGAGGGACAAAAAATCAGTTATGGCTGACGAAGTTAAACAGCTAGTTCTCTTTCTTTTCTAGTTCTTATTTTCTTTGTTGTAAATGTTGTACATGTAACCTAAAATGCTAATGAAGCCATAAGGTAGAGAGAGATCTACCTTTTTCCTTCAAAAAAAAAATGAGACTTTGGATGTCATAATTAGCAGTTAGGTCAAACAGTGTGAATTTTCTGTCTTGCCTAATGGACAATCAAAATTTTCTCTGCCAATGTTTTATCCTGATGGTGTATCTGTTCTCTTCTTCTTTTCCCCACATTTCCTGTTTAACTGTATCCTGAACTTTGCAAGTTTTGGATTCTGTTCATGTGATAAGTGTGGTATATTTATCACAACATGTAATTGATTTTGTCATTAGAAGTATCAGCATCACCACCTCTTCAGATGCCACATTTTTCATAAAAGCATCTTCATGCAATTTGTTTCCACAAGTAATGAACTATACACCACCTAGATGTCAAATCTACAGTTATAAAATGTTGGTTCACCAGATATTATGTCCATTTTCAGGAGTGATAAGCACCATCATTACAAATCCACTGCCTCTTGCAGTTGTAAAAACCTGATAAGATTACGAAACATCATCGTTTTCCCCTCTTTCCCGTTAAGTATATTATGGATCGCGATGTTGATAACAAATGCTACATTGAGTAAAAGGCGCAGTTCACTAAACAAGACCACGCACACAGAAAATTGGCTGCAATATGGAGAAAAATGTTACCTCTGTTGGCATGTATGTTCCTCGACCCATTTGAATCAGAAGGTGAGTATAACCTTTCTGCAGTAGTGCTCGTTTGACCTCCTCAGAATCTACCACTTTAACAAGAGCATCAAAACATGTAGTCCCTACTGTGACAAACACCACTCGCCTTTCTCTATCTCCCATTTCTTTTGAAGACTAAGCTCTGTAGAAAAATATGTTAGCATCAAGGTTCTTGAGTTGTCAACTCGCCTCCCACAGGGTAGGAGACTATCTGTGACAAATCGACCCGACTAGTAGAGGGGATTTAGTAAGGGCATCAGGTTTTCAAGTCATCTAGTGCATTTTGAGGGACTAATTGCGGTGGGCATTACACATTAACACATAAGCATACAACAAAGAAGTAATTTGTGTTTAGGAGTGTAAGTGCCTTATAAGAACTGAAGATAGATAATCAGACTCAGTGAGCAGAGGCAGGGCCGTCCCTGGGCCAGGGCAAGAAGGGCGACGGCCCAGGGCCCAGCCGAACTAGGGGCCCAGACCGTGTGCACATTTAAGTATCCTGTGTTGTATCGAGCCCACTAGCAAAGATGCAGGTAGTCGACTGAGACCCAAAAGCTATGGAGCAATGAAATAAGAAAAGCAAAGGCCTTCCTGCCAGCTAAGCCTAGGAACGATTCAATCAAAGCACCTAAGAAAATAAGGTTCCACTGTTGGTGCGCAAGCGGACGCCTTTTCTTCTCCCCTTCTGTCTTCCCTTCAATTGCCCTGAAAAGTCCAAAACACCATGCTAATAAATGGAACTTGCCGTGTTCTCTGATTCACTCTTAATTTCTTATATTCCTATGAATTTCATCTCTCATATAAGCACTCCCATCACGGCAGTGTGCCAGAAGCTACAGGTCATGGGCTCTTCTCTCTTCTTACCTCTCATTTTTGAAACGGCCAGACGGGGAATCAAGGACACGGAGGTTTGATGATTTCTGCTATCTTACTCCAACAAATTCAGGTGTTCCCGCTCCTTTCTTGTAAGATAGTTACCTAATAAAGATTTATTTTTTCTAAGATAAGAAAGGAATAGAAATATTGCCGATCCTTTGTTGAAGTGCTTGCTCAGGATTGTATTATAATGATATTTTCTCCTATCTTTTTTTTTATCATATGATCCCACCAAGCTTGGTCGAGAATTCAGACTTTATTGCTAAAACTTAGCATTTTGTGTGTACTAGTGTATTATGAGACATTATTTGTTCTCCTATCAATCCTGATATTTTTTGCTGCTGATATTTGGTTCGATATTTAAGTCAAATGAAATCCTAAAAATGAACTGGATACAGTGTATCAGTACGCCATTTTGGAAAAGCGCCAATACCATGATACGTTTTACTATTTTTTTTAATTCACAAAAAAGTATATGTATAGAAGCTAGGAACAGCAGATTACCTTCTTGTTTGCTCTCCTGAGGATGCCAAAGCAGCTCCGAGCCTCTCCAATTGACAATGTTGATGCCCTGTTCCAACTCCAAGTTCCAAAGGGAGAGAATTAGACTTTTAAGTGTAAAATGAAAATGGAGCAGCAAATCAAATCATTAGATGTACATCACCTTTAGCAAGGCAATGGCACCAGGAGTGTACCTTGGGTGGCTGCTACTGCCGCCTGCGAGTGCGAAGTGGAGGTCTAAACCGGTGAGCTGCCGCCGGCCGGCCGGCCTGCCTGCCTCCGTGCCTGGCTGCTGACTAGTCTGCTGCTTGAGAGGGCCAGAGGGCTGAGGGTGGAGTCGGGGAACGGGGAGGAACCGAGGAAGGAAAGGAGCAGCCTGCAGGACCTCGCCGCCGGCTGAAAGGCGAGCTCAAGGAGCGGACCGGAGGGCGCGGCCGTGGTCTAGTGGAGGCCAGCGAAGGGGAGCGGTTCCGCGGTGGTCTGGTGGAGGCCGGAGGAGGGGAGCGGCGCGGCGGTGGACGGGTAAAGGCCGGCGGAGGGGAGCGGCGCCGCGATGATCTGGTGGAGGACGACGGAGGGGAACGCCTCCGCGGTGGTCTGGTGGAGGCCGGCGGAGGGAACGGCGCGACGGCGATCTAGTGGAGGCCGGCGAACGGGAGCGGCGCGGCGGATGCGGTGGTGGGAGAGATGGAGGTAGCGGAGGAGGAAGGCAGGGAGAGAGTCGGCAGCGCCTTGGAGGCCCCGGCGCCTGGTCTAGGCCTCTCTCGCCCGCTTCCCTGAGGCTGCCTCTTCTTTTGTTAGATCCCACCAGTGGGTCTCACGGATTCGCCGGCGTGGAGTAGCAGAGGCAAGGAAGCATGGGAGGTTGGGCAGCGCGGCGGCGGAGATGGATGGAGGGGAGCCGGGCGAGGCGGGATCACGACACGGTGGATCGCCAGGGCCCAGGGGGGAAACGATCCTAACTCGCCGTAAAGTTGTGGAGACTTGGACTGCTCATGTAAAAAGTTGTGGAGACTTGGACTCGCCGGAGGGGAGTACTACTTCGATGATCCTGTATCCCTAAAAAAAAACAGCCAAAAAAACAGTGTGATGTAAAATATACATCACAAAACGTGATTTTTACACCATCGAAAGTGTCCAACTCCAACAGGTGATGTATTTTAGGGCACGAGATTCCCAGTATGTGATGCATTTTAATCACTTAAACATCTTATTCTCCGTTGATCGATATCGACGGCTCCTCTTCCACGGCCGGTGGAGCCGCGGCCGCGGCGGGAGGCGGCGGCGATGGGAGGGGCTGGAGGGTCGCCGACGGCGGGGATGAGGCCAGGGACGGGCGCGGCGGCGGGAGGCGGAGGCGCGTCCACCTCTTCCATGACGACGACGGGAGGGGCTGGAGGGTCGCCAACGGAGGGGATGAGACCAGGGACGGGCGCGGCGGCGGCAGGGAGGGTGGGCGGCGTCGGCGGAGGCGGCCCATCGCCGGTGGGCGGCGCGCGGGCGAGGTGAAGTTTCTGCCTGGCGGTTACACGCGTGCGCGGATGCATGCGTTTTAGGGCACGACCCTTGGTTACATCACCTGAGCCAATTTTTACATCGTGCCTTAAGAATTTTTTGTCGAAATTTACATCATGGGCTGCTATTGGAGACCAATCTTTCATCCCTGCTGATGTAAAAAAGCGGTTATTTATTATTTTACATCACCTATTGGAGATGCTCTAACATACTCGTTGTCCATGCTACCCGAATACGACGGATTTGGCATCCATGGAATCATGGTCATGGCAGAAAATATTGGAAAATAAGGCCATCTTTGGAAAGTGTTGGACAAGAGCAGAAGGGAAACACGATGAATTTGACTTTCATTGTTGCGATAAAAATAAAAGAAATACATATATCAAATAAGATATCTATATTTTTTATAAGACAAAACTCTACTAACATGTACTCCCTCCTTTCCTGTATGTAAGGCATATAGTTTTTTGAGAAAAATTCCAAATATAGGGTGTATTGCGATTTATGGAGAATTTTAGCCATCCACAAATAAGACCTAATCTCGAACAGAGGGATTTTACGGTTTGTTTTCATTTGGTGGCTATTAGCGACTCCTCTCTTCTAAATTTTTTTAGAAGCAAATGAATCCACGATATGCCAAATACGCATGTCTTAATATTTGTGCAGAAAACTATACGTCTTACATTTAGGAACGGAGGGAGTATTAAATTAGTCTATCCCAACACGCAAGGTGTCTACATCATCCACTATTTGAGCCATTCATTTATCCATGTCATCACCACATCATTCACTATTTGAGATATCATTTATCCATGTTATTCCATATTTATAAATGATATTCATACATACATGCAAGTTATTCACATATAAATTCTTTTAGCCATCAATTTGGCACATCATCAGCTTTTAGCGGTTAAATGTACGAAACATTTCATATTAATTAAATTTAGTTTTTTTTTTACTATTGCGTCTAATCAAATCTTCCATATTCTTGAATTTTTTCCATTACATGCATCAAATATCCTTTCTTTCATACTATAATTTCTTTTAAGATCTTTATCGAAAAAAAAATAGTAATTTCTTTTAAGATTCCCGCTGCAGCGCGCGGGGTATTTTTCTAGTTTTTTAAATGTGTTAACCAAGAGCAAATAGTGACAAGATGCAAACAGTAATCGGTCATCTCCTTATGTTATGGTTCGTAAATACAAGCTTTATTGAGAAGAAGCAATTCTTTCAAAACTTCTGAAAGTAAATCATCCATGACATGTACATCAACTTATCCAACCATCTCCAGGAAGAGTTAACCTTTACAAGAATATCCTATTTACACGATACATTAAGCTCCTAAGCAAACCAAAAGAACAGCTCATGTACAAGATCTTGAGGCATCTCGAAGAGAAAACACTGAAGACCATACTGGCATACTTCCTTCTATCATGCACGACAAGCAAAAGCCTCTTAAGAAATTAATACTGTAAATGGTTAAGAACAACCATTACTGCCATGTTGAAGTCGTGCAATCTGTCCTGCAAAAATCACTATTATCAGCTACAAAGAAGGAAAAGCATAAATCAAGAAAACTAGCACACTGTCAGTGATATTTTCCAGTACGATTGGCCTGCTTGGATTATGCAAGGCCAACTCTTCTAACATGTACACAGACCAAGCATTCGAGCGTGATATATTCATACTTATGCAATTGTACGTCCATAATCTTGTTTTATACATATTTAGTGTTTGACTATCTTTTAATCATTAAAGATGTCAATTATTCATCTTCTTGCAAGTACATACTTTTAGGTTTCAACAAAGTTTGTGGATATGTTAGCTACTTGTCAAGTTTGTAACCAAAGGTGGCAACGGGTACGGGGATGACCGGGGATGACTCTCCCGTCCCCGCCCCGATCCCCGCCAATACCCGTCCCCGCCAATCCCCGCTACGCTGACGGGGGGAAAACGGCCCCCGTACCCGTCAATGTCAGGTACCCGGTACCCGTCGGGGTGTCCATGGGGATCTTGATGCAAATGCAAATTGGGCAGTTGCCGATGCGGGATGCCGTCGCCGAGGTGCTGGGATGCCGATATGAGACGACGAGGCGGCGATGAGTTGATGACGATGCGAGACAACGCGCTCAAGACGACGCCGGCGATGGGTTGATGCCGATGCGAGACAACACGCGAAGACAACGCCAGCGACTAGCTCTTCCCTGCCGACGACGAGATCAAGGGAGGCTAGGACAGAGGAACTCGGCCGTCTCCCACTCTCCAGGTAGAGAGAGAAACGTGAGAGAGGAACGAGAGTCAAGAGGCGGCGGCGCTGTGAGGAAGAGGAGCGACCAAGCGAGCGAGGGGAGGGTTGCGTTGTCTGACTGTGTGGTGTGTCGTGTAGTCGTGTATGTGCGTGTTAGTTAGGTTACGTTGGGGTGGTCTTGGGCTTTTGCTGGGCCAGCTGGTGCTAGATTGGCCTTCTCCTTCAAAGGAGGTCCCACATGTCAGTAGCTTGCGGGTATCCATGGAGACTCCACGGGGCGAATTTGTCCCCCATCCCCGCCCCGTTAGGCTATCGGGTACCCGCCAGACAATCCCCATGGAGGCAATTTGATCCCCATCCCCGGTTCTTAGCGGGTATATCCCCGCGGGTACCCGCCCCCATGGGGAAAACTGCCATCTTGATTTGTAACTACATAACAGTGATAAAAATATTATTTGACACACAAAATAAGTTGCGGAATCACCCTGCACTACGTTCACCTTAAAATGTATCAAGAACACCTTCCTCAGGCTTTACTTGGGGTAGAGTTTCCTTGCCAATTGGTTTCAATGGAACATCAAGCTCCGGGGGGCTCTGCACAAGTTTATTTAGATTATTAGCAACACAGTAAATTACAATCCTTTGGAGGTTTTCTGTAGCTCAAAACTTTTAGATCACCATGCAACGTATAAGTGGCCAATAGATGTCTTCAAAGAACGGATGCTCCTTGATATCATTTGCACCAGTATTTGAACCTATGCGAGAAGAAGGATCTCTCTGAAGTAGTCCATGGATTAATTGCTTCGCCTCCAGGCTAACCTGAAAAGTGTATCTCCGTTAACAAACTGACAGAAACAACCCAAATATACTATGTACTTAAGCAGTCAAAGACAGATATGATGTGTTGTTATTCATTCCATGCTGTAAACACCGTTAAACAGTATATCTTACTCTGCAGATTATAATTAAACTCAAAGTTTACAGTATAATGAAACGCAAAAGTTTTTTGCGTTTTCTCAAAAAAGGTTTACAGTATAAATTTGAACAAATTGAGCAAGAATGATTGGCCTACCTAAAAGCTTAGATCTTGTTTTTGTAAAAAGAGAAAAACTCTTACCGGGATACTACTAGGAAACGTAAGATCTTTGTGCAGGATGTTATAAAATGTCTTCTTCCTGTTCTTTCCTCGAAAAGGTGTACGCCCATACAACATCTCATACAATAGAATTCCTACAGCATGTAAAGGACGTTAGCTGACCTCTGAGTACAAACTACGACCATCACCTTACCACTAGAATAATGCATATGACACAAACTCTCATGGTTGAGGATACTTAAGAATGCATGTTTTTCTAACACATTCTATAATTATCGAGATATTACCTATTAGGATCACTTTATGGTGGAATAAATATCAAAATATGTTGTAGATAAATGATCATATCTACCAGTCCACGTCACAGAAAGCACAATGTTTATCCACTAGAAGTTAAGTATACAAAATGGTGTAGCACTGACGGAACAGTCATCAACCACTAATCTGTTAGAATCAAACTGGCAATACACTGTGTGGTTTTTATCTGAATGGTGCATGGATTGCTGTTACTATTTTCATGAGATTTAACTGACCCTGAGACATTTCAGTTACTTACAGTTACATCTTTCAGGGGATTACTATAACTCCTAGTAAGAGGAAAGAAACAAACTTGCCCATTTTTTACGCATGCATTACTACACTGGTGGTAGTCACATAAAAATAAAATTAGTAGTTTGTTATTGCCTTACCAAGAGCCCACCAATCAATGGCACTTGTATGTCCTGCACCTGTGATGACCTCCTAAAATAACCAACACATATAGCAGCGGCATCAAGTAGGTTAGTTAGAAAACTATATTTTTGGAAGATAAACAATTCAACTATCTCTGTTACAAAGTACTTATAAAATAGCTGATGTTAGTTAAGAATTTTGTTTACCATATAATATTTAAATTTATTCAAAGAAGACCCATGTATGGGCAATTTTGGATATTTATATAACTTCAAAATCAGAAACATTATCTAACTTTTGTAATTAGAAGCTTACGCAAAAAATCAATTCCATGATAGAGGCAGCAGTACATTAACATCTTATGATGATGCAGGTTACATTAAGATTATGTTGTAAACAATTATCCAACAGCGAGAATATATGTAACTAGCTGAATGCCCGTGCGTTGCTACGGGATAACGAAAAAATTATACGGACACATCCTAAACTCAAAAAAGATGTCAAACGGCATGACAAGACATAGTTTCTATTCATACATCGATAAATACCAATTTTGTCGACAAATTCTTTCCTTTTGGCATCTTTTTCAAAGTTATGAAACCTATGAAGTGTTGCTGGAAGCTAGTTATTAAGAAAATTGTAGTCTTTGGAGGAAAATTTCTGGATGGATAGTCCCTTGGACCACCACACCCTCTTATATATATAGCTCAACTTAGGCTTACATCTTCACTCATACACTAGAATAGTCTAGACTCTAGTAGGACAATACTAGTAATCCACTATACTGACTCTCTCTCTAACACTCCTCTGGAATACTCTAGACTACCAGAGTAGTACTACTATTATACTAATACATACTCCAACACTCCCCCTCAAGATGGGTGATAGATATCTATCATTCCCATCTTGTTACATGCCAACAAACATTCCTTACTGCCTAATCCCTTGGTCAAACAATCTGCTATTTGTTCTCTAGATGTTACATGACTTAACTTCAAGGTGCCTTCATCGAGCCGCTCTTTGATGAAGAATCGATCTATTTCCACATGCTTTGTTCGGTCATGCTGAACTGGATTGTTAGCTATGTTGATTGCTGACTTGTTATCGCACCAAAGGTTCAATGGCCCTCTCCGTAGTAGCTTCAATTCTGATAGGAGGCCTTTCATCCATAGCATCTCACTCAAACACACAGACATTGCTCTATATTCTGCTTCTGCGGTTGATCTAGAGACCACCGGCTGCTTCTTGCTCCTCCAAGATACCAAGTTTCCTCCTACAAAGACACAAAAGCCAGATGTTGACCTTCTGTCATCAAGGCAACTAGCCCAATCAGCGTCACAATATCCCTCTACATTCAAGTGCCCATTGGCCTTGAACCATAGACCTCTTCCTGGGCTCCCTTTTAGATACCGCAAAATTCGGTATGCTGCCTCTAGATGCCCACTTCTAGGGTCATGCATGTAGCGGCTGACCACACTCACTGCATAGGATATGTCAGGTCTCGTGTGGCACAAATAGATGAGCCGACCTACGAGCCGTTGGTAGCTCTCTCTATCAACTGGATCTCCTGATTGTGCACACAATTGAAGATTTTGCTCAATAGGAGTTGAAGCAGCTCGACACCCAAGCATACCGGTCTCATTGAGCAGATCCAATACATATTTTCGTTGAGAGAGAACTATTCCTTTAGGAGATCTTGCAATCTCAATACCCAAAAAATACTTGAGGAGCCCCAAATCCTTGACCTCAAATTCTTTGCTCAACCTCACCTTTAGTCGACTTATCTCCTCATTATCATCTCCCGTGATAACAATATCATCGACATAAACAACAAGAATGGTAATATGACTCTCCAAATGCCTATAGAACACCGTGTGATCTCCATTACATTGTTTGTAACCCATACTGCACATGGCTCGCCGAAATCTGTCAAACCACGCCCTGGGTGATTGCTTAAGACCATACAAGGACTTCTTCAATTTGCACACCTTCCCCATGGTGTTTGGGGTATGAAAGCCAGGTGGGATCTCCATATAAACCTCTTCTTGGAGATCTCCATGCAAGAATGCATTCTTGACATCCAACTGATGCAATTGCCAACCAAAGTTTGCAGCACAAGAAATAAGAGTTCTTACCGTGCTCATCTTCGCAACGGGTGCAAATGTCTCATCATAGTCAATCCCATAGGTTTGACTGTAACCCCTTGCCACCAACCTCGCCTTGTATCGCTCTATTTTCCCTTCTGGTGTTTGCTTCACAGTATACACCCATTTAGAAGTAACTGGTTTTTTCCTTTTGGAAGGGAAACAAGATCCCATGTCTTGTTCTTCTCAAGAGCTTTCATTTCCTCCAACATGGCCTCATACCACTTAGGGTCTTGTTTTGCTGCTTTCCAATCCTTTGGGATTACCACGGATTGTAACGAAGCAATGAAGGCTCTATACCCGGGTGACAGTGAGTCATATGACACATAGTTTGCAATATCATGCTCAAACATGTATCTTTCAGGAGGCTTTCCTGCCCTAGCTCGTGGTTCTTTTCTCAAGGCAATAGGCAAATTCAATGGATCATCAATCGCACATGGCTCACTCTCAGATGAGTCAACTTCATCAACCATTGGAATTTTTTGTTGTTGATGATGCTCCCCCTGCAATTGAACCTCACAAGTTGCTCGAGCCTGTTGTTCAGGTTGCAATTGCCTCCTCGTATACACTCTCAAATTTTCTTCCTCGTTTGGTTTCCTCCATCTCTCTTCACTCGTAGGTTGTCTCCTTGTATACACCCTCAAATTTTCTTCCTCATTTGGCTTTCTCCATCTCTCTTCACTCATAGGAGATGGTATTGAACCAACAACTTTCGATGGTTCATCTTCCTTTGTCCTCAATGGTTCACTTTCCCCCTCTCGACTAGCATCATTTGTGCTAGGAGAGTCAAAGTCAAACAATGAAGAGAGATCCGTCTTCTCTCCATAGAACGGCTCAGACTCTCTAAATGTCATATCCATGCTCACAAATGTTCTACGCTCACTAGGGCTCCAACACTTGTATCCCTTTTGCCCAGATGGGTATCCAATGAAGATGCACTTCACAGCACGTGGATCCAATTTCCCTACTGAAGGTCTGTGGTCTCTAACAAAGCATGTACACCCAAACACCTTTGGTGGAACAATGAACTCATTTTTGCCAAAGATCATTTCATGTGGGGTCTTCATCCCAAGAATTCTTGATGGCATTCGGTTGATAAGATAAGTAGCCGTCATAACCGCTTCACTCCACAGGAATTTAGGCACATTCATGGTAAACATAAGTGATCGAGCTACTTCCAATAGATGTCGATTCTTCCTTTCCGCTACTCCGTTCTGTGGAGATGTATCAGGACATGAGGTTTGGTGAAGTATTCCATTTTCTGAAAGAAAAATGCCAAATTCGTTGTTCACATACTCTGTCCCATTATCAGTCCTGATATTTTGTATACTAACACTGAAACGATTTTGGATATATGCATAGAAGTCCTTGAAACAATTAAGCACCTCACTTTTTTGTTTCATGAGATATATCCAAGTCATTCGGGAGTAACAATCAATGAAGGTGACAAAATACTTCATTCCACTAATAGAGACCACAGGGGAAGTCCACACATCAGAGTGAATCAACACAAAGGGTGATGTGCTTCGGAGCCCACGAGTCACATATGATGTCCTTGTGTGTTTTCCATACTCACATGCATCACACACAAGTTTGGCTTTATCCACCTTCTTCATTTCTTCGGGAAATATCTTACTCATAGTATCAAAGGACATATGGCCCAAGCGACAATGTTGGAGCATCACCTTTGCTTCATTGTCACCTGCAGTAACCATCAGAGCGGTGCATAATGCATCATCTGTTTCCTGTCTATCCAAGTACCATAGTCCCTTATGCCTGACACCGACCCCAATCCTCCTTCCAGTTGACCTCTCCTCTATTATGCAATTGTATCGATCGGCAATGATTCGACAATCAATATCATCAACTAAGGAACTCATAGACACCAAACTAACCGGAAATGATGGAGCATATAAGACCGAAGACAATGTAATTGACGGTGTGCATTTCACTGTGCCGACCCCTTTAACAGGTTGATAAGTTCCGTCGGCTGTTTGAATGGTCTCTTTATGCATGGGTGGATGTGGAGTATATGATGCAAACTCACTCCACCTACCTGTGACATGTGCCGACGCTCCCGAATCTAGTATCCAATTTGTACTAGAAACTTCATCTGGAGGAGCCTGATTTGAGATTCTTTTTCCGGTTTGAGCAAGATTCACAAAATTACCAAGAATCGTCGTTTTCTCACTTGGTTTTGAACTTTCTGCATTCTTGATTGATTGTCTCATTTTCTCTAGCTCTTTGGCTGAGACTTCAAGCATCTCATTTGATCCTTGTGCCGTCAAAGTTAGTTTGTCTTTGATTTTTGCCTTGAACAGTTCAGCCAATTTGTCAAGCAATTGCTCAATATCTTGACTCTCTTCCATCACTGGATATCAGGTTACTGCAGCTCTCAGCTCACACAGTAAACAACCGCACTACTTGCTGCGCTCTTCTTTGTTCTCTTTACTCTTCAGTCTTCAGAAACAGCAGCTGCCTGTTCTCTCCCTTTTTTTTCAATTCCCACAGTAGCAGCTCAGCCAACCTTCTGCTCAATCCTTGCTCCTCCCTGCCGTGTGACCTCCCTACACGGCACCCACAGCTCCTCTGTTGCTCCACCAATGTGCTGCCTACCAACCTGCAGTTCTCTCCAATTCTTCAGCAGCCTTCTGTAGGATCTACACCTAGGACACACTGCCTCAGCGCGCCTCCTCCTCTACTCCTCCTCAACAGGGACCTTCCACGGCAAAACCAAACCAGCCACGTACAAGAGACAGCCGCTGGCTTCCAATCTGCTCCAGCACTACTACCTCTCCTGGCCGCACGCACACTGCCGGCCGCCGCCACCGAAATCTCAAATTCGAACAGCACGATGTCCGCTCCTGCTGCTCCTGCTAAGAGCCACGAGCTCACCCAGCTCTTCCCTGTCCTCTGCTCGCACACAGCAGTAATCACCTCTGCTCTGAGCAGCCGCAGCTCCCCTTCTTCTCCTTACTTCTACCCTGCAAGCCACAAGCAGCTGCACCTCACCCAGCTGCACCTCACCGCATCTCTGATACCATGTAGTCTTTGGAGGAAAATTTCTGGATGGATAGTCCCTTGGACCACCACACCCTCTTATATATATAGCTCAACTTAGGCTTACATCTTCACTCATACACTAAAATAATCTAGACTCTAGTAGGACAATACTAGTAATCCACTATACTGACTCTCTCTCCAACACTCCTCTGGAATACTTTAGACTACCAGAGTAGTACTACTATTATACTAACACATACTCCAACAAAAATATCATAATTTTAGTTGAGATAACTATAACCATCTCAGAATGTCTCCCCATATCTCTATTGCCCTCTTAATGCGTCAAATTTTTGGCACATTCTCGAAAAGTAAATATACATACAAAAATTAGACACCATTTGTAGGACTCTAACGTAAGGTACCATACTTCATCGAGCTGCAACCGTGTTTTCTATCTGGGAAAGAAGATGCTCTACTCGTCGTTGTAGAGCTTGCTGACGTCGATGGATGCGGCACATCCATCCATAGTTGTAGCATACCTCGGGATGAGAACAAACCAGTGTTTGCTAGACCAGTGCACTTACAAACTCAAATGTGAAACAAATGAAATTTCCAGATGAACTTCATTGGAAGCATAACATATAGAAATTTAGCAGGATTTGTTTAACTAATTGGATTAAAATCAAATTTATTGAAGATCTAACGATTTATTTTAATATAAACAACAAAACATGTTGGTGACTCTTTCTCCAGCACACATCATCTCTTTCTCTCTCTCCCTTAGCTTTTTATTTGGGATCTCCGTTAGCTTCTGTCATTGTGCGCCAAATCCATAGCATGAGCAGCTATTTGATTCGAGGAAACAAATAAGAGGGAGCGGAGTAGGCCTGATATTATGGCCCAGAAATCGTGCGTGCGTGGCTTTGTTTTGGCTATGGGTTTTTTAGCGATCACGATTATGCATGAGCAGGTCAGCTCCGTTTTTTTTACTGATCGGGACGTACGTGCGCAGGTCAGCTCCGGGTTGTTTATCGATCGAGACGTACGCGTACCATGTCGTCAAGGCATATTATATAGTAGAGATAAAGCCAACAAGCTAATGATGCAATGACTAAGCAAGGTATCGTACCGGAGCAATGTACTCTTCAGTTCCAACAAACGAATTTGATGGAGTGGAAGGATCTGAGACAACTGAAGGGGGGAGAAATTCTTTGGATCTCCTTCGTTTTAATGATGTGGAATGCTTTATAACCTGCAGGAAGATAAGCATCATAAGCGTTCTGACCTAGTATTTATTGTGCAGCAATCCGTTATATACAAAAAGCAAGATAAATATGAAAAATAGGGGAAAATGTTAGAAATTCCCACAAAAAAGAAAAACATCTGAACATTGAAGATATATAATTGAAGGAAACCAAAAGAAATCTTAAAAGTTGAACAGGTGAACAAACAATCAGGAAATCGGTTCACCATTTGAGCTGCCCTTTTAAAAAATTCTGATATTGTACTCATGGCATTATTTATTACAGTAATACACAAGAGTTAGTTCAGGGAAGTTATAAATTTGCTAACTTTTTTCGTAAGTGAGAAAGATTTGCTAACTATGCAGTCCAAGCTCCGTACTGGGCTTGCGCTGGACATGGCAAGCCAGGGGCCACGCAACACAAGCACTGGCTGACTGCTATCTGTGCTTGATCCTGTGAGCACCATAGTTGTAAGTGGACCATGTCAGATGGACCAAGGCGATCGAGAAGCAGGCTGTACATATTAATGGCAGTGCACCACAGCCTACACCTCAGCAAGCGATGCAAACGTGTATGAGTGTTCGATGAGAAACATGCCGCAAGCGACTGCAATCTTCGGCCAGATGGTTCACTACTAGACGGCCCAGGTCACCTGTTCAGGTCCAAACTGGCCGGTTTGCCCCCATTTTCAGGTCCGGTTGAGTGGATGGTCTCTAAGCTGAATCGAGCTGTGAAGGTTGCTGATAGTGGTTCGTTTCCGGTTCAGCTAGCGGTCCAATTCAGCTTTTAATCTAGGCCAAAAAGTACTCTACATAAAAATGTTCTTCACAATTAGGCATTCTATTATCTTCAGCTCAAAAACCCCGAATTTTAAGATCGGTACTTGAGTATGAAGTATGCTTTTGGTTTAATCTTATCAACATAACATATTCTATTAATCCAACTGGTGAAATAAATCACTACTCCCTCCGTTCCTAAATATAAGATGTTTTAGGTCCCTCACATGTTGACTAGGTGTGGACCCAAATGAGTGAATATACACAATAAAATGTGTATAAATACATGTAGCTACATGTGAATGTGGACAAAAGCTAAAACATTTATATTTTGGAACAGAGGGAGTAGCTGATAAGGATCAATCAAATATTCTATACAAGCTTTAACAGCCCTTCGAGTTACTTCCCTCAACTTACATGGGGTTTCGAAGAAGTCATAAATGAGAGATCAAAATCAGTCAGCACAATGTGCCCATCGGCTTGGAGCAAAATATTTTCTGGCTTCAGATCACGGTATATAATGCCTGCATAAGAAATATGCAATACATACCTCATACATCAAACAGAAAACCAATTGGTCTCTTTAAAAAAACTATACAAGTAGAGCACCACATATCTAGAAGTGAAACACTACTAGTGCACAGCCTTAATAAGAAATTTGATCAATAATTAGTGAAAAAGCCACATCTATACCAAGGCAATGAAGATACTCGAGACCGATCACAACCTCTGCAGCATAAAACCTGCAGAAAACGTAGATCAAAACAGTGCTAAGGAAAAAAGAAAATAATAAGTAGAATAGTAGACCTACTACAGTGCTAAGTAGAGTCATATTATTAACATAAGATCTTGTAATTGCAAAATCTCAATAATTACTTATACTGGAAAACAGAAGAACAAAATAGTGGAGAGTCTTGTGGTTGTGAGGAGCTAGATCATAACAGTACAAGCACATTACTATTGTGAAATCATAATTAGCTTCCAAAATTTTCTTGTTATTTCATTCTTGGCTTATCAGCTTTGTACTTTCTAATACGGAAAGTAGCTTCCTCCAATTTAATTATTAACATAATTAATTATGATTTTTTAGCAGCCACCTTGCAGAATCTTCTCTGAAAATTTTCAGGGGTTGCTTATCAAGCGCCACAAATAATTCTCCTCCGGGACAAAAGTCTGTTATGAGACAAACATGTGTTGGCGTCTGAAAAATAGACAATAAGATTCAGTAATAAACATTCGAAAATATATTTAGAAATACAGTATTAGCGAGCATGGAGGCTAACACTAAGCACTATAAGGGCTCCAATCTTCTTAAATAACCACCTTATAGCTTTGGTTTACTATATAACACGGATAAGTCGCATGTCATAGGACTAACCTGAAATGAAGTATACAATGTCGGGAGAAAAGGATGATCCAATAGAGAGTATATTTCTCTTTCGATAATAGCTCGGTGTACCTGTGTATTAAGATAATCAATGCAACGATTCATTGAGTTCTATTAGGCAGCAATGTTTTTTTCTCGAACCCACACCTAAGTGTTTGTCATTTTCATAAGGAAACCAAGATGGCAGGAAGGTCTTACAAACAGAAAAACCAAAACGAACTGAATAAAAGCTGCTGAAAGCTAAGAACAAAGTAAGAAACCAAAACAGGCAAACAACATTGTGCGACTATACTACTACAGGTCACACTGTGGGTGTGTGTGCGAGTGTGTGGGTGTGGGTGGGGGATTAAGTAGCTGGGCTTTGAACACACATTATTTGTAGAACGTACGAGCTTAAGTGGTAAGTCTGAATATATGAATAATTTTCCACTTTTACGAAATATTAGTTCAGCTAGAAAAGAAACTGCTACAGATGTTAAAAAATACAGCCATGTGTAGAATGAATGAGCAAACTTAAGAGGTGTATTGGAATAAGTAAATAGTATTCATCCATGTGAAATTATCTTATAGTATACAAACTGCGCAAAGGAAAATTAATAAATTATGTATGTACTGAACTGTGCCGACAATAATGCTAGGTACTCGCCTACTCAGTATTGGCAGGTTTCCTGCTATCACCATATTTACGTTGTACTCCCTCCGTTTTTTAATATAAGATGTTTTAGGTGGTACACATGTTGTCTATATGCACACTAAAATGAGTGAACATATAAACTAAAATGTGTCTACATACATTTGTGTGCATGTGAATGTGGACAAAAGCTAAAACATCTTATATTAAAAAACGGAGGGAGTAGTTGCCAAGGGTATTATTGTCATTGTGCTCCCCAGTATAGGATTAATACAATCAACCATTCACACTTGCTCACTCCTCTCAGGAGAGAGCATGTGAATATTAATTTATAAAATTTACCTTGTTGCGGTTCATCATCACTGATTTGTCCATTGCCTTCATTGCAAATAATTCACCACTACCTTGTAACTCAACCAAGTGTACACTGAAAACAAAAAATAATGATACAATTAAAGTGCTATATATTTGCCAAGAGACATATAACTAAGTGTAAACAGGGTAATAAAGTTTATTAAGAAATACAGAGCTCCATATTGGGGGATCGCCTAACACACTGAAGTTACTTCAGACAAACCATAAATGATGGCTACCACATACGAGAACTAAACATGACATGGCCAAGCTTACTGAATTAACCAGACCTATCCTCATAAGTAATCTCATAATGAGATAATGTTCTTGCAGCCCTGCAGTGCTCTACTCTCAAAACAAGTCGAACATCCTGCTCTTCATAAGAGTGGAGTTATGAAAATACTGATGATATATACTAACTTCATTCGCAAATATGGAAATTACCATTAGACATAAGCTCATTAGAAATCCTTGTTTAAGCAAGAGACAACAACAACAAAAATTACTTGCCCCTCTTTGTTAAAAGCTATTTTAGTTAATCCAAAATAAATAAAACTTGTCTTGGCATTTCACTACTTTTGATGATACAGTCAAATTGTAAAATTTTAGACTATCAGACGAAATGGAGATTAACTAAAATGTTAGAAAACCATACAGTATAGAAGACTGCTGAGTTGTACCTGCCAGTGTCACCACATCCTAGAGGTTTTACAGGCTTGAAGTGCTTCAAGCCAATCTTCTCCCCTGTTTCTACAATCTGCAATGCCAACAAAAGAACTTCAAAATAATGTGCGTAATGAGCAATCATCCCCCTTTTGTTCCTTGCTTGTTTCTAACATTTATAAACATGCTTGCCAGGAAGTCGAGCCAAACAAACATAATAGATAAACCACTATTGGTCCCTCTTAGAAGTAATCTTGTCATATTCTATGCATAAAGTCTCTAGCTTAGTCAGGAAGTATCTAGAGTATGTAGGAGTCCTAGTAGAAGTAAAAATCTGCAGTTCTGTAGTAGCTTATAGAGTACTGAACCGACCTACTGTTCAGTGAACAGTAACCGACATATATAGCCTATATAAGGATGTACCCCTTTCTAAGAAAACTAAGCTTGTGTGATATGAGAAGATACATAGAGCTTCATATGTTCCTGGTGTGACTGTGTAAGAGAGTGAGCTGGGTGTGTGTGTGAAGCACAACCTTATTAGAAGGGAGCTAAGTGATTTTAGCTTCCATCAATTGGTATCAGAGCCAGGTTGTGTGTTGTGTTAGCTCGAGTGAGATATGGAGAATGATGGAGAGATTGGTTCCATTCGATACCCTATGCTCACAAAAAGCAACTACTTGGCATGGTCCATCAAGATGAAGGTGTTAATGCGTGCCCAAAGGCTTTGGGACGCTGTTGAGCCAAAAGATCCGAAGGTGCCCCCCGAGGAGACTAAGGATCAAATGGCGTTGGCTGCCATTTACCAAGGGATACCAGAGGACATGTTATTCCTGGTGTACGGAAAGGAGACAGCCAAGGAGACCTGGGAGGCCCTGAAGATTATGCACATGGGTGTTGAGCGTGTGAAGGATGCCAAGGTACAAACTCTCAAGACGGAGTTCGAGGGGCTGCGCATGAAGGAGTCAGAATCTGTTGATAATTTCGCCTCCCGGTTGACAACCATCGTAAACCAGATCCGAGCACTTGGTGAGGAGTTTGAGGAGGTGTACGCCGTCAAGAAGTTCCTTCGTGCTGTCCCTAACAAGTTTCTCCAGATTGCCTCGGCCATTGACCAATTTGGCGATCTCAAGACCATGACGATGGAAGAGGTCATTGGGCGACTGAAGGCACACGAGGATCGCCTACGAGCAAGTGGTGATGTTGATGAGGAGCACTTGCTGCTGACCCGTGCAGAGTGGATGGCAAGACAAGACGCTGAGAGCTCCTCGCGAGGACGAGGGCGTGGTGGAGGTCGAGGCCGTGGCCGTGGCCGGGCTTGGGATAAGTCTGAGGTAAAGTGCTACAACTGTCCTAATTTTGGACATTATGCTTATGAGTGTCCCGAGAAGAACAACAAACCATTCTTTGCTAAGGCTCTTTCTGACGACGATGAGCCAGCACTCCTGTGAGAGGGGTGTTCATAGTGCACGTCCAACGGTGTGATACTGTTGGAGACTGTGCACAGGCGCTGGTGTGATACCATCGTCATAGAGGCGTCGGTGTGAGGCCGACCATTATGGTGTGATGCCATTGTCTACGGAAAGGTTGGTGTGAAGCCAATGACGCTGGTGTGATGCCATCGTCAAGTGGAAGAGTCGGTGTGAGGCCGACGACTGTGTGTGATGCCACTGTCACATGGAAGGTCGGTGTGAAACCGAATCGGTGGTGTGATGCCATCTTATATGGAGTCAGTGTGAGGCTGACAAGCACGGTGCGATGCCGTTGCTAGACATGAGGCGGTGCGAGGCCGTCAAAATATGAAGCGCATGGTCCAGGTGATCTGGACTAGAGGATCTTAGTTGATATGACAAGATTAGGGGGGAGATTGTTAGAAGTAATATTGTCATATTCTATGCATAAAGTCTCTAGCTTAGTCACGAAGTATCTAGAGTATGTAGGAGTCCTAGTAGAAGTAAAAGTCTGCAGTTCTGTAGTAGCTTCTAGAGTACTGAACCGACCTACTGTTCAGTGAACACAGTAACCGACCTATATAGCCTATATAAGGATGTACCCCTTTCTAAGAAAACTAAGCTTGTGTGATATGAGAAGATACATAGAGCTTCATATGTTCCTGGTGTGACTGTGTAAGAGAGTGAGCTGGGTGTGTGTGAAGCACAACCTTATTAGAAGGGAGCTAAGTGATTTTAGCTTCCATCAGTCCCACACTATAAGGTAACAACACATGTCTTAAAGCACTATATGCATCCCCATGTTATTATATTCGAAGGACATGGGTTCTCTTGTTTCTAAAGACTATGTTTGGCTGAACCTGGGAGCAGCAGCTCCAAGGTTTCTAATGCTGTCAAATCATACCTCCTCATCTTGAGAGGCATGCAATCTTGATTAACTATGAAAGTAAAGATCCTTGATAAACTGGGTTTTTTTCATGATGGATACCGTGTAATATCATTTATTACATTCATTAAATGGAATGATGACTCAAATCTTGTTGCCATCACAGGGTCTTGGACACTGGAGCTGCTGCTCCTAGGTCCATACAAGCCCATCTCTTGTTTATAATTCTCATACATTATCTATACAGAAATGTTTGGCTGGACCTAGGCTGGGACAGTTTGATATATACAATGTATTCTGGTATCATGTAGGTTGGACAATGACTCTGCTATTTCTACTGCAATCATACAAAATACCTCTTGTAAAATAGCAGATAGAACGCACCTTTTCTATAGCTTTCCAAGAAGAGTTGTCCCGTTTGTGAGGTTTTGCAGAAACAGGTAGTGAGTGAAGAGCCCACAGATCCTCCGGTCTCTGCGAAAGCAACAGATAGTGTGATGTCCCACCAAATGACAAAGAACTGGCTACACAAATAAAATGCTCCAAGACATTTATAAAATGTACCATTGTCACCATTTTAGTGTCTCTATTCTAATTTAACAAAATTATTTCCACAATATTCTGGGAAACATAATCTGTTGTGTACGGCAAGGAGCGGCCCATCTAATCAGTCCAATGTGCAAGCCAGCATTTCATTAAATTTTAAGATATTATGCCTCGTGTTGCATCTTTGCATTTGTATTATTCACTTACAAAAAACTAAGAAATTTATTTCGGTCATTAAATTTGCTCTCACAAGTTATCAATCAAGAACAAAACCTGCCAAAGCAACATTGAGTGAAGATGCCTTTAGCAACACCGAAACATCAAAAAGTAGATGTACCTTACCAAGTTGGCATCAGGAAGCTCCCTGACTGCTTCATCTACATTGCCTGCTGTAGCTTTGACCTGGTTAGATCTCATACTACAAATAGTTAGCACACTTCAAGTTTTAAAGGAACAACATGTGACTGCTAGGTTTTTACATATAAGGTGTTTACTACAGAACCAGCATTACAGTCCACATTGCTTGCAAAGACAATATGCAGTATATTTTTGGAATATTGCATTTAAATTTCGAATAGAAATCATCACAAAATAGAGCCATGGACCTTAAGACTAGATCTGTAGTTCATATTATCCATTTTTTTCAAACACAAAATTTTCTGAACCAACTGTAGTTTCACATTTGAAATGGAGAATATTCAAGCTAAGCCGACCTACCAATTTTGCACTCTGTATCTCAGTGGTCTCCGAGAGACGGTTCCTGAGGGGTTCCACATGATCGCTTCCATCAAGTTGCACGCCAATAAAGTATTGAAGCTCCCCCTACATCCATAGTACAATGCAAATACACAATCATTACCACAGCATGTTAACCCCGTCCATGTAAGATTGCAAGCTCCAGAACAAATTCAGCATTGCAGTGACATTCAGCTAACCTTCTGGTCCCACATAGGTTGCAGGTGGAACAAGTTCCAGAACTTCTTCCCTGCTCCACATCAAGCAAAAGCAGGTACGATCAGAAAAATTCAAACTACATTAGAATTCAACAAAAAATGCGACAACATCCTAACAACCGACTGCCAAAAAGGAGCAGAATTAAATGTAACTCGTGCAGCGATAATGGCAGTCAAAAGGAATCTGTCACCAGGAGATGAAGCAAAATTACCGCTCTTGGTGTAGTTAATTAGCTGGACGGTGACCTCCTTCTGCTCCCTGATGGCCTCCCTGATCTTGTCAACAGTGGTCTGGTCGGTCTCGGGCCCTTGAAGGAATCTGCAAGCACCAGCAGAATCTCGTTGAATCATCTAACAGACTAATAGAAATGGACGAAACTGAGAGGGGGAAAAAGAACTAGCATTGGCAAATGCTATGGAACAGAATCCACACATACGCAATCACCCAGGAGGCATGGCCAAGGAGAAGAGGCGGCTGCAACGCCTATCACACATAGTATAGCGGGGGGAAATGGTCCCTCCCAGGCGTTGGGGGAGTTGTGGGAACTCTGCGGCGGCGGCGGCCGCGACAGGAGCGGCGATTCCCCATCAAGGATGTGGAGGGTTTTGTGCCCCGCGGCGAATCGACGTGGGGCGGGAGGCAGGTGGTGACGGCCAATGGCTGGGTACCAGGCCCAGAGTATGGAGGGCCTCCACCTTGCGCCGTGGCGGCGACTTCCGCCATGGGGCGGTGGCGCTGCTTGCCGTACGGCATCGTTATGCTCAGGCTCTGCATTTTTTCCTTTTCTTTTTTTGGAATTTTATTTTAGCGGGACAATTATTTTTTGTGCTAGTATAAAAAAGAAGAGCTCCGCAGACCAGTCAGAAGTGTTATCCCGTGGCCACTCATGTCGTGGCCGGCCCACTGAACTCCGTCCCGGACTAGCCCACAGTCACCATTCAGAAGAACAACTTCTATATTCTCAACAAAAACAACTTTCTCGAAAAAAACAACTTACCACAAAAAAACAACTTCTAGTATTTATTTTCTACTAGTTCGTACCCTTAAACAAAATTATTTTCCAGTTTCTAAAACTGCTTCTTTTCTGAATCACGGCATTACTGTCGGCTGCTCCAATTTTCTTTTTTGACAAACTTGTGGTGCTTTAGGTAAAATTTAGGGAGGTTTATGTCCTTGAGCGATTGAATTAGTATGGAAACAAATCTTTAAGCAAGGAAATTATCTAGCTGGTTTTTAAAGAGTCTGAGAAGGTTGATCTTGGATTTATGTGTAATGAGGTATTGTGTGGAATATATCTGGAAGAATTATCAATTTCAATGGAAATTGGGGGCCCTGTAGCACCTTTATCGATTTTTATTTATCTAGCTATACTACCAACCTCTCTCATTTTCTCTTTTTCACAAAGGCAGAGAAGGGGGCAGACCTTCACACCGTCGCACGTCGGCATTACTGGTGTTCTGACCCCCTCTGCTAATAGCTCCGGCGGAGGGAGAGGGTGAAACCATTGGTGATCATGTTGGACATGTAGATAGGTTTAGACTCTCGTGGAGGAAGCGCTTAAAGAATGATGTTCTCCAACGCCTTGGATTTTGTCTGTTTCTTTTGTTCTAGTCTCATATCCGTCTGATCATGGTGATGTTTCCTTCGGCATCATCGCGAGACTTGTGAAAGTTTGTACATAAGTTGGTGGATATATTAAGCAACCAGTCAAATTTGAATTAAAACCAAGACAAGAATTATGAAACGGAAGGAGTAATATTGTGGTAGGGTGAACGTGGGCAAAAACCAAAAACACCATGTTTTGCTTTTAATCCGTGGTTAGGGTTAATGAGATGCGCAGTTATCAAACAAAAATCTTGAAGCAGGGTTTATTCGCAGAACGAACTACTACTATTCAAGGATCTGTAGATACTTTTTTTTTTCTCACCTGCAGTTCCTCCCCAGGATCTCTTCTCGCGTGTACTCTGTCAGCTCCAGGAAGCTATCAGACGCGAAGATCTGCCAAAAAAAAAGGTCGGTTGGACAATTCGGTCAGTGTAAAATTGTGCGTGCTCTTTGCCTCTTTTCCATGAACAAGATTACACCCATTTCAGCTTACGGCCACTTACGATTGGGTTGTCCGGAGCCTTGGTCCGTGATGACGAAGTTCTTCTCAATACGCTCGAGCGTGGTGGCCAGGTCGAGCCCCTGCCTGATGTCCTTCTCCCTCTCCGCGCGCTCCCAGCTGTTCGTGCGCTCCACCGTCATCTTCACCTCCGGGGCCTCTACCACCGCCGGCTCCCTGCTCCCCACCGAGCTCCTCTTCCCCACCTTGAACCTGCCAAGAATTACATACAGCATCAGCAACTGTGAGGACAAGATTTTATTCAGTGTAATAATGTACAATGGTGGGATCGTCAACTGACCCCATGAGGGAGGAGCGGCCCGACTTGCGGCTGCTCATCATCTTGCTCAGCCGCGTATCCTCCTTCTTCAGGTCCCAGTGGGCGACTTGTAGCCGCCCGCGGACGGCGTGGCGGGGGTGTAGAGCGGCGAGCTGGCCACGGAGGCCATCTTGTCCGCGTCGCTGGCCTTTGGCGGCTCCCGCTCCGGCGAGTCGGCGCGACGCGTCTTCACCGTCTGCACGACCTCTGTCATCGACGACATCGCCTTCCCCTTCTGCCGGTCTGCGCTCCAAGGTAGATGGAGAGAATTTATCAGCGCCGGTCGAGAGAGACGATGGCAAGTTAAGGCAGAGTTTCGCGCGCGCGTCGGCTTACCGTCGTAGCGGATGAGCGACACCGGCAGCTCGTTCGGCCGCATTTGCTTGTCGCTCAGCCCCTCCGTGTACTTGCTCACCTCCACCTGCATCCTGTGCATCCATCCCATGGAAATCAGAGCACCGCACGAGCAAGAGCACAGTGTGCTGGACTGTTGGAGTAGCGAGGCGAGAAGGATCGGAGCTTAATTAATTACTTACCCGATGAACTTGATGACCTTGCCGTTGTCGTCGCGGATGGGCGTGACGGTGAGGAGATTCCAGAATGGGGTGCCGTCCTTGCGGTAGTTGAGCAGCCTGCCGCAGAAGCTCTTGCCGGCCTTGACGGCATCCCTGATCTTGGCCACCTCGTTCTGGTCCGTCTCGGGCCCCTGAAGAAACCGGCTGAACAAAGAGCAGAGCTCCTCCTTAGATAATGCATCACACCGATAATCAAGAAGAGGTCGTACGATGGACCGTGGACGTACCAGTTGCGTCCGATGATCTCCTTGGCGGAGTAGCCGGTCATGGTGTAGAACCCGGCGCTCGCGTAGATGATGGGGATGTCGGGCCGCGTGGCGTCGGAGACGACGAAGGTCTGCTGCAGGTTGGAGAGCGCGTCCTTGAGCTCCTGCGACACCCGCGGCATCGCGTCGTACGACGAGCGCCCCTCCATGGACGACTTGGCGCTGCCCATGCCGGTGCCGCTCGCGCGCCCGCGCTGCTGCTGCTCCGGCGGCTTCGGCCACCACCCCTGCTGCTGCTTGCCGTCCGAGCTGCCCGGCTCCTCCACGATCTCCTTCCCGCTGGAGCCGGGCAGCAGCGACGGCGGCGTCGGGAGGGTGAAGCCGGTGTCCTCCTCGCCGGGCCCGGACGGGAACGCCAACCACTTCTCCACCGCATCAACCGCGTCTTTCGAGGTGCTTGGCCCCGCCATGGTTGGCTCACGTGACGTGCTAGGTGCTGCGAGACGCCGGTGGCGAGACTGGTTTGATCAGCGGCGCAACTATGGTCGGCCAGCCATCTGCTGAATTTCCAGCCGCACTGAAGAAGAACAGAAGTTTCAGTTATTCAACGTAGAAGTGCAGAAAACACAATTGCTGTCAGCTTGTCATAAAATTCAGCCGAAAATTGTTGGAGAAGGAACAGAAAGAATGCAGAGGAATTCCCTCAGATATCTCATACATTTGAGGAAACTGTTCACAAGAAGAGGTGATGGCCGGAGCCACCACTTTCTACTCTTACCAATCTAGTGGTAGGATTCTCCATACGAATCGAACAGGCGATTTAATTCGAACATACAAACAACCTGTTCTGCCTTATGAGTGGAGACAAGCCAATAAACTACTCGTATGTTGTAACATGATGCTACAGTACAGTAGAGCAGTACTGCATGGAACATACCCTCACTGTTCCATTATCCAAAGCAGACCAATGAAACAGCGAACACTCCACTCCTTTGGTACTTCCAGCAGAGAAGGCCAGTACAGAAACGGCAAGCACATACATAAAAGGAAAGCACCAAACCTACCATCATAGGACAGAACTACATCCTCAGCCCAACCAGAAAAAAGAGCAAAAGGTCGGAGGAGGATCAACCAACCTTCAGGTGCGGCCCCTCCCAATAGCAGCTAGCTGGATGTAGCTACCAATCTATCTATGGAGGAATCGAAGCAGAGCAGTTGAAAAGAAAGCAAGAAAGGATGACCGATGGCGCAAAGGGAGAGGATAATGCAATCCTGCCCATGGTCGACTCACGGACGTCGTCTCGCCCTCGCGCTCCCGTTTTGTGGCCAACAGTGGACGCACGTACGATCGCCGGCAGCGCCAGCGGTGAGGACGCGTTCATTTTTCGCCCGGTGTGTGGTGGTGCTGGTGGTGACGGCGACGGCGACGTACGGGCAGAGGGGAGGAGATTTTTCGGGGCGGGTGTGCGACCACGGGAGCTTGCCAGGGGATTCAGTGGATGACGGGCTGCCGGGGAGGTCCGCCTGGCCGTCGCTGTCGCGAGGTTTGTTCCCGTCGGCGTGTGGGGGACGGTGACGGGGACGATCAGTGTGGCCGGGTGCTGTGGATAGCTAGGAACTATGAGCAGTCTGGTGGTACAAATGGGACACGCGTAAGATTCGACTAGTGGTATTTGGCGCGGCGCACGCCGCGCCCTCGATGTTAAATTTTGATGACGGTTTGGATTTAAAAAAAAGAAATGTTCAGATTTAAATTGTTTGAAATGAAGACAAAATGTCTGAGTCTTTTGTAAGGCATTTTTTTTGAAATTTTCGAATTTGATTTTCGGCAATGTGGCACGTAATGTTAGCATTTGTTGTGTGTTGTTATGTTGGTATGTCTTCATATTTTTTTTCGGTGAGTATGTTTGAATAGAAAATTCTTGATGAATTAATATATCTACATTTTTTATATATGTAGATAACGGTTTTTTCTATAGCATTTTTTTATATATATTTTATGGAATATCGGAATATTCGCGTAAATGTTGGACAAATTGCAACTTGAGAGCATGTTTTCTATTTTGTTATTGTAAAGTTGAACAATACATGTAGTTCTTAGATAAATGACGCCATTATTAAGTGAGATATGAAGCAATTGGAGTGTTGTAAAAAAATGATTCCATTATCATTTGTTTAAGAATTTGGAACATTGCATAAAAAGTCTTTTTTTTATCTATTTCTTTTGTTTAAACAAAACTCCGAATATTTCATATTTCTTTTATTTTTTGTAGACCATAAGAAAAGATTCGTTCAAATGAAATATAAACAGATTTTATAATCCATCATTAAGTAGACTCCATCCGGAAAGCTGTGACGTGAAATGTTAAAATTCTTCGTAATTTTTTGTCCAGAGTAACTGCAATTTTTTCTAGCAAATTTAAATGTTTAAGTGTGTGTTGTAGCTTGACATAGATATTTAATTAATCCACTTAATCAGGAGAAATACAGTATATAAGTATTTTGTAAATTTGAATATATTTATTTAGAAGGAATGCATTTAGGCTTTGTCGAAATGTTTGGTATGTTGAAATGTTGAAAAATATTTATATATTGTCGCAACTCGTGCAATTAAAACGTAAAATTTTCGTAAATAGATCAATTGTGCGTCCCGGCACGCGGCGCTGGGGAGGAGGCGGAGGCGAGGACGGCGAAGCCTCTCCTGTGCGTCGATCTGGACGCGGAGGCGCGCTGCGGTCGTGGAGCGCGTCGGCAGAGCCGCGGCGGCTCCCGCGTTGCGCGGAGAAGGAGGAGGAAGGGAGGTGGTGTGGACACTTTTACAAAAAAAGAACCCGGCGTTTCCTTTAGTGAAAATAAATGTATTGATTTTTTTTTAAGTTTCAATTTGTAATTAGTTTGGTATGTTGACGGATATATTGGAAGTCACTAATTTTGGAACATCTAGCAGTTTATGAAAATTGTCGGAATGCTGTAGAGCAGTACAGATGAATCTTCGAAATATGTTTTCCAAATCGGAATGATCAAATCTGGTTTAATTTTACAATAATGTTTTAGTTTCTCACCATATTTCGGAGGGAGTATATTATGGTTATGTACAAATATTAGCCATTTCAAGCATTAATTTAAATTTGAAAGCGGATGTATTGAAGTATGTTTTTAGGATTGGAAATTGTTGTAATTTTAAAAATTGGCTGTCGAAAGGGTTCATATTCGGAAATTTGTTCAAATTGGAAAATGTTTGCATTTTCGGGTTTTATTTACATCTGTAAAATGATCAGGCTTGGAGGTCGTTTAAATAGTTGAAGTTTCCAAATTTGAAATTTAGTATTTAAATTTGTGCCTATTTTAATATTTCGGTGGATACATTTGTAGTAACTAATTTTAGAGCATTTAGTATTTTTTGGTAACTGTTTAGAAATTGTGGAACAAAATTTACGAATAAATAGTTAGTATTTAAACTGGTGGTCATTTTGAAATATTGATGGATATGTTAAAAGTAAATAATTTTGTAGCATCTAGTGGTTTACGAAAATTGTCCAAATACCGTAGAACAACCATGCTGATTTCCACAAATTTTTTGAATTTTGTCTGAATTAATTCTGAGTTGTGTTTGAAAAATTGTAAAAGTTCTCGGGAAAACAAAAAGGAAAAAAAAAACTGAAAAGGGCCGGCCGGCCGCAGAGGAGCTGGCCCAGCCCGCGAGCGGCCCAGTAGGCCAGCCCGAGTCGTCGCGACGCCAGCATGACGTCACCAGGGGCGGGCTCCGCCGCGACAGCGACCCCGACGCCGGCGGCGCGCCACCGCGCTTGGGCACGCTCCCGTGCGCTCACCGGACGCTATGGAGGAGGGCTACCAGGGAGGGGCGGCGCCGCCACCTGTAGGTCGCCGGAGCGGCCGGGGCGGCGCGTGGACGCGGCGGAGCACGGTGGTTGCGGCGGCAGAGATTCCGGCGACGGCACGACGCCACGGCAGCCGTCCGTTGGAAAGGAGGTGGAGCAGACGACGGCGAAGCCGACCGTCGGCGTCGATCTGTCCGGGGAGGCTCATGGCGGCGGCGGAGCGTGGCGGCGCCGTCGGCGACGCGACGGTCGCGAGAGAGAAGGAGAGGGAAGGGGGCTCGGCGGCTTTTTTGCATAAAAGTCCTTAGATTTTTTCGTAATTGCTTGTAGGTCCTTCCCTTCATGTACGTGTGGACCGCGGGACAATTTATGGCGCGCGAGGGGTGTTTTCGCGAAATAACGGTGCGATGTGTGACTGGCATGTGGGACCCACCCCTGGGACTGTAGATGAACCGTAAAATACTGTGGATGAACAGTGCTCGAGCTGCGGAGAGGCCGCGATTTGGCTGCTCTTTAAATATAGTAGTAATAGATGGATGAACACTTGGTTTATGACTACTGGATGTCTGTCGCCCTACGAACTGCACCTTCTCATCAGGTTGTGTTGGGCTTCAGATTCAAGATCTTTTTCGGAGCTGTAGAATTTTAAGAAGAATAAACGGTGCTCCAATTTTGTATTTGCATGGAGAAGAAAATTGCGATGATTGCAGATGACCAGGTCCTCATTGGAAAGGAGAAAAAGAACAGAGGTGCGTTTTTGCAGATGACCGAGTGGTGGGAATGCCTTGGAGTAGGTTTTCTTCTGGACTGCAAGAAGAGAGGCGGAAAAAAACTCACTGCTCGACAAAATCAATAAACAAAGAGTAAGGATGACTCCAACGGGGCGACGCATCGAATCCGCGCGCCTCCGTTCCTGTCCGCGAGGGACAAAAACACGGTCCAACGGGGCGACGCGAACGGAGCGCGGTTTGTTTTTTTGTCCGCCGCGACGCATTCCTGACCCAAATTTGGGCCACCGATGCGTCGGCCCCGGACGTGAGCGGAGCTCTTTTGTGTCCTGCCCTAGTCCGCCCCTGGCCCGCAAATCAGACCATTCCCCACCCCAATCTCCTCCTCCTCCTCCTCCGCCCCTCTCGCCGCCACCTGCCGTCGCACCCTCGATTTGGCACTGCAGGCCATTCTGGGGACACCGTCACCGGAGCAGGTGCTTCCCCGCCGTCACCGGTGAATCTTGCGGCCAGGACCGTCCACAGCGCCCGCGGCAGACACGCCGCCCACAAGGTGTTCGGCCGTTCGCCCCAGCAACTCAAGTACGACCCTCGGCCATGGATAACGCGGATGCGTGGTTCTACAAGAACCACATCATGTACCACTTATCCTCGGACGATTCCTCCGACGATGACAGTGACGGCCTGGTCGCCACCCTCATCGTCAACGAGTACATAGAGAGGATGCGGCCGGTGTTCCGAGGCTCCTTGCCGGCCATTCTCCTGCTCATGACCGGAACCGGCGAGCTGGCCAAATCCAGTTGTATGGGGACTACTTTCGTCCCCACAAGCCCACATACCCTCTCAAGATTTTTCGGCGCCGTTTCCGGATGAGAAGGTCCATGTTCAACCGCATCCGGGTGGGCGTGATGCATTTTGATGACTACTTCATGTGCAAGCCCGATGCATGTGGTATGAGGGGCTTCTCGTCGTACCAGAAGTGCACCGCCGCCATTCGCATGCTTGCGTATGGGATTTACCGGCGATCTTGTGGACGAGTATGTGCGCATGAGTGAGTCCACGTGCCTGGAAGCCATGTACAAGTTCTGCGCGGTCGTGGTGCAGGTGTTTGGGCCAGAGTACCAGCGGGAGCCCAATGCTGCCGACATGACTCGCCTCTTGGCAATCAACGAGGCAAGAGGCTTCCCCGGGATGCTCGGGAGCATAGACTGTATGCACTGGGAGTGGAGGAACTGCTCATTTGCTTGGCAGGGGCAGTACAAGGGCCATGTTGGGGCCTGCACGGTCATACTTGAGGCCATGGCATCGCAGGACCTCTGGATTTGGCACTCGTTCTTTGGCATGGCCGGCTCGCACAATGACCTCAATGTGCTGCAGCGCTCTCCGGTGTTCAATAGGCTCTCCAATGGCCTGGCACCCCAGGTGACCTTTGAGATCAATGGTCACCAATATGACAAGCTCTATTACCTTGCTGATGGGATCTACCCCACATGGACTACATTTGTGAAGACATTCTCCAATCCCAATGATGAGAAGAAGAAGAGGTTTGCCAAGGAGCAAGAGAGCGCAAGAAAGGATGTAGAGCGTGCATTCGGTGCTCTACAGTCCCGATGGGCTATTTTTCGCCATCCTGCTCGGACATGGGACAAGGACCAGCTGTGAGAGGTCATGACAGCGTGTGTGATCGTGCACAACATGATCGTGGAGGACGAACGCGACGAGGGCTTGAATGATCAGGCATGGCAGTTTCGGGGTGAGTTGGTTGAGCCCCAGGGACCGTCCACATTTGCTCAGTTCCTCGACTTCCACTGTGACATTCGTGAGAAGGACTCCCATGTTCAGCTCCAAAATGATTTGGTGGAGCATGTCTGGCAGCACTACGGTAACCAGGGTGACCAGGGGCAGTAGTTCCATTTGATGAACTACTTGTCTTATTTATTTGGTTTGTAATGCATGAAACAATTTGTTATTTGCGAAACTGTTTATTTGTGTTTGTTTGAACTATTTGGATTGTAATAATAAGTACTTGATAAACTATTTGGATTGCTTTTATGAATTGTATTATTTGTGTTATTTGAGCTTATTTATTGTGCTTGATAATTGCTCGAGTATATATGGCCAAAAAAATGATCAAAAACCCTGGCCGGGCGGACTCAATGCGTCGGCCCGTTGGGGCAGTGGCCGGAAAGGGCGGACATGGGCCGGACATGGGTCCTTTTGGCGACGCAAACGGACCAAACGCGGACCAAACGCGCGTCCGTTTGCGTCGCCCGTTGGAGTCATCCTAAGATCTACGACGAGCATCTCCAGGCCCAAAGGTTATCCGGACGAGTAATTTTGGTGCCGTCCGGATGAGCTGTAAGCTTTGGGAGTTTTGATTAGGGTTTCGGTAGAGCAACGTGCTCTCCGTTGATCTCTTTATATAGCATGACAGAGGTACAATACAATTACATGTACAATATGTTACAAGCACCGTATACCGATTCTAATACTTCCCCTTTTAGATTGGTCCTGAATCGGTCTAACATCTGTCGTGTGGCTGGTTTGGTAAATATATCAGCCAACTGATCATCAGAAGAGATAAACCTCACCTCCAAAGCACCATCGGCAACTTGCTCGCGCACAAAATGGAAGTCGATCTCAATGTGCTTGGTACGAGCGTGAAACACCGGATTTGCTGTTAGGTAAGTCGCCCCTAGATTATCACACCACAAAATGGGTACACGCTGCCGAGTAACTCCAAGCTCTTGGAGCAATGTATCAATCCACATAGCTTCTGCAGCGCCATTTGCCAGAGCGTTGTACTCTGCCTCTGTACTAGACTGCGAGACGGTAGGCTGCTTCTTCGAGCTCCATGACACAAGGTTAGATCCAACAAAGATCGCAGCCTAGTCAGCGTCAGTGAAGATGCTAATTCCCACAGAAGGGGACTTGTTGATAGTCAAACCAGTATTCAGAGTTCCTCTAACATAGCGCAAGATGCGCTTAACCGCTTCCCAGTGCACCTCAGTAGGCTGGGCGAGAAACTGACACACTTTGTTGATGGCAAAGGAAATATCCGGACGTGTGAAAGTCAAATACTGTAAACCACCAACAATGTTGCGGTACCGGAAAGAGTCTTCAGTAGCTAGTGGTGGACCGGTATTCCTAGCAAGACGCTCCGAAGGATACAACGGAGTTGAAGTAGGCTTGCAGTTCTCCATGCTCACACGATGAAGAAGATCAAGTGCATACTTACTTTGAGTCAATGCTGCCGTCGCTATCCACTCGGGGTGCCTAATCAGCCTGCCAAATTAATGTTTTTTGTCTAGATTCAAATATTTTGACAAATACAAATCAACATACATGAATATTTTATAGTTTGAACACATACAATAAGTTTTCACAAATTAAAATAAAACTACAACTCAAACATCCGGTCCTTACAGCCCTGCCGATGCCAATCCCAGGCACGCCACAAATGTTGCATGATACGTCCAAAACGTATCTACTTTCCCGAACACTTTTGCTATTGTTTTACCTCTAACTTGTGTGTTTTGAATACAACTAATGCGGACTAACGCTGTTTTCAGCAGAATTGCCCTGGTGTCTTGTTTTTGTGCAGAAAGTCAACTTTCGGGAAAAACACCAGAAAAGATCGCAAACCTCCTATTTTACCAGAAGACTCACGGAGCCAGAAGGGGAGTCGAGATGGGCCACGAGTGGCCCAAACCACAGGGGCGCGGCCAAGGGGCCCCGCGCCAGCCTGAGGAGGGCACTCGGACACCTCCCCGAGCCCCCTTTCGACTACTTAACCCTCTCTGACCTAAAACGCGAGGGGGTCGTCCACTTCATCCAGAAACATCACCGTACGCCGCCGCCATCGCGAAACCTATTTCGGGGACCAGAAACTCCGTTCTGGCACTCCGCCGGGACGGGGAATTGGAGGAGATCATCGCCATCATCATCACCGACGCTTCTCCATCGACCATCCATGTTTCCCCCATCCATGTGTGAGTAATTCCCTGCTGTAGGCTGAGGGGGATGGTAGGGATTGGATGAGATTGTTCATGTAATAAGTTATAAGATCATTAGGGCATGGTGCCTAGTATCCGTTGTTAGTACTTATTGATGTTGTTGCAACTTGTTGAGCTTAATGCTTGTCACTAGGGCCCGAGTGCCATGATTTCAGATCTGAACATGTTATTGTTTCATAATGATATGCACTGTTTATTGATCATACCTGCAAGTTGTATACACATATTGTTGTCCGGAACCCGAGGTCCCAAAGTGACAATAATTGGGACAGCCGAGGGGAATGGCTGCGATGTGAGGATCACATGTGTTCACGGCGTGTTAATGCTTTGCTCCGGTACTTTATTAAAAGGAGTACCTTAATTACCAGTAGATTCCCTTGAGGCCCGGCTGCCACCGGCTGGTAGGACAGAAGATGTTGTACAAGTTTCTCATTGCGAGCACGTACGACTATATACGGAACACATGCCTATGTTTACTTAGTACTTGGATGCTTTATCATTATTATCTGCAATGCCTATGTCTTGATTATTATATGAGCTATCTTATCCATGCAGCGCCCGTTCATCCATCCCTATGCCTACAGTGTTTTAATCCTACTGTTTACTGCAATCACTACTGCTGTCTCTATTTACTGCTGCTATTATTTCACCGCTACTACTGCTATAAAACTGTTGCTACTGATAATCTGTGTCGAGCAAGACTATTCACAGGTGCAGCTGAATTGACAACTCCGCTGTTAAGGCTCTCAAGTATTCTTTGGCTCCCCTTGTGTCGAATCAATAAATTGGGTTTTACTTCCCTCGAAGACTGTTGCGATCCCCTATACTTGTGGGTCATCAAGACTATTTTCTGGCGCCGTTGCCGGGGAGCATAGCTTTATTTGTGAGTTCACTTGTGATCTATATTGCTCGCTGAAATTTATTCATCATGGGTAAAGCTCGTGATGAGAGGGTCCGTGTATTGCCATCCACTACAAGAAAAGGTACGACACTTAGTACCTCTGCTGCTCTTGACTCACCATCTGTATTGAGTCAACTTGTTACACCACCACAATCTTCACGTGTTGGTACTACTGCTGAATCTGAAATTGCCTCTGATAATATTGATGATGCTTCTACTGTGATTGATGAGAGTATTTCATTAGGTCCACTTTTAGATGCTGCTATTGCTAGGTCTAAACAACTTGAAAATACTAGAACACCTAATGGAAGTCCTACTACTCCTGTTTATTCACCTGAGTTAAGGGATTATACTTGTGATGATGATCCTGATGAAACTTATGTGGAACTTGATGATGATTTTATTGATAAATGTAATGCTACTACTGGTGCAAGTAATATTAGAAATTTTCTTGCACAACATGCTGTTAAATACAAGTTGTCACCTGATCCTAAGTTTGCCACTTCTCCTATAAACATTAAAGATAAGGATTATGATTTTTCTCTTGATTTATCTCATATATCTATTGTTGAGAAAACTCCTTTTTGTGGCACTAAGAGTGAAAGTGCTGTAGAGCACATGAATGAGCTCTCTACTTTGAGTGGCTTATTTTCTGATGATATCAAGAAGCGTAGCTATTTTGTTGCTAAGATTTTTCCTTTCTCATTAAAAGATGATGCTAAAGCTTGGTATAACAACTTGCTCCTGGTTCTATTACTAGTCCTACTGGTTTGCTTAATGTTTTCTTTCAGAAATATTTCCCTGCTAGTGCTCAACATGATGCTTTGCAGAGAATTTATAACTTTGACCAGGAAGATGAAGAGAAACTTCCAGAGGCATGGACAAGGTTTTGCTCTCTTATCAGAGCTCGGCCTGGACATGATTTGGAAAAGCATGATCTACTTGATATATTTTACAGTGGACTAACTATTGAATCTAGAGCATATCTGGATAGTTGTGCTAGTTGTGTTTTCAGGAAAAGAACCCCTGAAGAAGCTGAAGAATTATTGGCTAAAATCAGCCAGAATTATGATGATTGGACTCTACCTGCGCCGACCCCCACACCTACACCGACACCAATATCAAAGAAGAGGGGAGGTATGATTGAATTGAATGATGAAACAATGAGGAGGCCAAGAAGACTCTCATTGAGAAGGGTATTAAATCTGAAGATGTGAAGAACCTTCCACCTATTGAAGATTTGTGTAAGCCAATTCCTCATCCATCCATAATTGAGGTTCACTCTCTCCACAGGTTCGATGAAGGAGATATTCCCTACTCTAAACCACCTGATCAATGCTTAGATGAATTTGATAATTATGTTATTAAGCAAGATAATTTTAATATGAGAGTAGAGAATCATTTGCATGAAAACTCTCAAGCTATTAGTAAGTTGCATGATATTGTGGAGAGAACCTCCAATGATGTTAAGATGCTTATTAAACATTTCCATATGGTTCAAACTCAAATTGATCAACTCACTAAAGTGCAACAAGACATGTTAGCCAATGCTTCTAAAGAAAAATTAAAACCTGTCTATGTTAGCACTAGAAGTGGAGCTCATACTCAGGATCCTTTATATCCTGAGGGACATCCTAAAAGAATTGAACAAGATTCTCAACTAGCTGAAAATCCAGTTTCTCCTTCTAAGAAAAAGAAGAAGAAGAAACATAAAAATGTTGTAGAATCCTCTGAAACTGTTAATGATCCTAATAGTATATCTATCTCTGATGCTGAAACTGAAAGTGGTAATGAACTTGATAGTGATAAGGATAAAAATGATGCTCTTGATAAAGAAGTTAGTGAAAAGGAACCTGAAAAGCATACTAAAAACACAAAGTACACTAAGGAAGACTTCATTGCTAAGAAACATGGTAATGAAAGGGAACCTTGGGTTCAAAAGCAAATGCCTTTTCCAACTAAGAAACTAAAATCAAAGGAAGAAGAACATTATAATAAATTTTGTGAATGGATGAAACCCTTGTTCTTGCAAATTCCTTTGACTGATGCTATTAAATTGCCTCCTTACTCAAAGTATATGAAAGATATTGTTTCTAACAAGAGGAAAATTCCTAATGAGGAAATTTCTACTATGCTTGCTAATTATTCTTTCAATGGCAAGGTTCCTAAGAAGCTTGGAGATCCAGGTATACCAACCATCCCTTGCTCCATCAAGAATAATTATGTTAGAACTGCTTTATGTGATTTGGGAGCAGGAGTTAGTGTTATGCCTTTTTCTCTCTATAAGAGACTCTATCTTGATAAATTGATACCTACTGATATATCTTTGCAAATGGCTGATAAATCTACTGCTGTTCCTGTTGGCATTTGTGAGGATGTCCCTGTTCAAGTGGCTAACAATTGTTTAATTTTGACTGATTTTGTTGTTCTTGAAATGCCTGAAGATGATAATATGTCTATTATTCTTGGAAGACCTTTTCTAAATACTGCAGGTGCTGTTATTGATTGCAATAAAGGAAAAGTAACTTTCAATGTTAATGATAAAGAACATACTGTTTATTTCCCCAAGAAAGTTGACAAGATTTATGGAGTCAATACCATCTCCAATTTTAAAACTATCAAAGTGGGAAGTATTGATTGCCCTATATATGATCATCAAGAAGGATATCAAAACATTATGATTGGATCCATATCAATACAATACAAGGTAACATGAGTGTTTCATGATGTTTAAATCATTTGTGTCATGTAAATTTATTTGGTGCCAAGACTTGATCAACCTTGTTATCAAATGTATTTGCATACATGAAAGAGCTAAACAGCATTTCTTTCTTCAACTTTGTTTTACCTCCTGTAGTGATAATTAGGTTGCAAAAGTTTAGTTGTTTTGAATTTTAAAAATAATTTTTCTGCCCAAGTTTTATTAATTTAAATATCCAGATTTCGTGTAAATTGAAAGTTTTCAAAACTCTGTAAAAATTATACCATTGGTCCTATTTTTCAAAGAGCATCGTGGGAGTGCCTGGTGCTGACCAAGGGGACCCACCATGGGGTCAAACCACATGGTGGCGCGGCTGCCCCTTGGCCGCGCCAGCCACTGAGGTGGGGCACCCTTGGCCCTCCAACAGTTCCCCCACCTACCACTTCTTCCTCTTGCATCACTCAGCTCGTTTTTCTCTCTCACACCGAGTTTTTGCTGTTCTTCCTCGCGATTTCGATCTCTTTGTTCAGCCCATCTCAGCTGCTGAGATTTGGGGCAATTGCTCTCAGGTATGTGACTCCTCCATGTATCCAAGTAGAATTTTGTTTAGTAAGTATACCTTGAGTATTTTGCTGCTGTAGGTGACTTGTTAAGTGAGTATGCATGCTTGTTCTATGTTGATATAATCAGTTTTGATGCATGTTTAGTCCTCTAGCAAGTCTATAGTAGTTCCCCTCATTTGTATGCTTCAAAAATCAATTTTTATGATATGTGTTGAAAATTTCAGAAAGGAAAATGCATAACCACAACTTTGGAGAGGTGTTTGAGAGTGACTCTCAGAGGGTAAGAAGACCCTTGAGGGCATCCACTCGAGTTAGGCGCTCCTATGATGAAGATGTCATTGCACCAAACATTGGAGATGGAGGGGATGATCAAATCCCAAATGCTTCATCCTTTCCATGCATTGAGTTTCTAACTAATGCAGGTTTGCTTGATGACTTCAGGTTTCTCATCCAGAGGGTTGGTTTAACTACTTATATGCAGGATGAGGGTGTCCAACATTATTGGCTCACCAAAACTTTTGTTGAGAGTTTTAAATTCACAAACTCATCTTATGGACCTGTTGTTAAATTTAAGATCTATGATATGCCTGTTACCATGAGTTTGAATGACTTTTGTGCTGCCATAGATATTGCTCCTATAGGTACAGCGAAGAAGATTGAAGGAAACACCCGCGACTTGGTGGAACTTTATCGAGCAGTGACCGATGACGATAGCCGCGACGCTCATCGCGGCAAGATAAGGAATATCCAATACCTGCCATCAAGTATTTTGTTTTCTACCTTGCTACTAGCATTCTTGGTAGGGAAAACACCAGCAACATTTCTAATTATCATCTTGCTTTTCTTGCTGCTGCACTTAATGGTAACACTGCTTACAACCTTGGTGCTCTTATTGCTCGCCGCTTAGCCGCTAAAGGACCCATCTATGGTGGGATTGTTGCGAAGCGTGTTGCTGCTAGTTTTGGTCTTTCTGCGACACCTACTGATGATGTGCTAGCCCCTGTTAGGCTTGATCTTGCTACTATGATAGATCATCAGTTTGCTGCACCAGGCTCTCGCATAGGGAACATTGTTTATAAAGTGTTTTATACTAACGGGGAGGCAACCGAGGTCCCTTTGCCCCAGGCCGATTTGTTTCCTATTCACAGGAGGCCGTGGTCGTACTCCAAGGATGCATTGGAGGAGCAGCTTCGACTGCAAGGTTTTCACCAGCAGCATCAGGAGGAGGAAGAGGCACCTGGTGATCACTACACCGTCACTTATCCTGGTGCGTCGTCAGGCTCGTACCAGGATGAGTACCCTTCTTCATCATATCACGACAGTGGCACATCATGGGGACAGTGGCATTGACCTCCACTTAGGCCAAAAGCCTAAGCTTGGGGGGAGGTATATCGACATCTCACTCATTTACATATCATATCTTGTCGATACTTTGTATATCCATGTTGCAGTTTTCTTTCTTTCTTTTTAATTGTTTACCTTTTATTGCTGCATTCCAAAACACAAAAAGACCAAAAATATTTCTGTTGTTTCTCTTCATTTGTTTCTTTAAGTTTCAGTATTAGTTTGCTTAGTTTTAAAATTCGGTTTGTTATTCAAAAATCTAAAAATATTTTGCTTTATTGTTTGTTTCTTTTTGCTCTTGTTTCAAAAACTCGAAAACCCAAAAATATTTGTTGTTTCTTTTTGGTTTTGTATAGTGTTTTCAGAGTTGGACAGCCATCCGTGACTCCGAGGAGCTTGGTTTTCATTCTTATCATTCGAAGCAACACAAGTGAAAAAGCAATAAGGATGATCTACAACAACTCGAGTTGGGGTGAGAGGCTGGTATGAACTCTATTTGTTTTCATTTTTGTACATATACTCATCTATGTGAGCATGCTTAGTTGGTTCATGTGAGGTATATGTCATTTAGTGGATGCTTAGTAGTTCTTGTTCTCTCATGATCGGTCCCAATTTATTAATAGTGGTAGCATGTTATGTTGATGTTTGCTTGCATTGTTCTATTCATAGAGGGTATGACATTGTGGTATCCTCCTCTGAATAATTCATTCGAATTGACTTGGCACATGCTCATGCATGCATATGACTGAAAAACAAAAGTCAATTAAGCCTTGATGATTTATTTTGACTCAGAGTTCTTGTATCACTTTTATGCCTCAATTAATTTCATTTTGTCGCAAGCATGATTATGACGGTTATTGCTCTCTTGATTGTCGCTTCCCAGTCTATTGCTAGCCTTCACTTGTACTGAGCGGGAATGCTGCTCGTGCTTCCAAAACCATGAAAACCAAGTTATTCCAAAGTGTCCACCATAAATACCTATGCATGGCATTTCGAACCATTCAAGTAAATTTTCATGTGCTACCTTTAAAACCTTCAAAGTACTTCTCAATTTGTGTCAATGTTTTATAGCTCATGAGGAAGTATGTGGTGTTTTATCTTTCAATCTTGTCATTCAGACTTTCACCAATGGACTAGTGGCATATACATCCGCTTATCCAATAATTTTGCAAAAAGAGCTGGCAACGGGGTGCCCAGTCCCAATTAATTATAACTTTCATCAATAATTCTCTTCACATGTTTTGCCCTGATTTATCAGTAAGCAACTTAATTTGCAAATAGACACTCCTCCATGGTATGTGAATGTTGGAAGGCACCCGAGGATTCGGTTAGCCATGGCTTGTGCAAGCAAAGGTTGGGGGGAGTGTCACCCATAATGAAACTAAAATACATGTGTAAACAAAAGAGAAGAGGGATGATCTACCTTGCTGGTAGAAATAACATCCTTCATGGGAGCCGCTCTTGAAAGTCTGGTTGACAAGGGGGTTAGAGTACCCACTACCATTCGTTGACAACAACAAACACTTCCCAAAACAATTTTGCTTCTGTTTTAAAAATAAAAAGCTCTAGCACATGATAATCCCTGCTTCCCTCTGCGAAGGGCCAATCTTTTACTTTCATGTTGAGTCACCATCCTTTCTTTGAGCACTTTCTCGAGAGCATAGTTGTCGTTCTTAGTGTAATGTGCTTGTCCCAGAATGTGGTTAACTGTGATATAACTTTGATGCTTTTATCTTTGATATCTTTGATTCTAGTCTTCCCATGAACTTCAGAGGTGCCTGGGCATTTATGTTTTGCTGTACAAAAACGGGCAAGCGAGATACCATCTTATCATATCCTATTATGAGCATTACAATCTTGTGAATTAATATGTTTCATGTTTGTCGCTATTAGTATGTTGGTATCTTTTCATAGTTTACATGCCTATTGAGTGACATTATTTGCATTTGCCTCATCTTGAATTGCCTAAGCATTTGTTCATATAGTGAGAATATATGCATCATATGAAGCAAATGTGTTCGTGAAAGTCTTTTATCGCACTCAGTTGTTAACTGAATTGCTTGAGGACAAGCAATAAGCTAAGCTTGGGGGGAGTTGATACGTCCAAAACGTATCTACTTTCCCGAACACTTTTGCTATTGTTTTACCTCTAACTTGTGTGTTTTGAATACAACTAATGCGGACTAACGCTGTTTTCAGCAGAATTGCCCTGGTGTCTTGTTTTTGTGCAGAAAGTCAACTTTCGGGAAAAACACCAGAAAAGATCGCAAACCTCCTATTTTACCAGAAGACTCACGGAGCCAGAAGGGGAGCGGAGATGGGCCACGAGTGGCCCAAACCACAGGTGGCGCGGCCAAGGGGCCCCGCGCCAGCTGAGGAGGGCGACTCGGACACCTCCCCGAGCCCCCTTTCGACTACTTAACCCTCTCTGACCTAAAACGCGAGGGGGTCGTCCACTTCATCCAGAAACATCACCGTACGCCGCCGCCATCGCGAAACCTATTTCGGGGACCAGAAACTCCGTTCTGGCACTCCGCCGGGACGGGGAATTGGAGGAGATCATCGCCATCATCATCACCGACGCTTCTCCATCGACCATCCATGTTTCCCCCATCCATGTGTGAGTAATTCCCTGCTGTAGGCTGAGGGGGATGGTAGGGATTGGATGAGATTGTTCATGTAATAAGTTATAAGATCATTAGGGCATGGTGCCTAGTATCCATTGTTAGTACTTATTGATGTTGTTGCAACTTGTTGAGCTTAATGCTTGTCACTAGGGCCCGAGTGCCATGATTTCAGATCTGAACATGTTATTGTTTCATAATGATATGCACTGTTTATTGATCATACCTGCAAGTTGTATACACATATTGTTGTCCGGAACCCGAGGTCCCAAAGTGACAATAATTGGGACAGCCGAGGGGAATGGCTGCGATGTGAGGATCACATGTGTTCACGGCGTGTTAATGCTTTGCTCCGGTACTTTATTAAAAGGAGTACCTTAATTACCAGTAGATTCCCTTGAGGCCCGGCTGCCACCGGCTGGTAGGACAGAAGATGTTGTACAAGTTTCTCATTGCGAGCACGTACGACTATATACGGAACACATGCCTATGTTTACTTAGTACTTGGATGCTTTATCATTATTATCTGCAATGCCTATGTCTTGATTATTATATGAGCTATCTTATCCATGCAGCGCCCGTTCATCCATCCCTATGCCTACAGTGTTTTAATCCTACTGTTTACTGCAATCACTACTGCTGTCTCTATTTACTGCTGCTATTATTTCACCGCTACTACTGCTATAAAACTGTTGCTACTGATAATCTGTGTCGAGCAAGACTATTCACAGGTGCAGCTGAATTGACAACTCCGTTGTTAAGGCTCTCAAGTATTCTTTGGCTCCCCTTGTGTCGAATCAATAAATTGGGTTTTACTTCCCTCGAAGACTGTTGCGATCCCCTATACTTATGGGTCATCACTGCACTATATCATTTCAGAGTTCATGATGTGTGTTTCCATCACGAATCTTCATATGCATTGGGAGAAAATCGGTGAAATCAGTCGACGTCGTGAGTAATATCAACAAGAGGACCCTAAAAGATATATGGCAATGGCACACAGAGTATGATTCTGCACTGGATCAGCGAGGGTTAAAGATTGTCTTTCGCAAACGTTGCCCTCCAAGATGCTAACATTCGGATAACGCTGGCCTATCAACTCTATCTGCATCAGCCCACGTCCAAAGGTAACATGCACAACACCTAGATGGGCCATGGTGTGCCAACGGTCAGATAAAACTGGGTTTGGCTCGGGGAAGCAAACTTGTGGGGGTGTCACTACGGAAAGGCTTACCCTTCGAAAGGGCAAAAACAGATGCTGTGAGCCTGCCATGTGTAGCTATTGCGTGGTGCAGCAAAATCGAATTTGAACACGGCACCGTCACGGCCCCCCGCGCCGGTGCGTCACGAAACCTCGGCCTTTTTCTCGTGAGAGCCCCGCGCGGCTGCTGTACGGCTGTACAATCACCGGGCGAGCTGGTTGTACAAGCCAACCCAGCGTGAGAGCAGCCCCGTGCATGCCTACGGCTCTACATCACCAGGCGATCTGATTGTACAAGAGCGTGAGAGCAGCCTCGTCCCGTGGTCCCGCGCATGCGTCGCTGTGGCGCTGTGACGAGCTGGAGATCCGGGACGTACAACGATTGGCCCGCGCATGTACGTTCAGCATGAAGCCCTCCGCGATCTCTGTTCTGGCGGCTCGCGCATGCGTATGAAAAATAAATCCTAACGTGTAGCTGGTACTCACGCGGGCTTGCATCGATCGGAAGCTACACACTACACACAACGTAAAGGGAAAAATTAGAAAGGTACATGTACACACCAAGTACAAAACTATACAAGAACACATAAAACTAAAGTACAAAAAAATTATACAGAAAGTACGTCGTACAAAATTACACAAAAAGTACATGTACATAGAAAACGAAGTACAAAACTGCACAGAAAGTACAAAAACACATTAACTGAAGTACATCTGTCGTGTGGCTAGCTGGTACTCACGCGGGCTTGCATCGATCGGAAGCTACACACTACACACCACGTAAAGGGAAAAATTAGAAAGGTACATGTACACACCAAGTACAAAACTATACAAGAACACATAAAACTAAAGTACAAAAAAATTACACAGAAAGTACATGTACACAAAAACGTCGTACAAAATTACACAGAAAGTACATGTACATAGAAAACGAAGTACAAAAGTTAAAACGCTTTTTAATTTGAATGAACGATTCTCAAGATATTTCGTTTTAAAATTTCGTTTTGGAAAAATAAAAGGGAAAACTCCCATGCCAACCTCACGTATCCCTTTCTCTCTTCTTCCCCACTTTTATTCTGGTTGCGCCACTTGGCGGACATACAAACAACTGCAGGGGACCGCGTAAAGGAGACGGTGACACTTGTCGCCACGGAAACGCACGCGGGTTGGTCGCGAAGGCAAGCCTTTTTTTAGTGATTTCGAAACTTGTGCCCAGAACAATACGGCTCCTTTACGCCCCTAAGGCCCCGCTTGGGACATAGGTTTTATTTCCGGCCCGTAACTTCATACCGGGCCGTTTCACAGACCTCCACCGGTCCGTGGCCTTTACGGGGGGGGGGGGGAATGAGCCGAATTCCGAACGAACGGGTAAAAGAAAACAGCCAACCAAGCAGCGATACTGGGCTTCGTCGGAAAAATAGCGACCTCCGAAAAAAAACCCGGGTGTTGGGCTAAATTAAGAGGCCTAAAAAAAGCACGGTTCCTCTACGAATAATGCGATGACTGCATACGCCATTAGGGATATTAAAACTGAGCCAACTAGGAGGCCATTGACAGCACTCTCACGATTTGGACGTTTTTGACCGTCAGATGCCCTTAATCTCTTATTTCTAACCGTTGGATTAACCTTTACTCTCGCATTGGCTTATTTATGCCCGAGGGACGCTGCTCTGGCCATCAAATCGGCCTCAAGCGGTTGATTTGGGCCGGATACCTGAAAAGCCCAACAACTTAAGCGCTCGTTAGGCTCACTCTGTACAAAAAAAAGTCAACGAACAGACCACGAGCGGAGGATGAAGCGACGGGGGCAGACGGAATCGCCGTCGATCCACCGCGAGGCGCGCGCTGCGGGCCTGACGCTCGCGATGCGGTCGATACACCTCGAGTGCGACCAGCGGCGCGGCCGCACGCGACCCGCACGGCCGACCAGACCCACGCCTGCCTCAGCGCCGCATCGATGGCCTCATCCGGTCGTATGGCACCGAGCTTAATTTCCCGAATTAATGGAGATGAACTGATGCGTTGCTCGTGATTGCTCTTCATGCGCTCAACCGGTGAACTTTGTTTTAATTTTCAGTTCGTGCAGCCCTCTAATGGCAGCCATCATGGCCAAATCGCTGGCATCGAGTGATTGCGGTGCGTTACTACACGACCTCTCCTCTCCTATAAAATCTGTTATCTCAATCTTCTCCATACCACTCCCAATCGAGCAGAACTTCCACGCCCCATGTCATCCTGCTAGGTTGTGTGTATGTCCTCCCAAATCCCCATTTTCTCAATTTTTGCATTGTGTGCATTGAGGCCGTATCTAACATCCAAAAATCATTTTTTTCGCAGGTTCTGTTCATCCTTGTTCTGGAGTTCTTCCAATTTGGTTCGATTCTGTTGGCTCGGATTTTATTGGTTGCGGAGTTTCTGATTCCAGTTTTTGCAATGGCTTCAGCCCCCAGGTGAGTTTGTTGAATACCCCTAATATTATATGTCCTGTTTATATTGTTTCAGATTGCTGCGCTTATATTCATTTAGTACAATTCCACCTGAGGATTGCTCTTGAGTGCTCACATCCAAGAACTATTCATGTTTGGGTTAAATTTTTGTAATCACTTGAGCAGACGGGCAGGTTGTGCTACAATAATTTAGTGAGGATACGAATCGCTTGTTTGTAGGAACTCCACACCATCTTATGGAGGCAGCGGCATGGCACTCATTTGGTTGGCTGGTTCACGAATCTTGGTAGAATATTGGTTTCATGACGATTGTTTTAGTCACCTGCGCTAGTATGCTACTGAACCAACCTATCCAAGATGTGCAATTTAGTCTAGCGTGGATAAATTGTGAAAGTTTGGCACTTAGTAAGGTGAGATTCTGTTCTTGGTTGTGCTAAGAATTTTCTCATGGAATTTTAGACTCTTTTTGGATACAAAGTTTAACATATCTATTTTGTTTATTCATGTTTACTGTGGCTTTGATTTCAGTGCTACTGAATTGGTTGATTTATAGGAAGTATATCTATGGAAATAATTTGATGGTGATGCCAATACAGTACAGGACATGCCAAATGATAGGGAGCTCTTTTATCTAAAAATGATAGGGAGCTCTACTGAATATGTCAATTTTTTCATAACATTCATTCTAGATTCAGGAATGCAGCTACATTGCCAAAAATACGATTTGTTATTTAAGAAGAAAAATTCACTGAACGAAACTTCACTGTCAGAATTCTTATTTTGGAGTCTGCCCTATACGATTAAAATTATAACTGAGCCAAAGAGAAGCTCTATCACACATCCAAATTTCTGACTGGCATTATTTTTTGGCACCGATTATTTTTATGAGCAAGCCTATCTCTATGACACCAATTATTTTTGGGCTATTACCTCACGTCCTCACCTGTAATGTGATGTTGAGATGGCTGCAGACATTGACCATACCATGTAATTTTTCGGTGTTTATTCTTGTATGGGCAAGCAGCCATATATGTTTGTAGCTGATGAGTTGCCTTTCCAGGTTACCTTGCTCATAAATGAACTAGGAATGACAACGAAAGACATTGGGGCTGCAAACACTATACTAGAGCTAAAATATAAATTGGTCTGTGGTTAATCTTACCCTGAGCCGATGCAATACTCTTTATTCAATAGTGGAGCTGAATATAGAGCGATCTGTGTTGTAAAATGAAGAAACTATTAAGAGAGAAATCACATTATGGTATGGCTTCTCTCCCATGTGTATCATTTCTAATTAGCTTTGTGTCGGTAGTCTTGCGTTCTAATATGATTTCTGAACCGTTTCACGTCACTCTCTAATTAACATGTGACATGCATAAATGAAGTGTGTGTTTTGGCAGATATGGAAACTGCAATTTGTTTGGATATTTTTCATATCACGTTGTAAATGATTGTACATTAACATAAATTTTGTACTTCTCCAACCACTATTTACTTAATTTTACCTTCTGTTGAAATTGCTCCATTGTCAGTTAATTAATTTCGCTAGCATTCAGTTAAGTAGTGCACAATTGCAAGATAATAAACTACTGAGGAGGCTAAATCAGTGACAAATATTTGTTAGTATATTCAGTTTGATTTGACGAGGACATTGAGCAAAACTTCTTATATTAATCCTTGGTTTGTATTGCATATGTTTTGACCAGCATTTGTGATTTAACAAGTTGAGCATATAAATGGGCTTGACTTAGGCTGGTGTGCATACATATTTTACATGTATAAATTAAAATATGAAGGCTGAATGCAGGCTAATTGTACAATATGGTAGGGTAGGCACACAAGCATTATAATTAGCATTTATGTTGCATGCGGCCTGATCTTCTTGACCACCATACATAATGTGGATATACCAATTAATGCTTACGTAAGTATTGTATTATCTTATATTTTTACCACTATATTTGAGAAAAAATTAACTTATGTTGTCAACTATCTTCATCGGAGAAGCTCATGATCGTCAGCGGCAGCGGGAAGATGGATATGCTGCTGCGGTGGGTCTATCAGATGTGAATGTGCTGGTTCATTTGTTGAAAAAAAAGGGATGAAGTAGCGGAAGTTGATATGGAAGATTGGAATGTGTTTCAAACAATCCAGAGCTCTTAGTCTACCAGAAGCATGCGCTAGCGTGTGGCACGGGTCGCGAGCATGCTGAGACGCGGGCGATACCGGCCTCCAATTTTAGGTGTCCATCTCTCTTGCACTTTTTTTTTTTACTGTGAATCCAACTATCCAAGGCATAATGAGGGCCTATATTGCCCTACGGCGATGCTACTCGCGTGTGTCGCCTGAAAGGGATGCGGGGGCGCGATGCTGGTAGGCGGCTGGTACGGTATTTTTCTTCGTTTTCTTCTTTCTTAGTTACTTTGTTCCGTTTTCTTTGTTTCTTAACATTTTTTATGAAAAGTTTCATATCTCGAAAAGTTTCAGATTTTAAAACTTTTTGGATTTTGAAAACAGTTTGGTTTTTAAAATTTGTTCAAATTTCAAAATTGTTCAGATTTAAACATTGTTTGGTTCTTAATTTGTTCGGATTTGATTTTGTGTTCAGATTTGAAATTTTGTTCAAATTTAAAATTGTTCATGTTTAAAAATTGTCCCAATTTTGAATTTTGTTTAGATTTTAAAAAACAATTCGGAATTGATTTTTTATTGGATTTGAATTTTTTCGGATTTGATTTTTGCTCGGATTTGAAAATTTTCAGATTTTTTTAAATATTAGATTTAAAATTTTGTTTGGATTTGAATTTTGTTTGGCTTTGAAAATTGTTCGGATTTTAAAATTGTTCAGAGTTGATTTTTTTCAGGTTTGAACTTTATTCGGATCTGAAATTTGTTTGAATTCAAAATTTGTTTGAATTTGAATTTGTTCAAATTTTAAAAAATGATTACAAGCGCTAAAGAAGAAAACATACCGTTGTTTTCTGTTGGGCCGGCCCATGAAGCAGCAGTCGCTGAGGCAACTCTGTGAAGTTCGGCCTTAAGGCGATCTACAAGACTTCCCCGTAGGCCATAACGAGCTAGCAAGGACCTATGAACTAGTTGTGTGCCGTATCAACTTAGTTCTTGACTCATCGGATTTGAGTTGTGCATAAACGGTTCAGAGTGATTGTATTCCACCTATCTGTACATCCTTTAGTTTCTAGAAATTCATGTACGCCAGGAGTATATTATGTTGTTGGTGTAGTCGTGTAGAAAAGTAACACAAACCTACCCCTAGCTATCCTTGGGCGATACCCGTAACAACTCAAGCTACATGCGTGTTCCCAAATCCCAACATAGAGGAAAAAAAAGAGGTGCCCATATATATACCCTAGGCATGCAAACTAAATCTTCATCATCAATCGCACTTAACACACCAACGCCACCACCCTAGATCTACCGATCGAAATTCAGCCAAGGGGCAAAGGAGAGACATCCCGGCTCATGGCCGATATCGAGAACCCTGACACCAACGACGACGGACTCATGGTGATGGTGGCAGAGCGCAGCGAGTTCGCAAGAATCACGGCCATGTGCATAGTGGTCTTCCTTGCTTTCGGGGTACTCGTCCCCTCCGTCCTGCTCTTGGTACTCTTCGAGGAAACCTATCCTACCACCAAGCTCGCCGTTGTCGCGCTCATCGCAGGCGCCATAGGATTCAGCGTTGTCATCACGTGTATTTGCCTTCTCTCTCGACTTATGGATGACTACTACGACGTCGAGAATCCAAAGAGACGTGGTAGACTCATAGATAAATTTGTCCAATACAACTTTGATTTTTTTTAAATTGATAGTGTGCTGATCGATTGATCGATCCAACAGTCGCGGACAATCACAGTTATCCATATATGTGCACCATAAGCTTGAGATTTAATATATTCTAGTTTTGTGCAAAGCGTATGTCATTTAATTAATTTTATAGTATGTGTTTGCTTTCCGTCGCGTGTGATTCAAATACTAGAAACCTCAAACCGTTTGTCTGATTCGGAATCTGATTTTACATTTGGCTCTATATCGAGAAGGGCTTCAAATATAGCTCCTCCATTGGGTATGTTTTAGCAAAAAAGGAGTCTCTTGTTACACGCAGTAAAAACATAATTGACAACCTATTTTAAATAAGAGTACGTTACCACGTTGTATCTTGTGAGTATCAGTACCATGACCATTTCAAGTGCCCCATGCCCCCATCCATCTGTTGGTAGGAGTTCAGTTCAGAGTAGGCTATGGCCGGCCCTGTATCGAAATTCTTCCACCACGATGGTGTGAACATCTAACTAACTGAAAGAACCTACACTTTTTCTGATATTTGTGTATGCCAAGCAGATGAGAATCTGATGCTATTTGACGTTTGAAAAGCTAATAATCTTGCACACTACCTGGTTGACTGGTTCGAATTAACATTTGTATATCCTGTCTCTTGCCGGCCATGTACTACAGCTAGGCATGTTGTGACTTTCAGCTAGGCATGCAGGCATGTAGTGACTTTCAGCTAGGCTGGAGGCCAAGTTATCCAACTCAGTGTATCTGTATGGCTTGCATGGTGTAAATGTAATTTGCAAAGGTGTGACTCTCCCCAACATATTGCGTCCGTTTCAAATTAATTTACCCATATTTAGTATAACTAGAGTACCAATTACCATGTAATTGTTCTGGCTCTGTTACACAAACGTCAGGTCCCACTTTTCAGTGGAATTGGCAATGATGCATGAGAAACTTTACACGTTAAAATAAAACCAACTAATCATGTGCAAGTAACTGAATAATTTTAGGCGAAATGGAGAAAGAGGAAAGAAAGAAAAAAAGTGGTCTGGGGTAGACTGCGTCCGATATGACATGACAAGTTCGGTTCACCGAAAATATGAGTTGAAATTGGTGGAAGCCGGGCAGGCTGAACATATAGGGAGGAAGTGGAGGGTCCATTTGGTTAGCCCTTTTTCTTCTCTCCTACCAGAAAAACAGGGACTGTTCACTTCAGTCATTGTGGCAAGTCTGGCCACAACAAAGGTGGCATGCAACCTAAGAAGCAAACGAGGAAGAAAAACAGAGCAGTGCTTGATGATCCAGAGGAAGATGTTCCAGATTACACAGGTAATTTATTGTTCATTATCTGAATTTTTACCTCCATTACATGAAAATGGAGTATAACACTTTGTTGTCACACGGGAGAATTCAATAACTTGGGAAAGTTCACTTTCCCTGATCTCAATCAAGGCAATCCAACTCTTAAGAATGATGAACATACTATGTTGGAGGAGATGGTGCAACAGGTAACTTTGCTCAGCACTTGTGCCAATAACTGCATACAGCATTTTAGCTGCCATTTTCACACAAAAAATGTAAAGTGTCACGTCCAAGGACCAGAAATGTGTATCCAGTACCTTTTCCATATTGTAGCTTCATTGTTGAATAGGAGATGGGAAATATGGCCACTAGAGATTCTAGTGTTGGTGTGAAGCATAACATTACTATGCAGGCTGAAGCAATGAAACTGGCCAAACTAAGAGCATATGACGAAAAGAAAGCTGCACTAGCTGGTAAACTGAAAAAACTACAGAAGTAAAACAACTCAAGATTGAGCTGACAAATTAGAGAAAGTTAGATGCACAACAAAGAAACGAATAAGCTGCAGAGCTGGAGAACAGTGCTGCAACTCCGAAGAAAGAAGCTCAACTTGTTGCCAAGGCCAAGAAAGTTTAGGAGGGAAATAGGGTGGCTGCAACAAAGCTACAACAAGCTGTTGAGAAGAGGCCTGCCAAAGCTACAGCAAGCCATCCAAAAAAACTATCAACGTTCGATGAATTGAGGGGTTGACTATGTTATGTGAATTGTAATGCTTTTGAGTAACAATATTTTTATACCTAGTCTTTTTCACATGATGTACTGCTATCATGTTAACTATGTGTTATTTTGTGTGCTATGACTATCCATATGAAAATTCTGGTTTATACATGACTTATTTACTGATTAGTTGCAAATGAGTTACGTTGTGTGCTGTGATTATCCATGTGGCAAAATCTGGCATCTCCTGAAAATATAACACATTTGTCCCTGATTTGTACTCTTCATGTTGTCATTCCTGGCAATTTACTAATTCTTGCAATGCAATCTATGGATTTGTTTCAACATTAATGCATTGCAAGATTATTGCCTGAAGATAAACAAGCTATATTTCTACATAGACAATTTAATCAGCAATATATTTCTCACTGAACTTAATCATCCTTACATTGTCATACCGAGAAAGAAAAAGGAAAATGATTACATTTTTCTGAGAAATGGTTTCATTGGAAACTCTCATATTAACTTGCTAACCACTACACTGACAATCAACGCAGTTAGTACTTAGTACCACAATAGCTAACCTAACTAAGCCAACTAGTTCTCTGCCTACTTCTAACACGAAAATCAATAATCCAGTGATCAGAACCAACTGCTTCAACTGCTCTTTCCGCTGCATCTCCATCTTTTTTTTTTTGAAATGGGGCAAAAGTTTGCCTTAGAGCATCTCCAAGCGAGGCCCCCATACCCAGCCCCTAAACGTCCGGACGGACACCCCCTAAAAGTTGGCCTCCTACAACCATTGACCCCAAATGTCTCCCCAAAATATGGTCCACTTGCATGTAATTGGTGGAGAATGAGAGAGAAGAATAAATAAAGGACAAAAGAAATGAAAAAGGTGGTCCAAACTGGGCATCCGGACACGCCCGGACGCCCCCAAACTCACCACATATGTGGAAGAGTTTGGGGTGAGCGGACGCGCCCGAACGCGTCCGGATGCGACCGGACGAAAATTAGTCGGCTTGGGGAGGCTTTGGGGGCCATGCTTGGAGATGCTCTTATATTGCATCTCCATCTTGTACCTTGACTTCTTCTTGCACTTCAGCTGTCGCTACAACAATTTCATCTTCTACCCGTGATTCTTGTTCCACTACGGTTTTTGCCTTCAGTTGCCACTACAACATTTTCAGTTAAAATTCCTTCGGAAAACAAGTAGTCACATAACTCTGCTGCCAATGCTACAAATTGCACCCCTTCTGCCGAACAGAGTAACACACATGAGCTACAGAACTGACGAACAAGACTAAAACAAATCATACAGCAACAAGAAGATAACCTGGTGCGTCTTGCACCAAAGAAAATCCATCTAAGGTGTTCTTCTGTGATAGAGACTAATCGCCTCACCGTTTTCGAGCAGTCTGGACAATTGATCAACGGAGCCGGTGGGGAATTTTGACCTGAAAGACGGGTGTAATCTTGCCAGGAATGGGGAATTTTAGCCTTCTGTCACTGGAACCCATCACACGTCTCGGATGGCTTTGGTCTAGATACATCGTACGCCGTGCATTTTACTCTTTACTTTAGGATGACTCCAACGGGCCGACGCATCGAGTCCACGCCGGTCCGTCGCTGTCCGCGAGGGGCAAAAACAAGGCCCAACGGGGCGACGCAAACGGACCGCGGTCCGTTTTTCTGTCCGCCGCGACGCATTCCTGGCCCAAATTTGGGCCACCGATGCGTCGGCCCCGGACGCGAGCGGAACTCTTTTTGTGTCCTCCCATGGTCCGCTTTTGGAGGCAAAATTCACACTCTTCCCCCCAGTCCACAGTCCAGACCTACCCATGGCCGCCGCCGCCGCCAGGGCCGCGAAGGCCGCCGCCAAGACCGCCGCCGCCATCGCCTCCGTCGAGACCCAAGAGCAAGCCGACGACGCCGCCGGACTTGCGCCCCAGCTGAAGAAAGTGAAGAAGGAGATCACGGAGGAGCAGAGGGCCAGGGAGACCCTGAAGCGGGGCGAACGGAGGAGGAGGCTGAAGCAGGACAAGCTCCACGCCGCCGCCAAGGCTGCCGCCGAGGAAAAGGGCGACGACGCCAATGCCGACCGCGTGACCAAGACCGCGACAGCTGCCCTCCTCCTCATTGGACTTGCCCCGTCCGCGGCGGCGGTTGGGGTAGCGACTGCGGCGGCAGTCGGGGTTTCCTCGACGGCGGCCAGCTCCAACGCTTCCACGGCCCGACCTCCAAGGTCGAGACCGCTCGCGACCGCACCATCTCCTGCGTACGGGTTCCTCCCGCCGCGGGTTTCTCCTACCTCCGGCGAGTCGGGCGAGGTACCTACCCTCGATCTCAACGCGCCGGCGACACCGTTAGTCGCACAGTCGCCCGCGCCGCAGACTGCGGAGGCGCGTGCAGCTGCCCCGGCAGTGGTCGCCCGGCACGCAACCTGTTCACCCCGACAGTGGTCGCCAAAGACCTTGAACTCGCCCTACGCGCCGAGGAGGCCAGGATCATGGATATGGACATCTCCAACTTCACCCCTAGGAAGAAGGCCTACTACGAGAAGAGGCAAAGGCAGTACATGGATCAGGTTTGATCTATTCTCGGCCCCTTCTACTTATTTGTGTTGAACTATGGCCAACATGGCTGGAAAAACATGGCCGATGGCCGAAATTTGTAATATTTTGGGCACACCTGGGGACATGACCGATGGCCGCTACTTGTAATATTTTGGGCACATCTGGAGACATGTTTTTATTCTGTATTGTAATGTTGTAGGGCATCGGAAACTATGGCCACCATGCCCGAAAATGATCAAAATGATTAAAAACCCTGGCCGGGCGAACTCAATGCGTCGGCCCGTTGGGGGCAGTGGCCAGAAAGGGATGGACATGGGCCGGACATGGGTCCTTTTGACGACGTAAACGGACCAAACGCGGACCAAACGCGCGTCTGTTTGCGTCGCCCCACTGGAGTCATCCTTATGTACTCAAGTAATTTACGGGCGTGCCAAGCTAAAACCGAAACTGAAGATCGTCAAACTTATGGAGGTAACCGTACAAGAGACCACAATTTATTCATTCCTGAAAACATCACACCCGTCTCAGCACCAAAATCAAACGCGAGGAGCCGCAAGCATGAACCACGCCGTTTCCCTCCGTATCTGCCTCCGGCAACATGGATCTTGCTTACCATGCATGCTTGCTTACTTGGTCCCGGAACATAATGAATCATGGCACTGCAGCACCGGGAAGAACTGCTCTGACAGGTGATGCGGTACTCCATCTCTGCTTATTTTTCTTTTCAGATTTCCTCTTTTGAAATGAAAATGCCATGTATATTCTAGCACCATGCACTTTCCAGTTCCACAAACGAACTGATGGCACATGACATGGTCGCCGGTAGTCCCGCGGTCACCGCTGAAACCGTGCCTCTTATCGTCGGACGAGATTTCTAATTGTTTTTTCCCGGCACGTGCCATGGCTGGTTAATTAGCAATTTGGGATAGGCCTTAGTTTAATACTGTATTAATCAATCAATTCTCATCAAAGAATGGGTCTCGGCACTCCTGCGTAGTTGGTCAATCACTCGTTTGGGCAATTCTTCTATCCACAACCACGATTAACAAGAGAAGTAAGTTAGCTGCTATAGTAGTAGTTTATTAGATACGTGTTCATGGTTCCTGGGCTCGTGGATCGCTGACTGCTTCTTTTAGCCGCAGAGGTCGTTGTTGCACAGCGCTTCACCTCTAGATGGCTTGGCTTTAGGAAGAGCACTAAAGCACATCTTTTGTTAATGTTAACCAAAATTCGAAAATGTTCAAACATTTACATTTAAAATATATACTTATTTAAAAACGAATTAACGAAACTAGCGAAAATGTTTTCAAGTATTTGTGGAACATGCTTGATTCTTTAGTTACGATCTAAAAATTTAAGAGATACCACTATACCACAGCACAAAATTCCCGACTGACAAGTTGGTCGGAAAAACAGCTTTCAACGACCAAAAGTCGGTCGGGAATCAGTTTTGCCGACCGACCTTGTCTGTCACCAATAGTCCAGTCGGCAAAGGTCTTTCCCGACCAACTTCCATTTACCGACCGACCGTATGTCAGTACTGCAAAAGTATTCCCGACCAACATATTCTTTTCCGACAGACATTTGTTCCCCGACCGACTTTTTATCCCGACCAACAGTCTGACGGTACAGGTTTTGCCGACCAACTTAACGTAGGCCCTGGCATGAACCATTCCCGACCAACAATCGGACCCTGTTAGTATTGCCGACCAACAACCCATGACACCCACGTATCCTCAGGTCAGATTTACATATATGTCAGATATTTAATAGTGTCCATTACCGAGCAGACATCAATCAAATTTGACATGTTTCACAGCAATTATACATCAAGTTATCAACATCCATATCCTCCAAAATATCAAGGGTTATTAAACCACAACCAATTTCGTCTGTTCTTGACATGATTACCACATACATGACTGATAGGTACAAGGCGCTTGTTTGATAAAACAAAATTTACACAATTACTCTGTACATAATACATCCAGCTGATGCAAACCGGCGGCTACATGGTGGAGCACATGTTGCAACACAAATTTTGCAGTATAATTCTTTGTCTGAAGAGGGCACCTGCACACACACACATAACGTACAAACAGATGAGATTGAAAGGATATAAACTAAGACATCAACTTGTACTAAATTTGGGTGATCGAATCTGTGTTTATGTGGCTGTATTGATACATACAGATTTTCAAAAAGCCAACACTCACACGAATGGTGGTTTAACTATCAACCTAATTAAAAGCTAAAATTTTGGTAAACTGCATGACATTATTTCACACAACAAAAAAAGTCAGCAAGTGCATACACCTATTGCTTCTCGTGCATATGCATGGCTTTCAGATTCAAATAGTACAGTAGTAGCTAGTAATAGTAGTACCAGAAGCAGTAGCCAATGAAAATGACAGATTATGCAACTTCATAAACACAGGACATGAATTTATCCAATCAATCAAAAGGACAATCGAAGGCCAAAAGTCACATGGTATCAATTCTTTCCCGTCTGCAACTCCAAACAGCTAGCTTTACACTGTATGATTATCTTAGCATGTTTATAATATAGGAAGGTGAGAAATGGCACATTGATTTAATCCTCTCAAGAACCGTACTTAATTTTAGCTGCAAGATAAAAAATGTCTTACATACGTAGGAGCTATTAGAATCAACTCCTTTTTAGGAGGTGTGCTTTATACATTTGTGCCTTTTAATTACTTCGACTGTAATAACATGTGGTTATATTTCTGCACCTATGAGTTTGTGCGCCAATCAGTTTATAGTCTGGATAATGTGACAATCAGCCTGACTTTTTCTACAGGACCATAGAAGAACATATGTGGCTTCAACTTTTAAAAGGTAAGTAATGGAAGTAGCATTAAACTAGTTCCAGGGAATATATACAACAACAAAAAAGGAGCTTTTCCAAAGGACGAAAGAAGGAAAGAAAAGGCCAAAATTTCTGGCACCTCCAGTTACTACAGTACCACTCTTATAATTCGCATCGTCATCATCATGTACAGCCATCCCCACCGTCTCATAATGCAGTCACTGCAGTGGCAAAATATTAAGCAACCACTAGAGAGAATAACTACGTGCATATGTTTGTAGAGGAGATGGCATTAACCTGTGGAAGCAGTGGTAGCATGACATCAATTTCATGAATGGTAGCACAACAATCCTTGTTTCTCTGAGACTAAAGGATAAACACGGTAGACCCGAGTTGGATGGTTAATATTCAAGAGGATCTTTCCAGCTTCCTGCACGCGAAGTTATTTAGATCATGTGAAAAACCAGAGTCATTATCAGACTAACAACAACCATTATACCATGGACAGCTTTTCAGAACAGAATTCCGTAATACCCACTGAGAAGTGGATATGAGGGCATCTGGGTAACATAGAAGGTATTCTGGTGTGTATTAAAAAATTAGAAGCAAAATAGAAATTGAAGGGAGATGGATCAGAATCTCAAAAGTTGGTAAGCCATACATGTCCATACCTTGGAAGATGCTTTCATTCCAAGAAAGAGTTCTGCAGACTGAAAGTAGAAAGTGGCCATTAACATACTAATAAATATGCATAACTCGTTTTAATAGAAGCAAGAGAAAAACAGGGATGCCATGGATAAAGGATTGACCAATATAACCATTAGAAAACAAGAAAAAATGCATTCTTAATCACTTCCGACGCAAAAAAAAGTATACAATGCAACAGAAGTACTGCTATAATATACAATCACAACACTTCAAAGGAAATATATTAACCAAGCAAGTACTTCAGGTCCAAGGAAGCCTACCTAAAGTGCTATTTGTATAATAAATTAGCCAGGGTAGTATTCAGCCTATGGGCATGGATATATAAACATAATTAAGTATTAACTTGTATGAATGAGAAACTACCGATCTGACTTTCAGGTGAAGTATGAGCATGCAGCCTACAACCATACCGTACTTATAAATGCACTGTAAATTTTGAATATGATGCACAGCAACAGAAGAGTACTCTATCAAGTGCAGCAAGTAAATATGTGTACCGTCTAACCTATTTGACATGTAATCATGCTTAAGACCTACTTCGAAGGCACATCCTAGTTACTTTAACCTGAACTTACAACACGCTATTGGGCTACCTTCAAAGCAAAAATTCAGAACAGTTAGTTATTAAATCCAAAATCATACATACTGCACTTTTGAGCATAGAACGAAAATGACAAGGCTAATCGCTCTATAAATCATACATACTACAATTAGTTATAGCTCAATTACTCTACAATATAATCAAACGCTGGGTCATATACATAATACATGCATATAGACAAGACCAATAAGAAACTTGTCTGATTTGCGAAGAGGAACAACTGAATAAGCATAAAAATGGGAAGGAACGAACTAACTCAGGGCAATTTTTCTTCAACAGAGCAAAACCTATTACAATGATATCACCAAATTGATTTAGAACAGCATATGACCTGAAAATTGGTAGGTACATAATACCCGGGGAAAAGGGGCAGCCTCACTAGTCACAGTACGTGTCGCCGCCGGCCGGCCGTATACCACCTGGACAGCAGAGAGAGCGAGCAAGTATGAGAGGGGGTCGGATGCTACGCGCCTCCGCCCGGAGAACACCTGGGCGGCAGAGAGCGAGCGTGAGCATGGGCGGTAGGGCGGTGTGGTGACGGTGGTGTAGAGCAGATTGGGACGAGCGATGTATGGTGCCGGGCTCGCCGGACCCTATGTTTGGCCGTCGGTCAGAGAGAGCACGTCAGACTCGGCGGCGGATCCAGATCTAGCGATGCTGTGGAGCTGAGAGTTCCTCTGTTTCTACCGAGAGGATAAGGTGTCGCGCGGCGGGGGCAAAAATGAATCAGCTTTCGCGGGCCGACGAAAATTTTGGCGCTGAGATTTTCAGTTTTTCACAGCTGCGCGCGCACCAGGCCGGCCTAGCTAGCGACCCTCAGTTGGTCGGGATTTTTTACCGACCAATAGTTCGACGCTTATAAAGGAATTACCGACCGACAGTTCCACAGTACATATTCCTACATTACCGACCGATAATCAGTTGAGGTATATGGGTATTGCCGACCAACCTTCCGATACAAGTTTTCCCGACCAACAAGACACGTATAGCCACTTTTCCCGACAGACGTTGGTAGGCAATGTGGTGTTGTGGTGTAGTGTACGGAGTACGATATTTCGGTCATGAAAATGTGTTTGGAAAAATTTCTTCGCCCGGGTGATACTCTTGTGAAACCCATATAGGAAACCACATTTTTTTGCCTAAACATAGTAGTTGCACTTGCACGGTGATTATAACAAGACATACATGACTTATCCTCTATGTATCTGGACCACTATTTTTCTTACCAATGGCAATCCACGCATAGTACACCGAGAGTGTCTACTGCATATTATACTAGCTTTAGATTTAGACACTGCTTATGGCATGCTATTTTAATACGCTAAGTAATTTAAATACCGAAAAGTTATATAATTCAAGTAAGGTTTCTATTATTACGGACCAAACATGATTATATGTTAACATATCGTAAACATAAAATTTCAATTGCATGTTTAACACAGAAATCCATTTCGGATAGTAGGAGCATCAACTGTCAATGTTTGAAAATACATTTTTTAAAATGTCAAAAAAAATTGAAAAAAATCAGGTGTACCTACAAACATTTTATACTGGAACACAAAACTTTAGGAAAAAAAATTATGTGAGTAACTCATTGGGGAGGTGGGAGGGGGTTTGTTATTGGGGGCCATTTCTTTTGGCAGTTTGTATAATAAACCCTCGTCCACCTTCTCCCATAACAAGCCCATCTTTCAGAAGTTGGCACTGTGGTGTGGGGGGGGGGGGGGGGGGGGGGGAGGGGAGTCGTTGTAAGGGTAAGTTTTTTGACAGTTTAAATAATAAACCCTCATCCACCTTATCCCATAAGAAGGCCATCTTTTAGAAGGTTACGGCTCATGAGGAAAACTGTTGTGTGTGTGTGGGGGGGGGGGGGGGGGGGGCGAGAGAATTTATTCTTTCAAGCGACAAAAGATCTGGTGCGGCCTCTTTCTAGCAAAGAAGAAGTTTGTGCGGTCAAAATGTTCACGTGGTACAGACCGTGCGCTGATGCCATCTGACCGGGAATAGGGCTAATTCAAGTTTAGACAAAAACTAGTCACTCCAAACATTTTACGTTATTTTCAGAATATACTAGCATAGTCGGAAGCCCAAAATAAACGTGTGCGCCAATTTTCTCACTTGCACACAAGTCGGGTTCCAGGATCACATTTGTCTATATCCCAAACGAGATAGATACAAAAAAAACTGATATACAACAACATCCATTTAATTAATGTCCCTCTAAAGCATTTCATGTGCGTGACGATACCTATGTTGATGGTGTGTCTTCTGACTTCGGAGTCATGGTTGTTGTAGAGATAATTGCATATGTACCTACTTCCTAAATTGTTGAAACGACTTATATATACATCCAAAGAGAGAGCACTACGAATGTGTGATATACACTGCAAATTTTGTGTACGCTCTCGACACGATGAATCATTAGGCATAGTTTAAAGACCTACCCATGGCACTCTGCCGGACCTTTATCTATGTTGATATTAGACTGCAGATTTAGGCTTGGGATGCATGAGGAAGTTGTATCTATTTGTCATCTACCAACTCCTAACAGAGATTTTTCAAGTGACAAACTATAGTAGCTTAAAATTAGAATTACATACTTCGAGTTTTACAAAGGTGGTGACAGAGGCTCGTGTCAAAGCCACTTCTGCACGCTCTACAATATCCTTTTGCAGCAAGAAAGCTCTGGAACGAGAGGATGACTTGGCATCAAAGAGAATATGGCATAAAATTTGTTGATCAATTGGATTGTCAATTATGTCTGATTAATGACATAATTATATGCACTCAATTAGATGTTGGTCCAAAGACAGATGATCCGTTCTAGTCATGACACGGGTTAACCAGACCGTTGGTATAAACACGACTATGAAGTTTTCATATGCAATGGAATTAATTCTTCAATCGGGTGCAACCTCTTTCTCATCATGCGTTACAAATAGACCGTGTTAGTTTATGACACGACTACGCGACAATATTATTATGCAAACAAGATCTATGACTAACTAATTGCAACCTCAATAACGTGTAGCTCTTAAGAGACAATGCTTTTGGGCGGTTGTGCCTTAAAATATTTTGATATCGGATAGCTTATTAAGAGGAAATTCACTAGAATGAACCTAAATTTAATACTCTTCACTAATTTTGCATTAATTAGGCGCCATGGTAATATTAGCTTATTAGATTGCTCGGTCAAGACAAAGATATAATGATATATCATTTTGTTATAATATTTAAGTATCGATTATTTCATTATTTTAAACAATCTCAAGCGCCCATCCAACTTTTAATCCAATAGATCTCCAGTTTAGTTGTACCCTAGCAAATCCTATCTTAATTGCACAATAAGTATCCGCTTTTTTTTTGTGAAACATCGTACCAAACGCATACACTCAAATACATGCGCATACACTCACCCCTATGAAGCACACACATTGTACCCGTATCCGCTTAAATTTTGTAAATTAACACCAACCAAACATTTGTTTGACTATCTGATAGTAAATCTGCTTGGAGTAGATTCTTTCAGGCATCACTCATGTCTAAATATACGAAGGTTCAAATTGATCTCATTGCAACATTGTAACATCATAGCATCTACTCTTATAGTACTTGTGTAGTTCTGATATATTTTAGTTGAAGATACTATTTATACGATTATGAAAAATTGTCTATCTAACACCAGTAGCAAGTTTTCACACAGTGTGTTGGCTATGATTTAAGAACTTCGATACTATCCTGGGTGATAAAAGGGCAAATACTTACATTTGAGCAGGCTGCAAGCCCGTGTAAGAAGTTACTATTGGAGGCCCATTCCATATGAATTTTGCAGCAGCGTGTGAGCAACGAAAAATCCGATAACCACCACGTCAGACACACGGATGCCTTACCCTGATTCGCCGCACAGCTTTCACGCATTCCGATAGCCCATAAATGCCGCCGATTCCCCATCATCGTCCCACACAACACAACACAGACTCCCCTTTCCCGCCGCCTCCTTTCCTAAATCTTCATAAAAACCAAATCTTGGGCAAAATCCCCACCTCCCGTTACCCCAATCCCTCCAAGAAACCCTCGTTTCCCCCCTTCCCGCCATGGGCAGCGCCGCCTCCCCCCGCGAGCCCTCGACAAGGCGACGCAGGAGGACCTGAAGCGCGTCGCCGCGCACCGTGCCGTGGACATGGTGGAGTCCGGCATGACGCTGGGGCTCGGCACGGGCTCCACCGCCGCGCACGCGCTGGACCGCCTCGGGGACCTCCTCCGCAGCGGCGCCCTCCCGGGGTCGACGGCGTGCCCACCTCCCTCAAGACGGAGGCGCACGCGGCGCGCGTCGGGATCCCGATGCTCGCGCTCGCCGACGCCGCCGAGATCCACCTCTCCATCGACGGCGCCGACGAGGTCGACCCGGACCTCAACCTCGTCAAGGGCCGCGGCGGCTCGCTGCTCCGCGAGAAGATGATCGAGGGCGCGGGTCCCCGCTTCGTCGTCATCGTCGACGAGTCCAAGCTCGTGCCCCGCCTCGGGTGCACCGGCTCCGTGCCCGTCGAGGTCGTCCCCTTCGGCAGCGCCTACACGCTGGGCCTCGTTCGCAAGGTGTTCGACAAAACGCCCGGGTTCAGCGCCAGGCTCAGGACCGTCAAGGCCAAGGCCGGCAGCGACCTCGAGGAGCTCTTCGTCACCGACAACGGAAACTACATCGTGGAGATGTTCTTCGACGACGGCATACACGGCGACCTGCGCGCCATCAGCGACAGCCTGCTCCGCATCACCGGCGTCGTCGAGCACGGCATGTTCCTCGGCATGGCCACCTCGGTCATCGTCGCCAAGAAGGACGGCACCGTGTCCGTCCTCACCAAGAAGAACTAGCCGCCGCGCCCGACGGCAGCAGAGGAGACAGACAAATAAGCCAAAAAGATTGAAGCAACGAGGCTCTTGATTAAGCTGTTCTTTGCTCATGCGATGAACCTGCTCTAAGTTACTGTTACACCGTTTCCTCCTCATTTTATCATAAGTCGATGCGACGGTGCCCAGCTTAATAAGTTTTGGACTTCGCTCCATGATGTTATCAAGTCAATTTTGTTCCTCGCTCGGCTCCCAATTTTGACTCCTTTTTGCTTACATCATCTGTATGTTTCCTCTTTAGATGTAGTACCCATGTGCGGATGTGCCTATGGATTATGTGTTCACCTCACCAAGCCATGCCATGAAATGAAATGGATTGGCTGATGTCCAGTCGGGTCCAAATCAATAGTCTCAACTGGGCATGGATAGAATGTGCGCGGCTGATTTTTTTGTCTAGGTTTGATGGATGTCCAATCTACAGATTCAATGCACAAGATATCAAGATATCCTTTTTTTCTATTGAGAATTTTTCGTTGCCACTCCGCTCACAATCACCTTTCTGCAATCGAAATGTGGCCACTCTTTCTGTCACTACTTTGTCGGGATGACTTCGAAGCAGAAACTTGCGTGAAAATAGCAAATCCATATAATTATACCAAGAGTATACCACGAACATTTCGAAGATGTTCCATACAGACCTGTGAATAGTGACATGTTTTCAACAGGGTACAATCCTTTGGGGTCTTTTCTTCTAAAAAATACCTGTTTGGCCTGACTGGCTTGAGAAGGCCCTCCAGGATAGTTTAATCCTGTGGTACTGGTGTGGATTCTGCAAATCTCCTACTCCATGTCCTATATGTAATGACTTACCTAGAAATATTGAGTCATTACATGTGAGAATTTTTCTTGAGTCAGTACAAATTTTCATCTGAAGGGGTTCATGTGCCCCAAGACCAAATAGGATTTTTCGCTGTATCTTATTTTAAGTATTAAGCCAAAGTGCCACTTGAATTCAAATGGACTGAACGCCAAATCAACTGAACGATGTAGCAGCCGCAAACTGAAGTACAGCTCTCTGTTATGGATGTAAAAATGATAAAGAAACAACAAAAAAGAGTTAGAAATATGAATGTTCAGAACCTAGTCTGGAAAATGAAATTCATTAGTTGCAGTCATAAAAAATAGCTGTTTGTTTGCCAAATTTACAAGTCGTCGTCAAAAGTAATTATCTGTAATATTATTCTAGGCATGATGCTCAGACCAGTGTCATTTTTGTATTGCTGCATGATTCTTGTCATGTAGCACGCTCCATTGCATATAAATCATTTGAGAGAACCTGAGAAGGTGAAACCATTCTTAACGCAATTCCAGCTATGAAATGTTTCTGAAGTAATGGTAAAACAAATCGATGATGTTATTATTTTGCCACAACACAATCAAATAACAAAGCAGCTGACGACCATTGCTGAACCTACAGAGCAAACATAACACCAAAATTCCAAACCCAGTAGCATATAGGTATCTCATGATCCTAGAAAACGATTGGAGCGATCCATGCTGCACCTTACATATGAGCCAATGTTGATGAAAGGCGACTTGTTCTTGAAACCATACAATCTGACAACCCGAGGAACACAAATGATCTGGCAGCATTCATGTCTATTCTTTACTTCAAAGGCAACAACTGAGGTTATGCCTGATGAACACTGCATTACTCTGCTAGTAGTGCAGTCTCTACTCGCGGATGAGATGGTGTACAATGCCCTCGTATGACAAGAGCTGCTTGAATGGGTTGTGGATAAGCATGACAGTTATTATTCAGTTAATTAGTTCAAAGCACTACCCTATGGTGTCCCCGTTCAAGGTAAACCATGAGCTTCGGTAGTCACTCAACATAAACAAAAACCTTGTCCAGTACTAGTTAGTTGCTATCAGATTTAGCAAGTAAGCCAAATTCTTTCCCAGAGACTGAATTGTATCCACAGGTTATAGCACAATGCAATTGTCTGCCAAGCAACATCACATTTCTCTTGCAGCAACACAACCATTTTTCATCTATCAACCATGCAATTGCAGGCACCCATGGATACAGGGAACAAACTATACGCCTATCTGAACTCTTGAAATGTAAACGGAGACAGATCGGTGCCACATCACCCTTAGAAGAAGTCCTGGAGCCCCTTCCCGGCGAAGAATTTGTCGGAGAGCTCGGCGAGGACCGCGTTCACGGAGAGCAGCGCGGCCGTGGACCCCGCGATGATGCCGAGGACGACCCCCGTGGTGCCCAGCACCTTCCCGGGCGCCGGCCACTCGATCTCCGACATCTCCTGCGTCACCCCGGCCCACCACCCGCCGCCGCCCGCCGCGGCCTCCGCCTCCTTCCGCGCACGCATCACCTCCTTCAGCTCCGCCGCCACCTCCTCTTGGGTCTTCTCCACAGAGGCGGGCGTCACCTCTGTAGGCGTTTCGGCCCCGCCCGCCGCCGTGGACGGTTCTTGCTCCTGCTCCTTGTCGCTGGCGGTGTCCTTGGATGCGGCGGCGAGACGTCGGCGGACGGAGATGATGGAGCGAGAAGAGGAGAACGTGGGAGGGAAGCGGGTGGAGAGGGAGGGGCGCGCGGCGGGGTTCGACCGGGCCGGGGCGAGGATGCGGGGGAACGGGGTGGCCGGCGTGGTCGCCATGGCTTCCGTTTTGGTTGGCACAGCGGCCGGGCTCGAGGCTTCTTGGTGCCGGAGATAAGACCCAAGGGAATGGATGGAATCTCGGGGCCGTTTGATCACGATCTGACGTGTGGGCGCAAAGCTAGGGCCAACAGAACGGGAGAAAGCGTAGTGGAGTGTTAGTGAAACCAGTGGAAATTACGAAAAATCATGTTTAAAAGTTCTATAAAATTCTCATCAGAAGTACATTATGTTGGAAAGGTGAATTTCTATAAGCATTTAAATTTGCAAGTTGAAACTCGAAATTGTTTACATTGCTGAATTTGTCATTTGCATAGCTCTTAACTAGTTTTGAGTTTCAATTTGCAAGATTGCATGTATATAGAGCTCTACCTTCCTAACGCAATATAATTTTTCGGAAAATTTCTTAAAACTTTTAAACAAGATCTTTTGTTACTCTTGATTGATGTATTTCTCTTTTTTATAGCTCATAAAGAGTTTTGAGCCAACTTGCAAATTTACATGTATATAGAGCTCTACCTTCCCAACGCAATTTATTTTTGTGGAAATTTCTTATAAAATTTAAACATGATTTTTCGTTGTTTTCACCGGTTCGCACCAATATTTTCCCAACATAACCGTCAGGACTACATAAGGCATCGGAACAAATCATCCCTCCCTGATTTCCACTAGAGTAACTCTTTTTTTTTTTGAACATAAATCTTTATTAATTTAGAGAGTACATTTTACAGACAAAAGGGTGAACGGAAGCACCCTGTCTTGAAGGTCTACACATCTGCAAGTACATTGAGTGTCTGCAGTAGAAAGGCACCTAAATAACACAAAGTTGTTGTTTATTTGCATCTTAGCAGCTAATTTAGCCTGGTGATGAGCATTGACATTGTAGCATCTAGAAATGTGCTCTATTTTTGTGCTATTGAAAGCTTGTGACGCCCTGATGTTTGCGACTGTAGGTCTGATCAACCATGGTGTCGCGGCAGTGAAGATGGATTCAACTTTAGTTGCCTGAACCAGATTGGTGCTGTCGGTGAAGAATTTGGGCTCATGTATGTGAAGCACCTCTGCTAACCTGATTGCCAGGAGCAAAGCAAAAGCTTCTGCCTGTAGCGGTGTGGCTGCTGGTGGGGATTTTGCTAAGATATGTAGCTCCTTGAAATGGTGATGCGTTCCTGCAAAAATGACAACTCCAAGACCTGCAGGTGTAGCATTTTGGCCTGGCTGAGGCGTCCAAGCAGCATCAGTGAAGATACAAGTACCTGCAGTAGTGGGTAGCTGTAGTTGTGGTTGAACTCTTGGGAGTAGTGCAGTTACAGTGTCATTGCTGAATTGCTCTGCAGGTTCAAGCATTATAGTTTTTGCTACTGTATATATATGTTGAGGTCTAGCAGGCTTCCTGTTAAAAAGAAAATCACACCTGGCCTTCCAAATGCACCAGAGAAAGGTGTAGACATTATTTGGGTTAGCTTCTGGGTGACTAGATGCAAGGATGGACTGTAAAATTTGAGGCATAGAGGGGTTCTCCCTTACTAAGATTTTAGTATTTATGTACCAAGGCTGGGAGAACCAAGCCGCTTTAGAGACAGGGCACAAGAAAAATAAATGTATGTCGTCTTCAGGATTGCCACATGTAGAGCAAACTTGGCTGATATGCTTACAGAGCTTACCTGCTCGTTTACCTGTCGGAAGTGCACGTCTAAGCAGCCTCCAAGCAAAAGCCTGGACTCGGGGCACCATTGCTTTTTCCTTCCAAACTTGATTAAGCAATGATATAATCTGTGGCGGGACAATTTTTGCTTGTTGCCTAGGAGGAAGTCGAAGGTTGTTGAAGCAGTGCTTGTAGGCACTTTTGGGAGAGTGAGTAACAACAGGGGTTAGTTTCCAAATCAGAGTATCTTGGCCATTATCATTAATAATTGGAGTTTGAATGATCTGGGCTGCAGTTGTTGGGTTGAAAAGAGTGTTGATTAGGCCCTCATTCCAAACTTTTGTACCTGGCATCCAAAGATCTTTAACAACAGAAGGATAAGAGTATGGGTGTTCCTGAATAATGAGGTTGTCATAGATCGATTCCCATCCCGGAAACCAGGGTGTCCTCCATATAGAGCTGTTTCCATCCACAATCTGGTAAGAAGTAGCAGAAGTAAGGAGGGGTTTTACCTTGAGAACAGCTGTCCAAAAAGCTGATTTTGGCCTGTTGGCCCGTGCTCTCCAGATGGACGTGTCGGGGTGATATTTTGCTTTAAGGATTTGTGCAAGCTGAGAGTCAGGCTCTTTCGCTAATCGCCATGCCGCGGAGAGAACTAAACCTTGGTTTATCGCCTGCAAGTTCCTAACACCGAGACCACCGACCTTTTTATCAGTGCAAATGTCAGCCCAAGCTCTTAAACACAAACATTTAGTGGTTTGATCATCTTTCACACCTGTCCACCAGAAATGTCTAATAATCGCAGTGAGTTTGGTGAGAATTTTTTTTGAGAAAAGAATATTCGACATGTAGTAGACTGGAATGGAGGAGAATACTGATTTAATCAATGTGAGTCTAGCTGCATGCGAAAGCCTGTTAGCTTTATAGGCTGAAAGTTTGGACTTAAACTTGTTATAGATAAAAGTATAGGCCGCCGATCTATCTTTTGCAGGCAAAATAAGTGGGTGACCCAAGTGCACGAAAGAAGCATCAATGTCCGGGACTGGAAAGATACGCTTAATGTCATGCTTAACCTGTGAGTTAACATTCACACTAAAGAGGATACCTGATTTTTCCCAGTTTGGACTTTGTCCAGAATGAGTGCAGAACCTGTCTAAAACGTTGTACATGGCGGTAGCCTCCTGTATATTAGCTTTTCCACAGAGGAGCAGGTCATCTGCAAATAAAAGTTAGTGGATAGCAGGACAATTTGGTCCAAGAGAAATGCCGGAAAGCTGTGTGGCATGCAGCTCATCCTGTTGCAAATAGGTTAAAAGAGCATTTACCCAATTATGTTCACCACTCCCAGCAAGCATTTATTAAAGGTAGACGCATTGCTAACAATATGATTGTAGCCCAGGAAATTGCTCATTCTTTTTCTCTCAAATCCTGGGATACACATGACTTCATGCTGAAAATCGATCTCGCTAAAGCTTTTGACAGACTGGAATGGGATTTTATTGACACTGCTCTTGCACGTAAAGGCCTTAATACTCATTTCAGGAAACTGGTTAAGACTTGCATTTCCACACCTGTTTTCTCTGTGATCATCAATGGCCAGCCTTTCGGCAGATTCAAAAGCAGTAGGGGCATCAGACAGGGGTGTCCCTTGTCGCCTAGCCTCTTCGTCCTTGCTGTGAATGAACTTTCGCTGGCACTAGAGTAACTCTAGGATGTTTCATAAAAAACAACTCTAGCATGTTTCATTTATAAAAAATCTAGCACATTTCATATTTTTTTTAATCGTGTACATTTCTTATAACTCTCAACAAAAACCTCCGCACATGCAACAAAAATTCGAGTGGAAAGTACAAACAACACGCAGCTATAGAGCTTGTACCGGGGGGGGGGGGGGGGGGGGGGGGCACCGGCCCCCATATGGTCGTGTGCCTTTAAGGCTTTAATTGCAATCTTTGTTACGTACCCGAGGTTGGCGAACGTATCCCGCGAAGACGAAACACAACATTTTGATGGAGAAGTAATGGTACACGACAATCATCACCTGAGTCGCGTGGAAGTTTCGCATGGTTTGCCTGCGGTGGCGCGGTGGACTTCTGGTTTCGGAAATATGAGGCGTATTGTCCACCACGGCCGTGTGCACCATTTCAGTCTTTCACGTTAGCCTGCCCTAATTTCATCTATTCATTGTATAATTAATTTGAAAATGCAGTATAGAACATATTAGAAATAAGAATTATGATATTCGCAAAGAAAGATATGAAGATATATCACGCTACCAGTACTTGGCCGCTCAGCCCGTCTCTTTCCTTCCACTTAACATTTTCCCACACATGTGCTCCGAGCAAAAGGACCAATATTTAGCCCAGTCCTTCCCTTTGTCTTACCAAAAGTTGCCCAGTCATGATTATCGTATGTTTGATATGTAAATATTAGTGAAAGGACACGAGAGATGCCGCCTAGAGGGGGGGGGGGTGAATAGGCGATTAAAATTCTTTGCGGTTTAGGCTTGAATAAATGCGGAATAAAACTAGCGTTTAATTTATCAAACACGAAACCTAAACAAGCTAGGTTAACCTATGTGCACCAACAACTTATGCTAAACAATATAAGCAAATATGTGATAGCAAGATATATTACTTCAAGCTCGATGGCTATCACAAAGTAAATAGCATAAGTAAGAAGCTCGGGTATAGAAATACCGAGGCACTTGGAGAAGATGATTTATCCCGAAGTTTACTTCCCAATGGAAGCTACGTCTCCGTTGGAGCGATGCGGAGTCACAAAGTGATCCCCGAATAGCCGTCAAATGGCACACCGTAATCTCTTTCGTGTCTCCACCAATGCGGAGTGCCACGAACCACTATGGGACACTTGAGGGTGGTCACCGAACCCGTACAAGGATGAGGCACACTCCACAACTTAATTGGAGGCTCTCACCGGAATCCCGCGGCTCCCAAAGCCACAAGACTCACAAGGTTGGGGCACGTCTCCACAACTTAATTGGTGGCTCCCAACTATCCCGCGAGCCACCAAAACTTCGAGATCAACAAGGACCGTCTAGGGCACTCTAAGTACCCAAGAGGACAAGCTCTAGGGCACCCCAAGTACCCAAGAGTAACAAGCTTCTCAACTTCGATTTCCACGTATCACCGTGGAGAACTCAAACCGATGCAATGAAGGCAAGACCACTAGAGGTGGTCAAATCCTTCACTCCCAAATCCCACCAAAAGCAACTAATGCTTGTGGGGGGAGAAGAGAGGAAGAACAAGGAAGAACTCAACAAATGGAACTCCAAGATCTAGATCCAAAGGCTTCCCCTCACTTAGAGGAGAGATGGATTGGTGGAACAACAGATCTAGATCTCCTCTCTCTTTTCCCACTAAATGGAGGCAAGAATCATGGAGGAATAGAGAGATAGCAAAGCTCAACAAGGTCAACAATGGTGGCAAATTTCGAGCTCAAGAGTTGGGGTCTCCTTGGGGAAGAAGACCCCTTAAGTAGGTAGGTGAGAAATCTGCCCGTTGGCCAGTTTTTGCGCAGGGTCGGAAGTTCCGGAACTTCACCCGGAACTTTCGGATATGTGAGAAATCTGCCCGTTGGCCAGCATTTGCGCAGGGCCGGAACTTCCGAGACGAAGAGCGGAAGTTCCGCACCACCGGAACTTCCGAGCCAACTTTCGAATGAACTTCCGCTTATGAAATGAGGACACGCGAGAGCTAAAAGATTAAGCGGAACAAGAAGCGGAACTTCACCCGGAACTTCCGATGCTTCGGAACTTCCGCAAAACCGAGCGGAACTTCCGCACCATGAAAAACAGGAAAACCTGAAATGTAATAACTTTCTCGTTCGAACTCCAAAACAGGTGAATCCAATTCTGTTGGAAAGGTAGCGACAAGAGCTTTACTACAAAACGCAACAAGTTTTCCATATTAAGGGTCACGAATATAGAGGGGATACCACACATGGGAAGGTGTGGACCCTATCTCGAAGGTAGACCCATATTAAGCTCAATCGAGAGCCCCTCTTGATAGTACGGTTTCTATCCTATAACCCGGTCTCCCAACTAGTACCATGAGACCGGTAAAATAGAAACCCTATCATACCTTTGCCTTGCGCATTCCACTTGAGCTAGATGACGTCGATCTTGATCTCTTCAAGTGGACCACCTTTCTTGATTGCGCTTCGCTTGGTGAAGACCCAAACATTGCTCCCCCATACTCCACTATGGGAGAGCCTCTCTTAGGCACATCTTCACATGAACATTATCTCTAAATGGGTGGCAAGCTTCAAGCCTAGGATTTCTTCGAGATGCTCCTCTTGAACTTGAGCTTCTCAACATTGATGACGATCACCACTTGACGTCATCGATCATGGGCCATATGAAATCTTCATTTGATGCAAGCCCACAGAAAGATACCTAACCACACATAGAAATGCTACACACATATCATGGGTTAGTTCACAAAGCTATATGGACAATTGCTTACCATACCAAGAGATACATGATCCCACTTGGTACATCTTGTAGCTTTGTGTGTTGATCAATACTTGGTCAACCATGTATCTTTTCTTCTCTTTTCAATAGATGATGTCTTGAAGATAACCATGAATGATCACATAATTCTTTTCTTCAAGACATACTTGCAATATGCTCAACTCTATGATTTTGATGCCAAATACTTCATTATATCAATATACTCATGGCATCAACCTTGAATCCAACATATGGAGTTCAAGCATGGTCTATGGACAAACACTACAAGTAAAACTCAATGCAACCATTAGTCCATAGGGATTGTCATTAATTACCAAAACCACACATGGGGGCGTCATGCCCTTTCAATTAGTATGCCTACCAATGTAATATTGTGCACTCAACCATTTATCCTTTTGTGATTACCGTCTATCGAGTAATACCATTGCACAAGAGGAAAACTGAGTGGGCCCATTTTCGGCAGCCATACTCGCCTGGTTTTGAGTACCGTATTTTTTTTTTCGCGAAACCCGACAGGAGCTCCGTTTATTCATATAGAAGAATGAATTGGCCAATTTATTAAGGAAAACCGGGCTAAAACCAAATACAAAGGACACGAGGACCCCCACCGGTCGATGAGGCGACGAAAAAACACAAACAAAACACCACCGCCACACACAACACGCAACCACCACCGCCGACGAAGGGGAGAGAAACCATGCTTTTGGAGGAGCGGATGGGCTGCCCAGCAATCGGAAGTAGAGCTGCGTGCCACAAGAAGCTCGCGACGTCTGCGGCTACCGCATGTTTTGAGTGTGAAGATTAGTATGCCTATCAATGTCCATTTTGTGCACTCAGCCATTTCCCTCACCAATCATCTACATGTCCACCATCATTTAATCCTTTATTGATGTCATTTGTCGCTTTTTCGCATTGTGAACATGAACAAGCTCCGGAGCAATTCCAAGATGATCAAAATAGTATGGTACTAGATGGAATAATATACTGGTAATACATAATAATAATAATAATAATAATAATAATAATAATAATAATAATAATAATAATAGTGCTCCTTCGAAACTATAAGCACATTAGGAAGAATTAATTCGACTATATTCTCTAAGAAGCATTGTTGTTGATAAGATCGACACACACCATATGATTGACACATACCAAGAAAAAGTAAAAACTATGTTAAAACTAACACCTTCTAGATTATCATACACATACAAGTATAACATCTTTCTTGCTTAACATGGTCGGTTATTTCAATATATATCTGGGAATGGGATATAGACATCACCAACATGCATAGTACCTAGGCTACTGAGAATTCCCGATATTACAAGGCCAGCATCTAACATTGCAGACGTGACCATCCCATTTTAGAGTACAGTTTAATTGTGTTTACTTATATTCCCTCTGGCCCATATTAATTGTGTTTGAAATAGATGTATCTGGATTCTAGCATCAAAATACGTCTGAAACTCTAAATGCATAGTTTTTCAGCAACAACTAATATGGGATGGATCGAGGGAGTAGTTGCCTTAAACCATTCTAGACGAACTACTGTTTCGCGTGTCATTGCTTCCGACATTTTACACGAACGTTGCAAACATGTATATGTTTGTGCCCAACTTTTTTCAGAATTGTTTGATATTTTTCATATATTTTTAATTTTGACAAACATAACAAGAGCATATGCACCCGGGAGCCAAAACACCTCTTTCAATGTTATGCATATCCTCTCTATCAAAGAACCATATTACGACCACACATAGAGATAGAGTGAGAAGAAACCTCATGAAAACATTTTTTTTCCGTAACGGAGGCAAAAGCTTTCCCTCATCTCATTAATTAAGAAGGATTTTATGAAACTCAAAAAGGTAAATTTGTATGTATCTAGACATAGACATGGTTTAGTGTGTAGATACATGCAAATTTAGACTAGGTTGAGAAATCATGTTATGAACGGAGGGAGTAGTTGGCAACAATTATTTCTACAAGCTTCATCGGAGTTAAAACTGTTTGACTTTAAAAAAAATGCTAGGTGTCAATATTGACCATTGGAAGTCATGGCACGCTTAGGGGGTGTTTGTTTGGGCTATGACTGCTGGTTGTGCTTCTGTGCAGCAGGGAAAGTTGTTTATTTTAGTGTCACTGTTTGAGGACTTGGCTAGCTATCCAGTTGTGTGTTGAGCAATTATCTGATACCCTCAAATTCATGTGACATATGGATTTACTGACTGGAGTGTATAATCGTGTCTATCACTATAAAATATCAAAATACACAATATTAAACAGAACAAATAACTAATATGATATAGATTTGTGTAGTGTAGTGTATTTGTGGCTTGGGCTTTTGGCAAAGCCGGTTAGGAAGCCACCCCGTTTGTTTCGATGCCCTAGCTTATTTATTTTGCGAAAATGCCCTAGCTTATTTTGGTGGAAAGCAAACCCAAACAAACACCCCTTAGGACCCGCTTGGAATGTCTTATATTTTTACGCTCCGTGTTAATTCCTGGCGTTGAACTGACTGCGCCGGATTTTTTTTTCATAGAAACTACACTACTTTTTAGGCGGGCCTAACCAGGTCCGTCAATTATACGGGGGTATTCCGCTAGATTACCCGGCATCCAAGCGGCCCTTAGTCAAATGGATACGCCGCAAAAGGTAGGTCAAGGTTGACATCTCAATCCACATATGTATTCACTCACCACTTCCGAGATGTTCACTGAGTGTTCTGGAACTGTAATTACGTTTAATATTACCACATATTCGACGAGAGTGACAACAATGATTCTGGTGATAGTGGATATTACCACACATACGTAGCACATAATGTGATCAAACATCCGTTCTATAAGCTCACCTAAGGTTTCGACCAATTTTTTGCATCACATTGCTAGTTCCAAATCCGACAATAAATAAATCATGTGACTCCTTGTCAACGACCAGGACAACGACCAGTCCAGCGTGGCGATGAGGTGGACGATGCTGACAAGGGCGGCCCAACAATGATCGGCGCAAGGCCCAAGAGATTGCGACAGAAGCCCGCCTGGCTAGCTGGCGATGCCTGGGTGGCTTAGCTGTTCTATTTAGAGGCGGAGACGCCGAGTTTCTTTCTTGTCGAACAAGTGAATTGTAATGAACGGCGGAGCCGTGAAGGATTAGCTCGGGGGTGGTGGGGAGGAACGAGCTCTAGAACCAATTTCCTTCGTTGAGTTCATCAATCTGTGCTTGATTCGTAGCTAGGTTCTTACAAGTGGTATCCAGAGCCTTTCCGATCCCGAGATCTGGAGTTTCCCACCCACCCTTACCCCACCAGATTCGCGGCTGATCGAGAGCGGAAGCCATGGACGAGCTCTCCGCTGAGTCCCGTGCGATCTACGATCTCATCAAGGCGTCGACCTCGGAGGAATTCGACGTGAAGTTCCTGGAGTATGAGCGGACGACGCCGGGATCCGTGCGCAAGTTCGTCGTCGACACTGAAAGGGCATGGCGCCCCCATGTGTGGTTTTGGTAATTAATGACAATCCCTATGGACTAATGGTTTTATCGAGTTGTAATTGTAGGGTTTGTCCATAGACCATGCTTGAACTCCATATGTTGGATTCAAGGTTATTGATGCCATGAATATATTGATATAATGAAGGTTTAGGCATCAAGATCATCGATGTTATGGATATATACTTGATATGATCAAGAAGAAGAGTATGTGATGACCAAGTTGTTATTCGAGAAGTTATCCGATGATTGGTCATGTGTAAGTTGAGCATATGCAAGTATGTCTTGAAGAAAAGAATTATGTGACATTCATGGTTATCTTCAAGACATCATCTATTTAAAAAGAGAAGAAAAGATACAAGGTTGATCAAGATTGATCAACACACAAAGCTCCAAGATGTACCAAGTGGGATAATACATCTCTTGGTATGGTAAGAAATTGTCCATATAGATTTGTCAACTAACCCATTACATGTGTGTGGCATTTTCTATGTGTGGTTAGGTATCTTTATTTGGGTGTGCATCAAATGAAGATTCCATATAGCCCATGGGGATGACATCAAGTGGTGATCGTCATCTACCTTGAGTTGTGCAAGTTCAAGAGAAGTATCTCGAAGATATCATATGCTTGAAGCTTGCCACCTATTTTTGGAGATAATGGACATGTGAAGATATGCCGATAAGAGGCTCTCCCATAGTGGTGTATGAGGGAGAAATATGTGGATCTTCACCAAGCAAAGCGCAATCAAGAAAGGTGGTCCACTTGAGAAGATCAAGATCGACATCATCTAGTCAAGTGGAATGCGCAAGGTAAAGGTATGATAGGGTTTCTATTTTACCGGTCTCATGGTGCTAGTTGGGAGACCGGGTTATATGATAGACACCGTACTATCAAGAGGGGCTCTCGATGGAGCTTTAGCGTATCATTGGAGAGAGCTCAGTCCTTTGCATACTTGCCTTCATTATCTTTCTTGGTTCTTATTTGGTTTTTCTCCTTGTTGGGTTTTGGTGCTTGTTGTGATCTTCATGACAAGCACAAGTTCTTCGAAAACGAATTTCTTACGAAAAACCATTTGCGTTTTCGGTGTTGGAAATATTATGGTTTCGCCTTTCTGAAAGGTTCCACACCTCCCATGTGTGGTATCCTCTCTCCATTGATGATTGTTAATATTTCCACTTTTTGTATGAAAGCTCTTGTCGATAGCTTTCCATCAAAATTGGTCTCACCTTATTTGGAGTTAAATTGCAAAAGTTATGTGGTTTACAGTTTTGCTGAGTGGCTGTTTGAAACAGCCCGGAGTTTCTGACTTAGGGGGCGGAGATTCCGGTCTATGCTTTTCTGGGCATGGCTCACTTCGCCAGCGCGTGGCGTAAGCCTCTGGTGCCTGTCCGGAGACTGGCCGGAGACTCGCCGGAGATTTCCGGAAGTTTCTGGTCTGGCCGGATATTCCGGTCCCCCGTGGGCCGGATATTCCGTCGGGCCGGAATCTCCGGGGTTAAGTTTCCAGCAACGGCTCTATTTCGTGGGGCCATATAAAAGGCCCCCTTCTTCCCCATTGAGACTAGCTTGGCTGAGCACGAAATTGACCACCATTGTTGACCTTCTTGAGCTTGGCTATCTCTCTATCCCTCCATGATTATTGCCTCCATTTAGTGGGAAAAGAGAGAGGAGATCTAGATCTATTGTTCCACCAATCCATCTCACCTCTAAGTGAGGGGAAGCCTTTGATCTAGATCTTGGAGTTCCATTTGTTGAGTTCTTCCTTGTTCTTCCTCTCTTCTCCCCCCACAAGCATTAGTTGCTTTTGGTGGGATTTGGGAGTGAAGGATTTGACCACCTCTAGTGGCCTTGCCTTCATTGCATCGGTTGCATCGGTTTGAGTTCTCCACGGTGATACGTGGAAATCGAAGTTGAGAAGCTTGTTACTCTTGGGTACTTGGGGTGCCCTAGAGCTTGTCCTCTTGGGTACTTGGAGTGCCCTAGACGGTCCTAGTTGATCTCGGAGTTTTGGTGGCTCGCGGGATTGTTGGGAGCCTCCAATTAAGTTGTGGAGACGCGCCCCAACCTTGTGATTCTTGTGGCTTTGGGAGCCGCGGGAATTGGTGAGAGCCTCCAATAAAGTTGTGGAGTGTGCCTCATCCTTGTACGGGTTCGGTGACCACCCTTAAGTGTCCCATAGTGGTTCGTGGCACTCCGCATTGGTGGAGGCATGAAGGAGATTACGGTGTGTCATTGACGGCTATTCGGGGATCACTTTGTGAATCCGCACCGCTCCAACTGAGACGTAGCTTCCATTGGGAAGTGAACTTCGGGATAAATCATCGTCTCCAAGTGCCTCGGTATTTCTATACTCGAGCTTCTTACTTATACTATTTACTTTGTGATAGCCATCGAGCTTGAAGTAATATATCTTGCTATCACATATTTGCTTATATTTTTAGCATAAGTTGTTGGTGCACATAGGTAAACCTAGCTTGTTTAGGTTTCGTGCTTGATAAATTAAACGCTAGTTTTATTCCGCATTTATTCAAGCCTAAACCATAAAGAATTTTAATGCCTATTCACCCCCCCCCTCTAGGCGACATCCGTGTCCTTTCAGACACGGAGAAGGAACTCCGCACGATGAACACCAACATCGACTTCGTCCGGTCGGCTGTCAACGCGGATCTGGAGGCCACCAGGAACTCCATCGATGTTGTGCGTACCGCCGTCAACGGGGATATGGAAGCAACCAGGAACTCCATCGGCGTGGACCTCGACGCCGTCAAGGACATGCTGAGTGCGCAGATCGAGTCGTTGGCGTCGGCGCTAGATCGTGTGCCACGACCGAGCTTGGGCGCGGCGGCTGATCGCCCCTCTACCTGACAACACGCGAGCTGGGGAGCGGAGCCGCATGCCAGACATGGCATGGCATGACAAACCAGAACCGGGGGACGTTGGGTGTCACGCACTCACTTCCTCCGGTCGGAGGTAACATCTCTGGCCGGACTTTGCTTAGGCAATTCGATTCCTGCTCACCAAATCAGCGTTCTGACTTCGGTTCGCCGATTTCTCATGCTGCGTTGCCTCACTTCGAGGGTGCCAACCTGAAGCTGTGGCAGATACGCTGCGAGGAGTTCTTCAGGCGGGGCCAGACGCCGATGTCGCTGTGGGCTGCCGATGCGTCGGCCTGCTTCACGGGCGCTGCGGCGATGTGGCTGGAGTCCTATCTGCAGAAGAGGACATCGCCGACGTGGTCAGAGTTCGTCGAGGCTGTGCTCGCGAGGTTCAGCAGGAATCAGCACTCGATTCTCTGTCGTCGCGTGTTCCACATATCCCAGGTGACAACAGTGGAGGATTATGTGCAGAAGATCTCTGAATTGGTTGATCAGATCGCTGTGTATGAGCCCAACCCTGATGTGGTGCATTATACCACAGATTCTTGGATGGATTGCGGCCTGCTGTGCGTGTACTCGTTGCAATTCAGCAGCCGAATTCGCTGGAGACTGCATACTCCCTGGCGTTGTTGTATGAGGAGTTGGGGGAAGATACAGGGTTGGTGCCACACCACCAGCAGGCTGTGTCCGTGCCTCGGCGAGCGTCATCTGTCTCGCCGCCTCTGCCGCAGCCGCCACGAAGTGGATTTCAAAGACCGTGGAAGAAAAGCGAGCGCTGAGTGCGAATGAGGAGAAGTGGGCTAAGCTGAAGGCCTATCGTAAAGCGATGCATCTGTGCTTCACCTGCGGCGAGAAATACAGTCGGGAGCACAGGTGCAAGTCCACGATTCCTCTGCATGTGGTTCAGGAGATGGTGAATTGCATGTGCCTGGAGGACGATGAGAGCGAGGAACCCCCAGATGCTGCGGCCACAGCTACTGATTTGTCGGTGAATGCCATGGTGTTGTCAGCGGCCGCCCTGTCTGCCGGAACAACAGCGCCGCGGACCATGCAGCTGCAGGTGCAGATTCAGGGGCACTCGTTCCTGTTCTTGGTGGACTCGGGTAGTTCAGCTTGCTTCGTCGATCAGCAGCTGGCCCAGCTGCTCGAGGGGTCGGAGGAGTTGCCAGTACCGGCGACTGTGCGCGTCGCGGGCGGCGCGACCCTGAACTGCACTCACTGCTTCCCAGCTCTGCAGTGGACAGCTGATGGAGCGACATTTACAGACAACTTCCGTGTGCTGGATTTGTCGAGCTATGATGGCATCATCGGCCTGGATTGGCTGGGCAAGTACAGCCCGATGCTCACCCATTGGGAACAGGGTTGGCTGGCGTTCCAGCACGAAGACAGGCAAGTGGTGCTCCGGGGCGACGAACCGCGCATGTGCACACATGCGCTGGTGGAGCTCAGTTTGGTGCGTGAAGCTGAGGTTGTGGAGCAGTCATTCCCAGGGAGGTGCAGGCAGTCCTGGACAGGTTCACGCCGGTGTTCGCTGCGCCCACGGGGTTGCCGCCTCGTAGGCAGTACGATCACCGCATTCCATTGGTGCCAGGAGCGCGCCCTGTGTCGATTCGGCCATACCGTGTTGCGCCGGAGCTGAAGACAGAGATCGAGCGGCAGGTGAAGGAGCTGCTTGAGCAAGGGGTCATCACTCACAGCAACAGCGCGTTTGGCGCGCCCGTCCTGTTGGTCAAGAAGGGAGCCGTGGATTGGCGGCTGGTGTTCGACTTCCGGCCACTCAATGCCCTGACGATCAAGGGGAAGTACCCACTTCCTGTCATTGATGAGTTGCTCAACGAGCTTGCTGGAGCACAGTGGTTCTCCAAGCTCGACCTCAAGGCGGGCTACCATCAGATTCGCCTCGCACCAGGAGAGGAACACAAGACTGCGTTTCAAATGCACAGCGGCCACTATGAATTCAAGGTCATGGCGTTCGGGCTCACTGGCACGCTCGCGACGTTCCAGCACGCGATGAATGCAACGCTCGAGCCGGTGCTCCGCAAGTTCGCGTTGGTCTTCTTCGACGACATCCTGATCTACAGCCGCACATACGAGGAGCATCTGGAGCACCTTGCCACTGTCCTCGACATCCTGCACAGGGACAAGTGGCATGTGAAGATGTCGAAGTGCGCGTTCGCGCAGAAGGAGGTGGCGTACCTGGGGCATGTCGTGTCTGCTGGCGGCGTCGCCACGGACCCGTCCAAGATCAAGACCATCCAGGAGTGGCCCACGCCGCGCAATTTGAAGGAATTGATGGGGATACTTGGCATCACTGGGTATTACCGCAAGTTCATCGAGCACTATGCGATCATTTGCCAGCCATTGACGGCATTACTGAAGAAGGGTGTGTAGTTCATCTGGACGCCAGCTGCGGAGACAACATTCCAAGTGCTGAAGCAAGCCCTGACCACCGCGCCGGTGTTGGCGTTGCCTGACTTCACGGAGCAGTTCATCGTGGACACTGACGCGTGCGACGTGGGGATCGGCGCCGTGCTGTCGCAGCGGGGACACCCGGTCGCATACGTCAGCCGTGCGTTGGGTCCTAAGAACAGGGCCTCTCTGTATATGAAAAGGAGTACTTGGCTATACTCTTGGCGGTACAGCAGTGGCGCCCATACCTGCAGCTGCGGGAATTCAAGATACGCACTGACCACAAGAGCTTAACCAACCTCGCAGATCAGCGCCTGCACACGGAGTGGCAGAGGAAGGCCCTGACGAAGCTCATGGGGTTGCAGTATACCATCCAGTACAAGAAAGGGGTAAAAATGGTGCGGCGGATGCCCTGTCGCGCAAGCCGCCGGAGAGTTCAGAACTTTTCGCCGTGTCTACGGTACAGCCAGTGTGGCTGGCGTATGTGGAGCGCAGCTACGCGTCTGACGCGCAGGCGCAGTCCCTGCTGCAGCAGCTGGCGCTCGCGCCGGGTGCCGTGGCTGGGTACACCTTGGAGAACGGCCTGATAAGGCATCACAACAAATTTGGGTGGGCAAGGATGAGGAACTGCACCGCCAGATGTTTCAGCATTCCATGACAGCCCGCAAGGAGGCCATTCTGGTTTTCCTGTCACATACAGGCGGCTAGTCTCGTTGTTCACCTAGCCGGGGATGAAGGCGATGGCGCTGAGTACGTGTGGTGCTTCCACACGTGCCAGCAAGCGAAGCCGGAGCGGCTTCCGCCTGCTGGCCTGCTGCAGCCGCTGCCCGTGCCGTCTGCGCCATGGGAGATGGCCACGATGGACTTCATCGAGGGGTTACCTGCATCGCGCCAGTACAGCTGCATCCTTGTCGTCGTCGACAAGCTCACCAAGTACGCGCACTTCATCCCTCTTCGCCATCCATACACAGCAAGCAAGGTGGCGAATGTGTTCGTCGACAACATCTTCAGGTTACACGGCATGCCGGGCTCGCTGGTGTCCGATCGCGACCCAATCTTCACCAGTGCGTTCTGGCAATCGGTGTTCCGTGCTACGGGAACCCAGCTCAAGCTGAGCACGGCCAATCACCCAGAGACAGACGGCCAAACGGAGAGGGTGAACCAGTCCATCGAGTGTTACCTGCGCTGCTTCATTAGCGCGCACCCGCAGCACTGGTCCAAATGGCTCTCTCAGTGCGAGTTCTGGTACAACACAAACTGGCATGCATCGACAGGGAAGACACCGTTCGAGCTGCTCTACGGCCGCCAGCCCAGGTACTTCGGCATCACGGCATCTGATCAAATTGCTAACACCGATGTTCAGGCATGGCTGCAGGAACGCTCGTTGGTCCTGGACTCGGTGCGTCAGCACCTGTTGCGAATGCAGCAGCGCATGAAGACGCAGGCGGACAAGCACCGCACCGAGCGCGCGTTCGAGGTGGGCGACGAGGTGTTCCTGCGCCTACAGCCGTACATCCAGGTCTCAGTGGCGCGGCGGGCGAATCACAAGCTCGCGTTCAAGTTCTTCGGCCCGTTCCGCGTGGTGGAGCGCGTTGGAGCGGTGGCGTACAAGCTGGAGCTGCCGCCGGCGAGCCGCGTCCACCCGTGTTCCACGTCTCGCAGCTCAAGCCCTGCATCGGTCCAAGACCACCGGCATCGCCTACACTGCCGGAGATGGACGAGTTCTTCCGCATTCCAGAGCAAGTTCTGCAACATCATCAGCAACAGAGGGGCGTGCGCATGGTGCAGCAAGTACTGGTGCGGTGGAGCGGCACAGCGGATGATGAAGCGACCTGGGAGGACTTCGTGCGGCTTCGCCAGGCGTTTCCCCGTGCTCCTGCTTGGGGACAAGCAGAGTTTCAAGGGGTGGGGATTGTCAACGACCAGGACAACGACCAGGTCCAGCGTGGCGATGAGGTGGACGATGCTGACAAGGGCGGCCCAACAGTGATCGGCGCAAGGCCCAAGAGATTGCGACAGAATCCCGCCTGGCTAGCTGGCAATGCCTGGGTGGCTTAGCTGTTCTATTTAGAGGCAGAGACGCCGAGTTTCTTTCTTGTCGAACAAGTGAATTGTAATGAACGGCGGAGCCGTGAAGGATTAGCTCGGGGGTGGTGGGGAGGAACGAGCTCCAGAACCAATTTCCTTCGTTGAGTTCATCGATCTGTGCTTGATTCGTAGCTAGGTTCTTACACTCCTCATCGCTCATCAGAAAGAAACAATAGTAAATCTGGTATAACTAAAGACTGCAGATGTTTGAACAGCGGTAACAGTATCATTTGGAAGATAGAGGTGCCAAAGATACCATCTTCTCTATATCTGATCCAATAAGGCTACGTCCATTGGTAGAGCCCAGATTCTTAATAGCTGTCTTAGATTCTTCAGGAAGTAGGGCAATTGGCAGGGGAATTTTCCATGGCAGACTGCTCGCGTTTCCACTGCAGATGATGGCCAGCGGACTGCTTAGGACTCACCCCTTTCTGGAATAGTGGGGAGTTCCATGGCTGCGGCCTCCCAGTCTGCTGAACAGAAACCACAAATCCTGGAGGTGCTTCTGCTTTCCGCAGTACCTGCAAACACAAGACGTTAACAGCAGAACCATTGACGACATGCTGTGAATTGCATCAGGTAAAGTAGTGTAGTTAAGCTCACGTGATCCAAAATTGGAATCAACGTTATGAATATGTTTCATTTTAGTAAGCCTTCTTTTGCCTAAAATGAGAACCAGTATGTCTAATGCTACAACTGAAACATCAAAAAATGTCCCAGTTTTCAAGATCTTCCAAAGAGAATATGGTTCCATGCAAACCATATAACTAAAGCCACGAGGCACAGGACCTAAAGAAAGGTACAGTTTAGCAGCCGATATAATGAGCTTGATCCGGGAGTCTTACTGTGAGAACTCGAGAGAAAAACGATGTCCCACTAAGAGATATAGCCCTCCCGATAGATTCCTTGTCAGCAAAAGTAATATATGCAGCCCTGTGAAACAACAGCATCAGTTAACAACAGACGAGGAGAGTACAGATAGCAACAAATAAAGAAAAGAAACTGAAAATTGATACAATAGAATATATACCCTTTTGGATGGCCAGTAACTGCATCTGTCAACATATTGATCTTAAGTACTGTACCACACTGCATAAAATGTGTTGACAATGCTTCCTTGGTTGCCGCAAAATGCACCTACAACAATCACCAGAGGAGATGTAACTCAGCAAGTTTTACAATGAAGATATCTTTTGGTAAAAAATCCTACTGATCTGTAGTGACCAGCAGAGAGAACGGAAATAAGGAGATGGTTTTGTTTTACATACATTAGTCACAAGAACAGTTCTGGTGTCAGCATCCTCCTCCAAATTTGAATGGGGGCCTACAAGAAAACAAAATTCAAAAGACTTCAACTTCATCTGTGGTATCTAAAGAGTATTAAAACTACAAAGATTCAGCCAGCGAACAAAAAATATGAATCTGATGAACAGATGATAAGCAATACACAATACAGGTACATAACGCTTGTTCTAGAGGTGGCAGTTGCTTCACAGTACCCAAACTGTTCAATGCTACTGATCTCAAAAGTTTTGTGAGGCTAAGGGCCAGATCAAGATTGCTTAACTGTGTTGTGCTGATCATACTATACAACAAATAATTGTAGAAAAACAGTATCGTGTTAAGCAAAGAAGATCAAAACCTAACTGACTACCAAAGTATACCAATATACAAGCACTGCATGTACCACCTTGCTGGATAGATCTCTTGTGTTTTCCTATTGCGGTGCAACTTTAAACATCTTTTCAGATGATTAACCAAAAGGGCTACACACACATACACAAATTCCAAACACTATTCCCACCTCTGTCCAAGCAAATCGGACTTCCATCTCTTCTCTCATGGATTTTGACATAACGATATATGTAGTACTTATTTGTTCAGATAAAACAAGCTTTGCAGTGTCCGTCAGCATATTCTCAATTTACTTACGCAGATGGCAACCAAGTGCCAGTGTCTAAAAGCCAAACATTCATATTTTTAATGTTTACTCGACAAACTAAATTTAAAAAATAATTGCAAGAATAAACTGGTAAACTCATTGCAATGGTTAATCATCAACAAATTCAATGTCATTTGCCCTAAGTTCCTTCGAATGAATTCACTCATGTAGATAATTAGATACAGAAGGAACTATAACGAACAATAAGACAAACCTGATGGTAGGGCCCCTTGCGTCCCATTGTTTATCTGCAAATTCGATCGAAGCTTGAGCATGTCCAGCTCCACCTGCTTTAGTTTTAGTTTCACGTCCAACATCTCCTGCATAATCAGCCATATCGACCATTAATTGCACTAGAAGATCCCAAGGTAACAAATTATGAGCAGAGAATAGCTTACATCTTTTACTGGTGTGTTACTGTAATTGGCACCATCTTCACGTACAGAAGATCCACTCTTGGACTGCGCAGGGCTGCTAATTTTCTTAGTTTGCAAAACATCGCTTCCTAAGTTTAGCCGCGTATTTAAATGAGACAATCTGTTAGATGCTGAAACACGCCCTTTTAACGAGTTATTCGCAAGCCGTGCTGGTTCAGATATTGTTGTAGGTGAGCTCTTCACCTCAGATGTAAATTCATTCAAACTTTGTGAACGAAAACTTTTTACTGGCAATGAAGTAGACTTCTGGCTAATAACATCTCTAACTTGATGATGGTTACGCTCCAAATCACCAAAATTTAAACGACCGGTCAGCCTGCTTCTGTTGGACTTCTCCCTGTGCTCATGTTCTTGTACTGTATTGACATCTGGGTAACCACTCGAAAAGTTTCCAGAATTTGCTCTGTCAAACAAATCGCCATCCGTACTTGAGTTAATACGGCAGCTTCCTTCATGCTCAGACACCATTAACTTGGACTTCTTATGCATTCCATTTTCAACATGCATGTTATCAGTTTCTCTAGGTAAACCTTGATCCCCTACACCAGGCTTCCCCAGCCTGTCCCAAACATTGCGACGTCTTTTCATGGATTCTGGGACTTCGCCATCATCAGTTGCCACGGACACAGGCAATCGTCTTGTGGAAGCATTTGTTCCAAGATATTCATCATGGAGTTCCTCTGCATTAGGTTTTTGAATAACAGTAAATCAATATCAAGTATCGCTTTTCTGCTTCAGCTATATAGCTTTTGACAGTACATTGAGGTCCACCCAAAACTTATGACCAGGCTGCTGTATATTTTCTAAAAATCATTGAAGTAAGAAAGGGAACATGTCTCAGCTCAAGGTACTATTAACAGCAGGATAATTACCATTTGGACCACCACTCTACAACATTCAAGTCTAAGCACGTTGATAGAACGTGATATGGATCCCCTGACGCCATGTCATCAGATCAAAGTCCACAACCCCACAGAAATTGCAAGATTAAATAGTTGCTATCCAGATTCAGCCAGAAGAGATTAAAGATATACACTAAGAACGCAAGTCATCAATTCGATCAGAGGGCACCACAAAAGAGTTACTCCCTCCGTCTCAAAATATAAGGCACCCTTTAATTTCGCTGGTCAACGCCGTGTAACTTTGACCATGATTTATACTTATAATATGTACCCAAATTTATTATAAAGATATATGAAATTAAAGAATTTTGCAAGACGAATCCAACGGTACCATATATACATTCTCATTCAATATATTTTATTATATATTGTTGGTCAAAGTTTAGCGTCAAAGACCACCTTAAAAATAGTGCGCCTTGTATTTTGACACGGAGGGAGTACGTCATAATGCCTTAAGAAGTTGTCTCTGTAACGTAATTTGACAGTGTGGCCATTTTCGACAAAAACGTATTCTATTTTTGGATAGTACAATGTTTAATCCCTTCTTTGTTCAAGTCGTCTATAAGCAAACAAACAGAAGCATTATTCTCATATTATTTTCAGTTCCACCTTCAATCATGTAGAAGACCCAGGGGTTGTGAGACTCTACTCAAAAGAACAAAAGCTATTGTCTATCAGCATATTACTCCTATTCGGATTGAGTTGAGACAAGCGAAACTGGAAACCAAGCTTGCCTGAATCAGTACAGCAGTTATACTGAAAGAACTTTTAGGGAACAATTGGACGAAACGTGGCCAATCAACTTTCCAAAAATGTATCCGCAACCTCCATAAATGAAACCCCATGTTGCTTGTATGAACAGACTATAGAGCTAAGATACCAAAACATTTTCGCAAGTTGAAATGGGATTATAAGAATCTTGACTCCTTTTACAGTCACGCCTAAGCACGCAAACTAACCGGGCGAGGTAAGATGAAACAAGAGGAAGCACATAAACCAAAATAAATTGTTACAATCAATTTTTGCATCATATTCATGCAAAACAATTTTGACAGAGAACTGTAGGGATGCCCGGAGAGTATATATTTATTGATAAAGAAAAAATTGACAAGACTAAATACAAGGATATTTACAGACATATTCATACAATTTTGAAAGTTCATTAACCCGTAAAGTAAGAAAGCACCATTATCTACTTTGAAAATCAGATCACGTAACCTTACAGAAGCTGGTGAACTTTTATGTAGAAGAAAATGCAGCATGCGGTACAAATACTCAAAGCACAGACAAAATGTTCAGAGATCAAAACAGAGCTAGTTCTGATATAACAAGTGACATATGGATGTGGTCAAATATTAATGCATGGCATGAAACATTTATAACTTCTCGTGTGTGTATTATGGAGTAGTTTGAAGCAGATATCATATGACAAATGATTTTAGAACGCTGTCCCATAAATCCACAATCAAGCTGAAACACACAAAAACTTGCCTTGCGGCAATGCATGTTTAGTCCTTGCAGATACACCAGAATTCCGCATGGAGGAACTTCTGCCACCTGTTGGACTCCAATCTTTCTGTTCTGACATAGAATCATCAAGTTAGATGCCTCATTTTCATACCACAAACTACAAAGAGGGGTACTTAACAATAGAGACATGATCTATTGTTTACCTTCTGATGCTGACCATCATAATAACGACTGTCACCAACCAACATTTCAGGGGAAACAACAACAGTGGAACTAATGCGTCGCTGGGCGACATTTTGTCCTTTGATAGAATCAAGCTTCTGAAGGCCTTTGTGTTCTTGTGGTGTTAAGGTTTTTGAGTTAACCTGATCAACAGTGGATGAGTTCAACTGAGTGCTCGTAACTCATGATACATGCATAATTTGGGCATGTTGTCTTGAAAGAAGTAAATGAATGTTCATCTAAGTTCACTTTAGTGGATATGATGGAGAAAATAAATGTTATATGCCAACTAATGATTGTAAGATGAAACATCGTAAGATCCTTACAATATGGGCATCTCCGGGTTGGGGTTTTGTAACAAGAAGATTTTTCTTGCCCTTCAGGTTCCGACTCTCATTTTCCAACTCATGTTGCACGCTAGAATCATCAGCCAGTGCTGCAGTCCTTTTGCTTAGGTAGCCCCAGAGCCTGCTTAGCCATGCAAAAGGCATCATGACCTCATAAAAGTACACGGATCAAGAACACGACTAATTAGTTAAAGAATAGCTATAATACCATGCAACGAATTTTTCACTATCATCACCAAGAAAGGCCTCCAAATCATCGCGCGCTTGATACTGATGCTTCCCATTACAAACTAAAATTACAATGTACTCCTTTAGTCAGGGAGAAAAGCAGAGAAAAAATCAGTCATCATATAACAAAAATCTAATAAAGCATCTGGTTTATATCAACACGAAAAAACATACCAATAACTCAAAGATCTGACTATTGTGTACTTGACTCAAAACATGCAATGAAAACTCACAGTTATCCTACAACACTAACAGAATATCGAAGTTCATGGGCTGGCATACAACATACAAAAATAAAGAACTGAGGCAGTTGCCACCTTTAGCCAACATCAACTTAACAATTGATGATGTCAATGTTGTGCTTCAGTGTTTTCTTGTTCCGAGTTTATTCAATCTTATACCTAAAGATCCCTTAGATAAATTCTGTTTAATAGCAGGTCTCGAGTATCGTTCAAAGCATGATTACTGGAGAACAAGTCCAAAATCTAAAGGATTAACCATAGGTGAATTATATTGGCTTGTAAAACTCAAAGCATGCCCAAAACTGTACTGTAACAAGGAACATACACCTTTGTTGGAGTAATCCTGTGATCCAGCTGCTACGTTTGAGTACAGCTGAAGACAAGTGCTGGGACAACAACCTTTTTCATAGGGAAGTGATCACCGTATATGTGCTGACACACACCACTCCCTTCCCCTGTCTTCTGGTGCCAATATCCTTTTCATTGTCATGAAGTGGTCTGATCACCAATTTACAAAGGTAATCGGGCCACTAAAATTGCACTGACTATGTTCAATTTACCCCCAGGTGATGTGAAAACATTATAATTAATTTGTTACCATCTTCAATATTATATACAGTGTAGCTACAATCTTTCAAGAAGCACACAAAAAACATCTTAATCACCGAAGAAACTGGTGAAAAAAGTACAGCTGAATTGAACTCATCAGTGTTCCAATATTTGACTCGGTAGATTCATCTAAACCTGGCTACAACTATATATCTCTGCCTGGAACTCATTGGCCCTTCCCGCGCAGGGCGTTGGCAGTATTCTGAATTCATGATTTATGAAGTATCTACAGGCTTGTGTAGCACTACAATTCTTCATTTGTAGATTATAGGGTGCATCAACAGAACAAAGGCCACATCAATGAAACAATTGCCAGTGAAAATGGAATCAAGGTTAAGAGACACCACACTGATCCTTTTTGTCAGAAACCCACTTTAAGGGTATCTCTGCACACTGCTGATGCACTTGAGGCTGGGACGAACTATAGGAAGGCTCACTCACATTTCTGAATTCTGATCAGTCGATGAGAATTCAGTCCACTTCTTCTATAGGAAGTTCTGATAAAAGTCGAAAACAAGTCTAAGTTTCCAGATAGTCTAATCCGTCCCCTCTCCAACTAAAATTTCACTTCGCTGCCAATCTCTCGACCCAAGCAGGGCACTCAACAAACCGACCAAACGATTATCGACTATTCCGAGCCGCAAAATATCCCCATAGCACAGCCCCAGGCGCGGAGGCCCATCCGAACCCATTCCGTGACATTCCCGATGCCGATTAGCACACACAAGCAACCCGCGCAGCCGCGTCGCATCCGCAGTAGTAAGTTCTAGGGGGTCGCGCGGGGGGGAAGGGAGAGGTTGGGATTCGGGGCGGTACCGCGAGGGTGTCGTCGGAGTAGGTGCCGAGGAAGCGGGGGAGCACGTCGGTGACGGCGGAGCGGAGCGCGGCGACGGCCTGGGAGTGCCGATCCATGCGGAACGAACGCTCCTCGGCGGTAAAAACGCGCCGGAGCCGCCGCCGCAGCTGCTCATCCGCATCCGCCTCCTGCCCCATCTCTCGCTCGCCTTTTCGGCCGTGGGTGAGAGAGAACCTTCCAGCCAGTGGCTGCTTGGCCCTCCGGTCTGTGTTATGCTGCTGCGTCAGCCTCACCTTTCGTGCGTGAAACCGTGCGCTGTTTACCGTCTGCCCCCTTCATGCTGCTGACAGCGTTTTTTTATCTACTCATGTTATCACGTCTTACCGTCCATGCGTAGTGCGTCGGCGCTGTATAATTTTTTTCAGGGTCGAAAAAGCCGTTTCGCGTGCTGTGCGCATGTTTTGGTTTAGCAGTCGCGCTATTATTTAGCGTGCTGCTGTCGCGCTTCATCAATCGCGCTAGAATGCAGCGCGCACGCTCAGCGGAAACAACATTTGCACTACAACATATAACCGCAAAGATCAAATAAATCAACAATAAATAGTATAATTATGCACTTTACATTGTGATAGACTTCGTGCTTGAAGTATTCTATTGCTATCACCTTGTTGCTTGTCTTGCTTAGCATAAGTTGTTGGTGCACATAGGTGAGCCTAGTTTATTTAGGTTGTTGGCTTGTTAATTTAAACACCTAGTTTTATTCCGCAATTAGCAAGCCTAAACTGGAAAAGTTTTAATCGCCTATTCACCCCCCTCTAGGCGACATCATTGTCCTTTCAATTGAGAGCTCCGGACATGCCAAAAAAAAGCATGCCAAAACCAAGTCTCATGATCGGCCACCGCTTTAAAAATTATAGTTGAATCCTTTTTATGGCCTTGGAATTTTCCATGCCATGCCTTAGGACAAATTTTTCAACTCCAGTGCATGCAATCAATAGAGCCAAGCATACCTGAAAACCCCCGAGCGGCGTTGAACTTCAGAAGCCGAGCTGTGTCTGCAGCACTGGGAGCTGTCAGATATTCCTTCCCAAATATTTGCACAATTCCAACGGCAAACCGCTTGACACACATGATGGTTTGGCTCTCACCCATGGCCAAGTGGTCATCAACTAGATCCTCTGGAATCCCATATGCCAACATACGCAAAGCGGCGGTCACCTTTTGAAAGGTGCTATGCCCTAGCTCACCGGCGACGTTCCTTTGATAATAAAGTCGATCATGTCTCACTAACTTCTCGGCGATGTGCTCGAACAAGTCGATCCCCATTCTAAAACGGCGCCGAAAATATGACTCGGGATACGTGGGATGCTCCACAAAATAGTACCTCATCAACCTATCGTGAGCATCGATTCTTTCCCTCCACAACTTGAGACGACCAACAACGGAACCATCATGCTTCCGTTTTTCATTGGCATGAATAGCTACGATCATTGCAACCTCCTCCTCCTCTTGAAGATCAAATTCTTCATCGGAAGAATCGTATAAATAACTCATCTACATACATCAATTTACTCTAATATAAACTCTAAACTAAAATACACCAAATTCATCAAAGTAAAAGTTCACATCTCAAAAATATACCTTGGAGGTGTTTTGTCAAACACCTTGCGCGCGTGGAGATGCGCGCCGGCGGGGTGGCGACGACGAGGGGATGCGCGTTGGAGGGGTGACGGCGACGAGGGGGTCGACGAAGCAGCGACGGCGGCGTCGGTGAAGGCCCGACTCGATTCAACACCGCGGTGAGCTCCGCGTGGCCATATATAGTGGCGGCGCGCTGGGAGTAGCGGAGCCAGCGCCGCCGCCAGCTAAATTGACCGCAGGGTCGCCGGAGAAGACGGGGGGGGGGGGGGGGGGGGGAGATGCGAGCGACGGCCCGAGCTGCGAGATAGTTCAGATCTGGCGGTTGGTAGCTCGCGCAAGTTTTGGCTTTCGTCCCGCGCGCTGGAGTGGCCGCTCCAAATTTGTTGCCAAAACTCCCGCTTGGTAGCGCGCTGGACGCTTTTTCGCGCGCGTGGTCTTTTGGCGCTGCCGCTGGAGGAGTGGATTTCACACCGCGCGCACTATAGTGACCTTTTTTCGGCGCGCCCACCAATTTGGCGCCTGTGTGAGATACTCTTATTTGCTCATCACATGCACGGTGTATGTATATGCTTTTGAGGTGGCCTGGCCATGGTTCGATTTTCTGTCGTACTAGCTCTTTTTGGTCTCGGGTATAAGCATGCATATTGTTTGATACTTGGATTTCATTTGGCTAAGGTTTTATGGCCAACTTGCACGGTATATGTAAAAGCTTTTAAGGTTCCAACGTGTTCATGGTTCGATTTTTCTGTCGTACTCGTTCTTTTGATGTCGATATAAGCATGCATCATGTTTGATACATGAATTATGTTCGGCTAGGCTTTATGGTCAATCGATTTAGGGATTTTGTTGGGTTATAGGTTGATGCTGACTCGATTTGGGGATTTTCTATGGTTTAGAGCGTAAACCTAGCGGACAGACCCTTTTTGCTCGGTTATTTCCGGCTCAATGGCCAACCCGCAAGCTTCTTTGCTTAAGAGACCGAACTGCAAACTTTAAAAGGAATAGCTCTCTTCCCCTCGTGTCGCCCCCACCGGCGGCGCTAGGGGCTCCCCACGTGACAAGCGCTAGCCCGGCCCCAGCTGGCCTTCCCTGCCGCTGCCGTCGCCGGCCCCGGCCGCGGCGGTGGCGGCGCCCCCTCGCTGCCAAAAGGTGGCTGGGGGAGGCTCTCTCGCGCTGGTGGCTTGACCGGCCCGGGTGGGCGGCGGCGGTCGCGGGCGGTGGAAGCCGAGCCGGCGGGCTCGGGCGGAGGTAGCAGTCGGCGCGCGCGCGGCGGGTGTCGCTGGTGGCAGCGGCGCCGCCCCCTGCGGCCATGGCGAGCGGCGAGCGCCATATGGGCTTGGCGGGCCCGTTCTGGGCCCGCCGGGCCCGGATGGTGTTGTGGACGCGCTGCGCGTCCTCTTCGTCATCTCTCCGTCGCCAGGTTCTTCGAGGGTGGCCGTGAATGGTGCTGGAGGCTGGCATTCTTGCCGGCGTGGTTGGTCTTCTCCGTGCGGTTGAGGAGGCCGGGGTCTGCGTCGGCGGTTGGGGCGCTGGGAGCAGCGGCGTGGAGGCTTCGTCGGCCAGGGCCAGGTCGGGCGATGTGCCGGTGATGTGCTGCGGTTGCTCGGGCCGGGGATGTGGGAGGCACGCTGCGCCGTGGCGGCTGCGGCCAGGGTTCTCGCAGGTGGTCGATTTGGTGGCGGTGATGCTTGGCTGATCCGGGTGAAAACTCGTCTCCGATTCGGTTGTCGGAGCCGGTGATGGCGACCCCTTGCGTCGTCTCCTTCTTGAAGGCATCACCGAGGTGAAGCGTGCACCACCTCTGCTACCTCCGGGGGAAACCCTTGATCCGTGGATCGGATGGTGTCGGCGCTTTGGCGTCGTCTCCCCCTTGGGGGCATCATTCTTGGAGGTGTGCACCAGTCGAGGGACCAGTGGTTGGATGAGGGTGCTTTCGTGGCGTTGCGAGCTGTGTGGCAACGATGACAGTGGTGAGTGGAGCCGAGTCGCGGCATGTCCTTCGTCACCGACAGTCCGTGTTGTGTCCCGCTGTGAAGATGTGAAGTCGGAGCTGCGTGTCTCGGGGCGGACAGGCTGGCAACGATGACCCTTTTTCTACAGTGGCCAGCGGATTCCGTCGATGCAAGGTGTGCAACTTCTCCGGTGAAGGTCTCCGTCGAAGTCGGAGCTGCCTCCTCCTCGACGCTTTGGGTTGACTGTTTGGCATAGGCCGACATGGTTTACGCTGTCTGCTGCGGCAAGGCTTCGTCGGTGGTCGTCCTAGGTGAAGTCGGAATCGCTTGCTCGGGGAGGAGTGACGACGATGACGCTCGGTGTTGGCCTCGATGGGGTTTTTCTCCTAGGCGATGTGTGTATCTCGTGTGGGTAGCCAGGTTGGCCGGGTCTGCACAATGTGGTGTTTTCATGACTACGTTGGTGCGTTTGTAACGGTTTTCGGCCGGTTCCCCGTTTATGAACCGGTCAATTCCCCTCCTTCTTTTTTAAATAAAATGAGGCAATGTTGCCCGTTTTGTTCAAATTTCCGGCTCAATGGCGCATATGGTCCAGTTGACTTAACAGACCAGCTGAGGCTGCACTTCCTGTTGAACCGATGGTCTTGTCCGGTTTCTAAACTATGTCTGGACATCAACGTGAAGAATGGCAATGGAGAAGTTGTCATGGAATTGGTCTGACCAGTGTTACGCCATTTCTCAACAGCTCAAAATTGGCTACATTCTCATCTTCAAAAAGGAAGGTCCCGTCGATTTCAGAGTAGTCATCTTAGACTAGGGTTGCTCTGAGGTGATGAAGAAGTAGTATGAGCATTTAGAAGGTACGGAAAGGATTGTCCAAAAGTTGAAAGGCTCAGTTGAGCTGTTCATATCCAACATTTGTTAAATAGTTGATACGTGATCCTGATGATTTTGTGAATTATGTCTGTGTCATATGGATACGGTATTTTATGAACTATGCCTGTATCTGTCATATGGATTATGGTACTCACCGCTCTTGAGATTCATAGTTTTCTGCTATTCATCCAAGTTGATACTTTCTTTGTGACATATAACCTTGCCACTCTTGAGAAGATGTTACCATAGCAGATACCATAGCAGATCTCCGGGCAAACAAATATAGACATAGTTTCACAGTTTTCTGCTATTCATCCAAGCCGATACTTTCTTTGTGACATATAACCTTGCCACTCTTGAGAAGATGTTACCATAGCAGATCTCCAGGCAAACAAATATAGACATAGCTGCATTAGAGTAATGCATGCAAGCAAAACACCAGCGTCTTGTTTTTTCCAATGTGTAAAAAATGTTATGCAAGCAACCAAATATCTCAGAGGAACATTGTTTATAGGCCATGCCCCCATCATTCGACGCCATAGAGTATAATAAATAACTTAGGCAACCAATAACACCTTTTGTGTGTTAGAGCATCTCCACCAAGGCACCGACGCTTCCAAAAAGACGTCACTGGAAGCGCGTTGCCACTCTATTAGTGTCACGGCTAGTGGCGACCCAAGTAGACTCTCGCAATACATTCTTGAGCCCATTTTCTTTTTTTAGATAAAGAGAATATATTAATATCGCGAAAATACCAATTACACCCAGTCTTTACAACAACGCGTTGCCCTAACGGCTATACGGATGCACACATACCAGAATAAAAATAAGAATTACCAAAAAAGAGCCCATTTTCTTAGGAAACACAATCCTATATCTACCTAAGTGTGCAGCCATATTGCATTTTCAAACACATAAATTAATTATACAATAATTTAAACATAGATACAAAATAATTAATACAATAATCCAAATAATTTTAAATCTGAAAGATTTTTTTAGTGATCCGAAAAGTTCAACCGGGGGCAAGTTGGAGATGTTTTTTTTTGACTGGGTAGATGCTTTTAGGATGCAAAGGACCAGCATAAGGAAAAAAGGGTCCGAAAGGGCCGTTCAACTAAATCTTACAGCTCTAGGGCCGGCCCGTATAAATCCCCAGGCCTTGGCTCTGGGCCGTGTTCTGTGACAAGTCAAAACGACTTACGTGCTCTCTCACTGACATGTCATCACCAGACACCAGTCCGTGTCCGGGTGCGACACTGCATCTGGCCCCTCAAAACACCTATCCGGGCCGCCGTCTTCCCCGATCTCGTCTCGCCTCGCCGCAGATCCGCCGGACATCTCCCCGCTCGCCCCGGCCAAGGTATGTAAACCCTCGCCGCCGCCCACCGCACGGCCCCGCGTCCGCCACGACACATCCTGACGCGGCGTTTCTTTTTTCGTTCGGTAGTCGTGAGGCGAGGAAGGGAGAGCCATGGCCGCGGCGGAGGAGAACAGCTCGCTGTTCCTGATATTCATCCTCACCATGATCGCCCTGCCGCTCGTGCCGTACACGATCATGCGGCTCTGCCACGCCGCCACCAAGAAGGCCAAGCCCATCCACTGCCGCTGCTCCGGGTGCCACCGCTCCGGCAAGTACCGCAAGTCCATCTACAAGAAGGTCCGCCTGTTTTTCTTCTTCTTCTTTTGCCCAGGCTGGCTAGCGGTAGAATTTTGGTGACCGGCTGCTTAATGGTTGTGGTGTGATTGTTGTACTGCAGATATCCAACTTCTCCACGTGGAGTAACCTGACCATCCTGCTTCTCTGGATCGTTGTCATATTCCTGGTTTACTACATCAAGCTCAGCAGCCGTGAGGTGCAATACCTTTTTACCGATATACGGTGCCAGTTTTTCTTCTCTTCAAGAGTATATATTAACTCAGTTTCTTCTCTCATCTTGTCTATCACTTTAGCTAGAATAGAATAGTCCTGATTGGTACTATACATAAACAAATCGATACCCTTAAATTGCATAAGACCACTCTCCAGCTTTACCCCATCAGAGCTGCCGGCACAAAGTTTATGTATTTTCACTTCAGTGGTACACCAAGAAGCAAGCGACCAAACTTTTAATGCTAGCAAGCAGGGACAACCACTTTGGTGGAATATACTGGAAAAACTACCATACCTTCGTTCTGATTTAATCTCCTTTCAATCTTCTGAAGCCTCATTTATGTGTCACTCTCTTTAAAACTGTCAAAACAATCATATGCAGTTTTTTTATTGTGAGGCTTGCTAATTTATATTTCCGGACTAGTTTAGCTTGATGTGTGTCCTCGTATAGGTTGATGTCCTGTCAGTTTTTTTGCATTGTCACGCGATGCAATGCATCTTTATGTCAATCATAACTACACTAGTTAATTTAAGACACTATATGCATAATGCTGTATTTGCGCTGCCAAGGCATGTTTCCCAGAATTTTCACCAACCAAGTTTCCCTAAAATTGATTGTGTATGATTTGGGGTTTCCTAGGTCATAGTTTTTGAGCCATACAGCATTCTTGGATTGGAACCTGGGGCATCAGAGTCTGAGATCAAGAAATCGTACAGGAAGCTTTCTATTCTATACCATCCTGATAAAAATCCCGATCCTGGTAAAATATGTTCTCTTCTATTTGTAATATGTTTGTGGTTGATTATATTATTCATTTAGTAGCTTATAAATTTTGTGTTTTTATTTTTCCTTTCACTTTCCAGAGGCCCATACGTACTTCGTTGAATCTATATCTAAGGCGTATCAGGCATTGACTGATCCGACATCTCGTGAAAATTATGAGAAGTATGGTCACCCAGATGGGCGCCAGGTAATGAACACTAGTTATTCTTGATGCTAAGTGAAAAAACTTACTTTTTTTATTCACGTCTAAAGCTAACATGAATTTCTGGTATATATGCTTTAGGGCTTCCAAATGGGTATTGCTTTGCCCAAGTTCTTATTGAACATGGATGGTGCATCTGGTGGAATAATGCTTCTGGGGATAGTGGGGCTTTGCATACTCTTCCCCTTGATGATAGCCGTTATTTATTTGTCAAGGTCATCAAAATATACTGGAAATTATGTCATGCATCAAACTCTGTCCACTTATTACTACTTTATGAAGCCATCTCTAGCTCCAAGGTATGAACATTCAAACATCTCATCATTATATTTGAGCACTTTGATTTTCTATCTTTCCAGTCTTTACTGATTGGCTTCATGATACATTATGTCGACTCAATGATTCTTACTGGTTCATATTTTGGTATGCTATTTTTTGCTTTTCTGATGCTGTTGGGCATAATATTAATATGGGTACGCAAATCATATTGATAATTTTAGTTGTTAATATGAGGACTTAAACATAACACTGTATATGCGCAAAACATTCGCATGATAATGGAACCTAGTGACAGTTTATAAATCAGATTTTGTTGCTGCTGACCCAAAACTGGTAATGTTAAAGATCTTCTCTTTAAGCGCCTTTTATAATTGGACCGAATGCCTGCAACTTCCTCTTCAGTTTACAGTCCTCTTCTGTTATGGATAATTGGGCCTGTTTTACAATCATTCATTCATTCTACCATATTTGGTTGCTTGTTTCAGCAAAGTTATGGATGTCTTCATCAAGGCAGCAGAGTATATGGAGATGCCAGTACGCCGAAGTGATGATGAGCCCCTGCAGAAATTATTTGTAGCAGTTAGAAGTGAGTTAAATCTAGATTTGAAGAATATTAGAACAGAACAAGCCAAGTTTTGGAAGCAGCATCCATCACTTGTAAAGGTTAGTCTTTGTTGCTGCATGTTATGGTACTACCTAATATTTGTGATACGACAATTTTCAAGCTGAAGACTCCTTTTTCTTATTTTTCAGATGGAACTCTTGATTCAGGCTCATCTTACCCGAGAGTCGTTCGCATTGTCACCAGCACTAGTAAAAGATTACAGGCACATGCTTGAACTTGCACCCCGTCTTCTGGAAGAACTAGTTAAGGTACTTGATTGGATTTCTTTCTCTACCAGTTTCTGCCCTTTTAACTGTGGATTTGTGCATGTCTGTCTTCATACGCTGTTTCGTCTCCCCATGCTATGCATGGACTGTTATTTTTTTGTAGCAAACACACAAACATATCGTCTGTGCTGTGCTTGCACGATCAGTTTGTTTGGATCTTCCATTGCTACAGTTAACTTACTTTACGAGTTGATGTTTATGTTGGCTATCTGATCTAGTGAGTAAATGCAACACAGTTAGATGACATTGGCATTTTGTGTCTGGTCTATGCATTTAATCAGAGTATCGCTTGAGCGTGTGAGAAGAATTGCATGCCTTGTCTTAATCTTGTGTTGTCGAGTCATTTATGGACGTAAAAAAAGACCATGACGCTTCAAGTACTGATGCATCAAATGTCTATTTGAGTGTACTTTGCTATAGCTGTTTTTTTGTTTCGTAAATAACCATTTCCTTTGAGCGTTTAGTATTGCTGTTTCTTTAATTAATAAAGGACAAAGTTCTCTCTTGCACTATTGCATACAAAATTGGCATCTCAACATAAAGATTTGAATTTTTGAAAGACAAAGATCTATGCTGTTGTAATGTCCCTTTGTTCACTTCTTATCTAGCAGTTTGTTCCTTTTCGAAATATGGATATGGATGCCTCGTATTTTAATGTACTTATTGGCTTGCAGATTGCACTTCTACCAAGGAGTCCACATGGTTTTGGATGGCTCAGGCCTGCAATTGGTGTAGTTGAGCTTTCTCAAAGTATCATCCAGGTATTTTCAAGTTCTCCATGTGCTTCAGCCACCTTGTGGTGAATAAGTTCATGTTTCTTGTGTGTGTATGTATTTCATTCTGCTTTAAACTTTCCAAGCACACATTAAAAATTGTGTAGCTTATATTTGTCTGGACTCATGTGGTGTGTATTCCTTCTTAACTTATAACCCACTAGCTTTAATCATCTTCATGTTTCTAGTTAACTGTATCAATATTCTTTTCCAAAATATGTGTCACAATTTTGTCTTTGACCATGATATTAGTTATGTTTGCTTATGCAAAATCTTATTCATTCTGGTCATTCAGTAAAATCATATGGAAATACTGAATCATACGATTCATTAATTTCTGAATTAATATCTCAGTCTGGCAGTTGATCACTCCAGAGAAAAAATAAAGTGACACTGCCAGTTATACTGCAAGTGTAAAATTACAGCAAGGTAATTTACGGTGGGTCATGTTTTGTTCTTTTACCAATGTTGGTAATGTGGATACTTCCTGGTAATCATTGTTAGTTCTCAGTGGCATTGCATGTGTTCCTTGGCACTCTCTGTTTAGTGTACTTCATTGTGTCTCAGCTCATGACCATGACATTCTTCTGCATCTATTGACAAGTGCTCTGTTATTTATTACTTTGAAGATTTAGTCGTATTGTCGTAATCAACTTACACTTTCATGTGCTCTGATTAGCTTTTGGCTTCTGTAGCTACATAGTCTGATAGTTCATGAGCTTGTATCTATCACCATTGATGGTAATATAATACGTGTACACATATTTTCAGGCTATTCCTCTCAGTGCTCGAAAAACTGCTGGAGGTAATACAGAAGGAATAGCACCATTCTTGCAGCTGCCACATTTCAGTGAGGCAACTGTCAAAAAGATTGCTCGCAAGGTATTTCCTTCAGTGCACTGCAGTTTTGTTGTAATGAGAAGTAAATGAACATAAGAGAACTGCAAAGCCGACAGCCTTCCCTTTGAGAAGTACTTTATCCTTTGTAGTATAACAATTTATTCCATTTTTAACTGCAGAAAATAAGGGCGTTCCAAGAACTCTGCGATATGTCTCAAGTGGAACGAGCTGCACTGCTAACACAAGTAGCTGGGCTTTCTGCAGAAGAAGCTCAGGATGTAGAGCTTGTACTGGAGATGGTTCCCACTATTGAGGTAGATATTAGATGCGAGACTGAAGGAGAAGAAGGCATACAAGAGGGTGATGTGGTGACAATGTATGCTTGGGTCTCACTTCAGCGTCGCAGCGGCCTAACTGCCGCACTTCCCCATGCTCCTTTCTTCCCATTCCATAGGGAAGAGAACTTCTGGCTGCTTCTAGCAGATACTGCTTCGAACGAAGTTTGGTTATCCCAGAAGGTTAGCTTCATGGACGAGGCTACAGCTATAACTGCAGCATCAAAGGCTATACAAGATACCCAGGAAGCGTTAGGTGCAAGTCCAAGGGAAATAGGAGTTGCAGTTAGGGAGGCAGTTGACAGAGTGAAGAAAGGCAGTAGGTTGGTAATGGGCAAGTTCCAAGCCCCAGCGGAGGGCAATCACAACCTGACGTCCTTATGCTTGTGCGACGCATGGATAGGCTGCGACAGCAAGACCAACTTTAAGCTGAAGGTTCTGAAGCGCAGCCGCGCTGGAACTCGAGCCCATGTGCCTGAAGAAGGTCCAGTGACGGAAGATGGCATTGAGGAAGAAGAGGAGGAGGAAGAAGAGGAGTACGACGATTACGAGAGCGAGTACAGTGATGATGAGGAAGAAGAGAAGAACAAGGGAAAGGGTAAGGTTGTAAACGGAGCAGCGCATCAGAAGGCAGACTCTGATATAGACTCAGGCACCGATGAGTGATACAATACATTGTAATGTTCAAGTAACCATAGACGTTTAACATCAATGTTTTGCCCTTTGCGCACCATGAAACTGAAAAAGAATTATCTCTCATCAACTTATAGAGCAGGCAGTAGTAGTTGCTTACAACTTTCATTTATTATTCTTATGTGGATGGGAACCAATAATTGAGAATTGGAATCAAGTCGGCAGGATTTTTATCATGCGTTCATAACGCTGAAAAAAATAGCGTGATATATCTCCGCTAATAGCACACTATAGCGTCCTGTAAATGGTACCGCTCGCTAAGTAGATTAGTGTACAATGTCGCTAATAACACGCTATAGCGTGAAATAGCACGCTAATAGCAAATTTTATGGTCGGCGCTATTTTTCTGTAGTGCGCAATTTTTTTTCCTTGGTTCGTAACAGGGTTTGAACAAAAGATGGGTGATGAAGTTTGAAATGTCTGCTCCCATTGTGTGTTAAGCTCGAAAACACCATTTTTTTTTGCCACTAAAGGTTCGTATCGTGTTTGGCTTCTGCCCCCTTTTCTTCGTTGAGCTTGGTTCACTGACGTTTCCAAATAGCACAGCAAACCACTTGGAACGAGTTAGGCTCAGTTTTTAGTTGCTGTGGTGTTGTTCTAACACTGCCAAACGTAGCCTTGTTTCCTTGTTTAAGAACAATGTACACATTGACATTTCATCCCTTGCAAGCCAATAGTACAAAGCCCAATTGTGAGATACGAAAGTGGATCAGTAGCATATTGCGACATTATGGAGATTCAAAGGAAACTGTAACATACAAATCCGAGTAGTGTAAACCGCCCATTCCTGGGTGTACTGTTCATCACAGAGTATATATTACCCTCTCTGTGAAAGTACCGGCAAATATGCACGACTCGAAACAAGAAAACAGATAACCGAACATATACTCTGAATATCCAGCAATCTAGCGGGGTAGAGTCGCTGATGCCATGAACTCTTGCTCCAAGCTGTAGCAGTTTTGGTTCCTCTGAGAAGCTAAATTAGCTCTGTCTAGTATACCACTTTCAACACTCAGCAACGGACGTGTGACTTGGCGTTGTCCACTTAAAAAGGTTTGGATGTCTTCATTTGTTATAGAATCCTGAGATGTTCTCAACCTTTTGGATCGCACATACTGCAACTTCATCTCCACTTGTTTCATGGTAGGCCTCTCTTCTCCTCGTAGCCGCAAGCAAGTCTCGGCAAGACTAGCGACTGTTAGATGTATATGTTTACTGTTCATGACACACATATATAAGTACTGGCCTCTGGCCCCCTGAAAATATTGTTGCTCATTCACAACATGGTATCAGAGCATTGGTTGCTCTCCTCCTCCCCGCGCGTTGCAGCTCCGCGCATGTAGCCCACCGTCGCCGTCGTCGCCGTTGCTCCGGCCGACCTGCGCGCTTCTCTTCTTCCTCTCGCCGACCTGCTGCCCGGCCGCCGCCGCCCCCACGGCCTGCTGCCCGGTCGTCGTCTGCCGCCGCACCTGCGGCCTGCTCCCGACCGTCTCCACGACCTGCTCGTCGCGGACACGGCCACCTGCGCTGTCGCCCCCATGGCCTGCGCTGCTGCGCGACCTGCTCGTCGTGCTCAAGGCCACTCCCGTTGGCCGCCGCCGGCGCCTTTTCCGGCGCTGCTCCGGCTGATTCCGGTGAAATCCAGCCGCTTCCGACGGTCCCCGACCGATTCCGGCCACTGCCGGCCGGATCCGGCCATCGCCGACCGCATCTGGCCACTTCCTGCGTGTGCGTGGCCGCTTCCTCCCGTTGGCCGTGCTGCTCTCCTCTGCGTGTGCGTGGTGAGCTGCTTGATCCCGATCCGTTCTGTGAGTTGACTCCCAAAAAAAAAAATCGAAAAAAAAAAAAATTGCCCGTGATGTCTTCTTCGGGCTATGTTTCTGTTCCTCGGTGCACCGTGATCTTTGACGGCACCAACTACGCCGAGTTTGTGGGCTTTATGCGCATCCACATGCGCGGCCTCCTGTTGTGGGGCGTTCTCTCTGGCGAGGTCTCTTGTCCGTTGTGCCCCGTTGCTCCTGTGGCTCCTACTCCACCGGTGCCACCGTTCTTGCCGCTGATGCTTCTGAGGCTGATCGGCTGCCGCCAAGGATGCTGATGATCTTGCAGTTGAAGCCTACGACCAGCAGGTATCGGATTACTCGGAGTCTCTTTCTTATCGGGATGCTCTGTCTGTTTACACTCAGTGGTGCAATGATGATGCTCGTGCTGCTGCTGTCCTCACTGCTAGTGTTCTACCCAGTTTGCTTCTGAGTTTATGGGATTGGGCACTGCTGCTGCGATGTGGACTTATCTGTGTCAGCGCTATCAGCCCTCTGGTGATGCTCTCTACCTATCTGTAGTGCGTCAGGAGCATGATCTTCAGCAGGGAGATTCTACTGTTGATGAGTTCTACACACAGTGCTCTGCCATCTGGCGTCAGCTTGACTCTCTGAGGACTGTTGTTTGTGGTACTTGTCGCTGCTGTCAGACAGTGAGGTCCGATTTGGAGTTTCAGCGTGTTCATGAGTTCCTGTCTCGCCTCCGTCCCGAGTTTGAGCCTCGGCGTGCTCACCTGCTTGCCCGTGGTCGTGTTCCTATATCAGTGGTGCTTGCAGAGGTCCGAGCTGAGGAGACACGCCTCCGTTCTGCTGGTTTGCTTGCGGTTCCCACTGTGCTAGCTGCCCGAGCCATTGTGTCGTCTGCTCCACCGCTGCTACCCACTCCTTCAGGGGGGGTGGGCGGGCGTCCTCCTTCAGGTGGGCGTCCTCCTTATTCAGGAGCGGGCCGGCCTCGCATCTTCTGTGGCTATTGTAAGAAGCCCGGTCACCCAGAGTCAGATTGCTTCAAGAAGCAGCGTGACCTGAGTCGCTCCTCTCCTGTGGCTCGTGTGCCCTCAGCGACTCCGTCACTCACTGACCAGGATATTGTACGGCTCAAGCGTATACTGGCTTCATCAGGCTCTTCCTCGACGGGCACCGTTGCCTCGCTGACTGCTTCCACTACTGCTGCTCCGCCACCACCGCCTACACAGTCAGGTACGTCTCCGTGGGTTCTGGATTCTGGAGCTTCCTTTCACATGTCTTCTGATTCTTCCACTCTGTCCTCTCTTCGACCTCTTGATTCTCCTCTCAATGTTCTCACTGCCGATGGCACACCTCTTCCTGTTGCTAGTCGTGGCACTCTCTCTACTCCGTCCTTCTCTGTTCCTAGTGTTTCTCATGTTCCCCGTCTTACCATGAATCTATTTTCCGCTGCTCAACTTGCTGATTCTGGCTGTCGTGTCATTCTTGATACCGACTCTTGTTCTGTTCAGGATCGTCGCACCCAGGTTCTAGTTGGAGCTGGCCCTCGGCGCCGTGAGGCTCAGGGCCTTTGGGAGGTTGACTGGCTTTGTGTTCCTTCCGCTGCCACCACACCCGCCAGCTCGCATGCTCTTGCTGCCTCCTCTGCGTCCTTCCAACAGTGGCATCATCGACTTGGTCATATATGTGGCTCTCGCTTGTCCTCGCTAGTGCATCAAGGTGTCTTAGGGTCTGTCTCTGGCGATGTATCTTTACATTGTAATGGTTGTAGACTTGGCAAACAGACTCAATTACCTTATCCTACGAGTGAGTCAGTCTCTCAGCGTCCTTTCGACTTAGTTCATTCTGATGTATGGGGCCCTGCTCCCTTCGATTCGAAAGGTGGTCATCGCTACTATGTTCTATTTATTGATGACTTCTCTCGCTACACTTGGCTCTATTTTATGAAATCTCGCAGCGAGGTTCTCCCTATATACAAGCGATTTGCTGCCATGGTACACACCCAGTTTTCCACGCCCATTCGTGTCTTTCGTGCTGACTCGGCTGGTGAGTATATCTCCCAGATGTTGCGTGGTTTTCTTGCCGAACAGGGTACTCTCGCCCAGTTCTCTTGTCCTGGTGCTCACGCTCAGAATGGCGTTGCTGAGCGCAAGCATCGCCACCTTCTTGAGACGGCTCGTGCGATGATGATCGCCGCCTCTCTTCCACCCCACTTTTGGGCTGAGGCTGTCTCCGCATCCACCTATCTCATCAATATCCAGCCTTCGGCTGCTTTGCAGGGTGGTATTCCTATGGAGCGTCTCTCTGGTCGTTCTCCTGACTACTCCGCTCTTCGCATGTTTGGGTGCGTGTGCTATGTTCTCCTTGCTCCCCGCGAACGCACCAAATTGACCGCTCAGTCGGTGGAGTGTGTTTTTCTTGGCTACAGTGATGAGCACAAGGGCTATCGATGTTGGGATCCTGTTAGTCGTCGGCTACGTATTTCCCGTGATGTGACTTTTGATGAGTCTCGTTCGTACTATCCGCGTCCTACTGCCTCGACCTTTTCGGTTGAGGATATCTCCTTCCTTATACTTCCCGACATATCTCCCTCCGTGCCTCATGTTCCTCCTCCACCTCCACCTCCGCCAAGTCCCACTGTTCCCGATGCACCGCCGACACCATCCTCTTCTCCTCCCTCACCACCTCCCTCTCCAGTGCATACTACCCTCTCTCCCTTTCCTCTCCACTACACTCGTCGGCCGCGTGTTGACGATGATCCCTCTGACATGCCTTCTACTTCCGGGCGCCACCTTCCCCGTGTACACCGGTTCATAACCTTCGTTCTCGGACCTCATTACGGTCTCCTGATCGCTATTCTCCTTCCCAGTACAGCCTTTCTGCTGTTGCTGAGCCCACTTCCTACCGTGATGCCATGGCTCAGCCTGAATGGCAGCTTGCGATGTCTGAGGAGATTGCTGCCCTTGAGCGCACTGGCACGTGGGATCTGGTTTCCCCTCCACCTGGTGTTCGTCCCATCACATGCAAGTGGGTCTATAAGATCAAGACTCGCTCCGATGGTTCTCTTGAGCGTTTCAAAGCTCGTCTTGTGGCTCGTGGCTTTCAGCAGGAGCAGGGACGCGATTATGATGAGACGTTCGCTCCCGTAGCCCACATGACCACTGTCCGCACTCTTCTCGCTGTGGCTTCTGTTCGTAATTGGTCTGTGTCTCAGCTTGATGTCCAGAACGCCTTTCTCAATGGAGAGTTGCGTGAGGAGGTTTATATGCAGCCACCACCGGGGTACTCTGTTCCTGATGGTATGGTCTGCCGTCTTCGGCGCTCCCTCTATGGCCTTAAGCAAGCCCCTCGCGCCTGGTTTGAGCGTTTCGCCTCTGTGGTGACTGCCGCTGGTTTCTCGCCTAGCGACCATGACCCCGCGTTGTTTGTCCACACCTCACCTCGTGGTCGGACGCTCCTCCTCTTATATGTTGATGACATGATCATTACTGGCGACGACTCGAGTATATTGCCTTTGTCAAGGCCCGCCTTCGTGAGCAGTTCCTGATGTCTGATCTTGGTCCACTTCGCTATTTTCTCGGGATTGAGGTTTCTTCGACTTCTGATGGCTTCTTCATCTCCCAAGAAAAATATATTCAGGATCTTCTTGCTCGCGCTGCTCTTGGTGATGAGCGCACTGCTGAGACTCCTATGGAGCTCAATATTCAGCTTCGTGCTACTGATGGTGATCCCCTCACAGACCCCACTCGCTATCGCCATCTTGTTGGGAGTCTTGTCTATCTAGCTGTCACTCGTCCAGATATTTCATATCCTGTCCACATTCTGAGTCAGTTCGTTTCAGCTCCCAGCTCTGTCCACTATAGTCACCTTCTCCGTGTTCTACGATATCTTCGTGGCACGATCTCTCGCCGCCTTTTCTTTCCTCGCTCCAGCTCTCTCCAGCTCCAGGCCTACTCTGATGCTACGTGGGCTAGTGATCCTTCTGATCGCCGCTCGCTGTCTGCCTATTGTGTATTTCTTGGAGGATCCCTCATTGCCTGGAAGACGAAGAAACAGACTGCCGTTTCCCGCTCCAGTGCAGAGGCTGAGTTGAGAGCGATGGCCATGTTGACGGCTGAGGTGACTTGGTTGCGATGGTTACTAGAGGACTTTGGTGTTTCTGCTGCTGCACCGACTCCTCTATTGTCTGACAGTACAGGCGCCATCAGCATTGCGCGTGATCCGGTGAAGCATGAACTCACCAAGCATATCGGTGTGATGCCTCCTTTGTGCGTGCTGCTGTGCAGGACCAGCTTCTTGCCCTTCACTATGTGCCCTCTGAGTTACAGTTGGCGGACTTCTTCACGAAGGCACAGACTCGAGCGCAGCATGGGTTCTTTCTCTCCAAACTCAGTGTTGTTGACCCACCATGAGTTTGAGGGGGGTGTTAGATGTATATGTTTACTGTTCATGACACACATGTATAAGTACTGGCCTCTGGCCCCCTGGAAATATTGTTGCTCATTCACAACAGCGACAATATTAATCTCTTCATCCGTTGCTTCCTCAAGAACTTGAGTAGCTACTATTTCTGCAAGTGGTTTCTCCCTCATCTCCCAAAGGAAGTAGTTGGACAAGTTCTACTTCAGCCCAGAGTCGCTTGTAAAAATTGGCTTCTTTCTGAGCAGCAACTCTACAAGTACTACACCAAAACTATAGACATCACTCTTCTCATTTAATACACCTGTGTGGTAGTACTCCGGGTCCAAGTACCCAAATGTGCCTTGTATATTTGTAACGACATGAGTTTGGTCAATTGGACAAAATCTGATACTTTCGCTGTGTAGTTTCCATCTAAGAGTATGTTGGTGGACTTCACATCACGATGAAATATCGATACCGAAGCAGCCGAGTGGAGATAATAGAGTGCTCCAGCACCTTCGGCAGCAATTCTCAGACAATCATCCCATGACAAAACAGAACTGCTAGTGGTGCCAGCATGGAGGATTCCAAATAATGAACCATTTGGGATGAAGTCATATACTAGCAGTGAGACTTCAGTCTCAAGACAACATCCAAAGAGCTTCACGATATTACGATGATTTATTTGTGAGAGGACGGCAACCTCATTGATGAACTGACTAATCTCAACTTGCTCATTGGCTTTAGATTTCTTTATGGCCACTACCCGTTGGTCAGATAAGATGCCTTTATAAACCATGCCATGGCCTCCACGACCAACGATACGTGCGGGGTCAAAGTTATTTGTTGCCTTTTCTAACTCCGACAATGAGAAAATCTTGGTGTTGTCACTCGCATTTTCATCTGAAGATATCAATTGTTCTAGGAGTAAACCTTGGTTCTGCCGAAAATGTTTTCTTCGTAGTTGTGTTTGGATTTTTTTCCATCTATGGGAGAAAAATATTATAATTAAGCTGAGAAGTAGAATTCCGAAACCAACGCCAATCCCAATGGCGATACCTGCAATGATTATTCTTGTCATTACTCTCCAGGATTTATGTAGCTTACTAGTACTTAGAATTGATCGTAGAACTGAACTCGCCTAGTGCCAGTTTGTCTTTGGTCGACGTGCACTTCCTTGTTGCAATGGCATACATTGTTTTACTAGGACACCCGGTGCAATAATGACTTCCTTTAGTGTTATGGCAAATCCCATTACACGTTCCTGGTATCTTACACTCATCAACATCTGCGATAGTATGTAATGCGAGAGAGTATATATAAGCAATATACTACCAGTTGTGCCCAAACTGCATGTAATTCAATATGACATTACTTGTAGCTTTCATGTAACTATTATTAGAGGCACTTAAAATATTATAAAATGAACTTATGCAAATATGTGCATATAGATAAAAATTCCATGTTACCGGACACATAAATTAGATAGAGAGGTCGGGGTTTGAGCACATTCGTGCACATCTAGGGTTTTTTGTCACTAATAAAAAAGGTGTACGAGCACCCGATTCTGATGAGAAATCCGTAACATGCAAATTAGGAGGTGCACAAATTAGGAGGTGCAGTGTGTAAAGTACCTTGGCACCCGTCCTCAATATATGGGTTCCCGTCAAAGCCGGAAATACATTTGCAACGGTAACCAACATAATCATGTTCGGAGTTGACACCCAAGCACATGCTATTCATGCTAGCACAAGCATATCCGCTTCTATTCTGCCGTGCTTCATGGCATGTCAATTTGGCTACGGCCCACTGCTCAGATGTTGATTCCATGGAGGGAAGGTAGAGTTCATCATAAATTACTCCACTATATGTATTATATTGAACATTCACTAGCCCATTGTTGATATCTATATAGTTTACACGAGCTGAATCGTGGCTAATGAATTGGAGGACATGCATCGTCAAATTTGTACAATTGAGCTGAAATGACATCCATGCAGAACAACCGTCCTCGAGGCCAAACGGAAAAGGAACACTGATGTTCCCACACCATCTAGAGCAGTTTGTCTTCCGTTGAAACGGATCATACCCTGATTTCATAAAAAGGTTACGTCACAAAAATGAAGAAAATGTTACACAATATGAAAATACGTGATCAACTCCCAAAGAATCTTGACATGGTCAACATGTGCGTTTTGAGTTTACAAGCAAATTATAACTTTATAAACCAGATATGAAACAACCAAATATCAAATTTATATTGGTTAAACCCACCAAGTGCAACGCAAACTGCTAATTTTATTCATACTACCTGCTTAAGTTGTGATTTGACCAAGTAACGCTTAGCTGCATCAGCTAGGAGAACAACAATTTACATTTTGCTGAATTTCAAATTTCAATTTCCGAACCAATATCGGTTAAACTAGCCTCTACAACTCTCAGAACCGCCCACATTACAATCTTCCTCTATTTTGACGGAGAAAAAAGTCCTAGGTCGTTTCTCTGATCATCACGTTCAACACATATTAGATTGTGCCACATGTCCACAAAAATCCCAAAAAAGAGGATATAACTTCACTGGCCAGTATTTTGGCAAACTTCGGAAATGTCACGGGGCTTGTTAAAAATTGTGCCAAGAGACAAGTGGTTCCTATTCGGTGTGATGGCATTGATCTTGACCACATCCTTCAAGACTTCCCGGCAAGTCACACTTCTATCCTATGAAGTATTTAGGCCTTCCGTTGTCGGTTAGACGCCTCAAGAGAATTCACCTTCAACAACTTGAGGATAGAGTTGCAGGTAAACGGATCCCATGGATTGGGAGACATGCTACTATGGCGGGACAATCGCTTCTTGTCAAGGTGGTCCTCACTAGCGTTGCCATATATTTTATCACCGTGCTTGATGTGTCGAATGAGGTGCTAATGAAGATTGATAGTATTCGGTGTGCTTTTCTTTGGGCAGATTGTGACAAATTCTCGGAAGTGATTGGGAGAAAGTGTGCAAGCCTAAAGATCTTGGAGGGATCGACATCCACAACCTCTCAAAGTTTGCTTCGGCTCTGTTTGAGATCGCTATGGTCCGAGTGGAGCGACGATCGTAACCCATGGGTAGGACTTGGAAATCCCTACAATCCTAACGACCATGATCTTTTCGCGGAGGCTACTATGGTGATCATTGGAGAGAAGGCTCTTTTTTTGGGAATCCTCATGGCTTGAAGGAATGCGGCCTAAAGATGTGGCCCCTCTCGTTTTTGAGATATCAAAGAAGAAGAAATGCACGGTTTGTAGAGTTTTCGAGAATGATTTTTTTCCGAAATGGGGAGCCCAGTCTATGCATCGAAGAGATGCATATGACTTTTATGTCAATTATTCAACAGTGTTATAGGATATTTGTCCTATTTTGACTCATGGTATAGGCACGTATGGTTCAAAAATACGATCACGACCAGTTTTTGAAGTGTTAATTTGTGAAAAGAGTATGTCACAAATGGGGAAATTGTATCTCAGGTAAGATCTTGAAGGTGGTGATGGATCACAAAGAAATCAACAATTCGAGGGGAAGATAATAGTCATTTAGTAGAACAAAACCAACCATTGATTGGATAACTAACTGTTATAACAAAGTTCAACGTAATCCGTACCTTTTGTTTTTGCTAATAACATATATAAAACCTAGTAATAGAATTATGACATAACATATACCAAAGTACCTTTTGAAGTAACTTCCATTTGAACTCATGTGTTTCATCTCATCTTTTTTCCTAAAGAGGGAGGCCCCTGAGGTACATTTATATTTTTGATCTCATAGAAACAGCGGTCACCCAAATTTAAGAAATTTTCAAACAATTTTTTTTAAGAAATCCAGCTATGCATACACACTATAAAAAAATATTTTTTAAATTTTTTGAGAGGAAATACCTTTGTCACGTGAACAGCCATCGGTTATGTATGGATTCCTTTGGTAACCATCTTCACAGAAACAAGTATAACTAAGGTATGTTTCCTCGTACCAGCTGCTATGGTTGCTGAGACATGCATAATCTGTCCTGTTTAGCAAGGTGCCAGCGGAGATGGGTTGATCAACGACGATATCCCAATCAATAACTGCAAAATCAGTGGTTAGATCAATTGTATCCCATATGGAGCTTCGGTTATTGTTGTGTTCTTCGAATTTTGGTTCTCCAATCTTGTGGCGGACAAACTTGAACTCCAAGGTGGTACCAATGTCGGACTCAACGTAGGCAGTGCAACATCCTGTACCGTTACAGTTCTGCCTTGCCACTGTGTCCGTGATATCTTCGTCAGGGCATGTAACACTGCACTCATTCACCGTACTGTTCGTGCCATCCTCGAGCACGTACATATCAAAGTCGCAACCAGTGAAGTTCACAGAGAGGTCAGCACTGAAAGATCTTCCAGGATTCCAAGATATACTGTATACATCAACCTCAGATTTCAAAGAGATTGAATGGTAAATCGATACATAAATCTGTTGGTTAGGGGGAGAGATGATGATATTATCGATGACCTCTGTGCTGATGCCGTCATGTAAGAAGAGTCTGGGAGCCTGCAAGGCACTATGGTTGTCGTTGCAGATGAGCTCAAAGTCTGGCTCTGCTGACCGGAAGCAGCCAGCCCCTATGCCGAATGGGTACTCGAAGCTCACGTTGCCACAGCTCGTCTGGCAACCGGCAAGCGTGGCGGTGGAGGGAAGAACCTTCCCCTTTGCCGGCTGGCCTCTTTGCACGCCGGATGCTCGCACCACCGCTGCCGTCGGTAGCAACAGCAGTGCGAGTAAGCAGCGGAGTGCGTCGAGGAGCCTCATCTTCATCACACACTACTATTCGGTCGAGGGAATGGTGTAATGATGGATTGTCTAGTGAAGAGTATCTGAAGGCATGCGTACTGATGAGTGATGACATCGTATATGAAGTTCTCCAAGTATATATCTCTGGCTCTCTGTCCAGATGTGAAGGAAAGCTAACGACCTGTCAATTAGACGCTGCTACCCAACGCGGATTTTTAAATGGGACAGAGAAGAAAAATAAGAATTAGACAGCAATGTGAGTGGTACAAGCGCAAGAAGATGAACTGGGGAGCACGGCACACAAGATACGGTCCAAGTTAATTGGAGCCAAAATAAAAATAAGACTGACGTTTTTCTCACGTTACTTGATTTTCATCCTACGTATGAGAATAATTGAAAGAGTATCCAGAATTGCAATACCGGTTATGTAGTACAACTGCCACCTTACTTGATTTTTCATCCTGCGCTCTTGGGTGCCATTCAAATATCCAGCACTTGTGACATGGAATCTGTGTATTCCCTGTCAATGGAAGACCTTGGATTTTCGGTAGCGCGCTAGTACCATACAAAGCTTCACTCTCGCCTTGACCGACCTGGAGGACTCTTTGTATCCAAGTGGAGACCGGGACAAAGGGGAGCTGCCAACACAAACAACTCGACATTTAGAAAAAAATGTTCTAAAACCTGGCAATAAGAGTGGTGTTCTGTGGCTGGTAGTTTCAGAAGAATGTGGCTCACGCTGTTGTTTTCTTACTATATTCGTCTAAAACGATTGAGTTTGAACAATTCAAATCCCATGCTCTTTTAACTGTAAAAATTACGGCACACCCGGGCTATTATTCTCACTAGTTATACTTGGGACACAGAAACGATGTAATAAGGATGGTATTACGGTGAACTGGTCTCCGCGCCCCCTTCGCTATCTAGTCGTCATATGTTACATGGTGCGGTATCTGCCATATTAAATAGGAAGCTAAGGCTACAAGTGTCTGACTCCAACATTATTCGTATCTTATTCACACCGGCTATACCACCAAGTACAAATGTTACCCTACTCATATATAGTATTTGACACAAATTCAACAAAACACATACGGCACGTGCAGGCTGAGAACCTGCATAGCCCAAAAACATGAGGGTGTGCTAATTAGTTGTTCTAATTAACTATTGACCAAATTAGCACTATATAGTAAACTCAAACTATTTTTAGCAGATATGTTGTATTACATAAAATTTAACATAGTAACTGTCGATGAAAGCCTTATATACCGATCTTATATTATGTAAAGGAGAATTGTGAAAAAATTGACATCGTAAGTTTCCCACACATTCTCTCTTCTTCAAGCATGTCAATGTTTAAGCAAATCAGGATTTCTGAAGGGTACTACTATTTTATACGGACATATCACTTTTTATTCACCAAGGAGAACAGTATTTTCCCATTATTTACATTTCACTGCCCTATCTTCTGTAAAATATTCCTAATAACAACCCTAGTTGTTGCAAACGAAAGATACCTAATCTGTATCCGTATATACTTTACAACTTCTTGTGACCATGGTAGTCTCTGAAAATCTTGTTGCAGAATGGGCACACGGCAACCAAGTTCAAGCCATTTTCAATACTGCCACGCTGAGAATTACTCGTCAATTCTTGGAGCTCCATCTTCAGCTTCTGGTTCTCCTTAATTAGCCTTTCAGACTTTCTCTTAAAATAATCGCAATCTGCTGCGGTCTGCTTCTGCTTGCTCCTATTTTTTTGGGTCAAAACAACTATCATAAAACTAATACCACAAACAAAACCTGATAAACAAACAGCTGCCACCTGTGAATGCAAGTACCTGGCTCTTCTGTTCTGAAACCAGACTTCGACTTGGCGCGGTTTTATGTTCAGCCTCTTCGCCAGCCCTTGCTTCACAGTCTGATTCTTTTTAAATCATGATCTAACCTTTTCTTGATAAGAACAGGAGTTCTAATGCCTAAATATGCTAGGCAATATTTTTGACATGAACTTACAGTATCAAGAGTGCAGTGTTCCTCGTAGACGTCTTCGAGTAGCGAGATCTGTTCATCGGTAAGCCGTAGCTTCTTCCTCGTGTGGCCATCGCTGTTTTCATCGTCACCTTGATCCGGCAACAGGACACTGAATTGGACAGGTGATTTTGGGTTGGAGCCAGTACCTATCTTAGATTTGGAGTGCTTTTTAGTACCTCCAATGCCAAGGGAAAAGGCAGTCATTTCATCTATTTCTTCTTCCATGTCAGCTATGTTTCTTGACTGGACACCATCAGTCAGAGCAGAAGCATGTATATATTGTGGAGGATGTGTGGCAGTTTTGTTGGTGTGGTGTCTTGGCTCCAATTGGGGGAGCAAAGACAGCAATAACAATGATATTTAGAGCGCCAATTAATTGGCATTGGTCATTGCGGGGTTTCTTCAGAACCCATCATGCCAAGATGGATTCTCAGAGGTTTTTACTATTATTACTCCTTTTTCAAGTTTCCTGGAGGGGAAGGATTGAACAGGTTTCAGTTATCGGAAGTATTAAAAACCGCACATAATATAAGAGCCAGCGTTTATTCCCGTGTTGCCCGTTTTGTTTGACCAAGTTTAACGTAACCTAAAGCTGTCAAATATTCTGTTAGGTGAGTTCGTTACTCACATATTTTTACGACTTCTTTTAAGCATGCATTTCACCGTGGACACAACAAAGAAATGACGAATAATAAGAGCATCGTGGATCGTTGTAGTCTTGTAGATACAGCTATTGGACTTGGTGCTGGCTTTGCGATACAAATTCTTGCCTTGAAATATTCTCATCTGTAGAAGATCTTGCATCATAGAGATTCTGCACACAAGCCATTAGGCCGATTTTGGAATGTTAGGCTTAGGTCTCCAAATAGAAGATTTTGGGAAGTATTTAGATCAAAGAATCTGATGAAGATGATTGTTAGGATTTTGGGCAATGTGCCAAGCAGGTATAAGGATAAGACTTTGATTAACTGCTTGCAAATTCCTTATACCCAGCCCTGCTTCCTTCTTTGGAGCACACATGTCTTTCCAAGCTCTGAGGCAAAGGCCACGAGTGGTTTCTTTCCGGATCCCTGTCCACCACAAAGTTCTTATAATTCTTCGGTTGATGTTTTCGGGCAACTGAGGGCCAAACCCGAAATTTCAAATCTAAATTCTGTTTATCACATTACGCACCAAAATTACTACCGGTTAATTCAGTGTCGGTTTGTTCGGTTTGTTATGCCCACCCCGAATTATAGCAGAAGATTGATAGCAATAAAGTCATGGCTCACTATCGTTGATCTTTGATTCATGCTGTAGTTGCCAGGCTCTGAATGTACGTCTATAGAGATGTTGAGTTTATGAAATAGTTAAACGAGAATCACGAATGGAAGTTTCCCAAAAATATCTAAACAATCTCAGGTAAAGGCAAGGTCTACATCCAAGCTAAAACATCGAGAACCCAACGCGTTTGTAACATGAGGTAAGAGCAGTATGATTTTTCAGAACTAAACTTTTCTGATGAAATACAGCCCTTGAATCATGAGAGAAGAAAAAGTCATATTCTCGGGAATCAGTTGTACAGATTCAAGACTTGTGTACAATCAATGATCCTGAAATCAAGAGAACAGAACATCCAATGTTAACGTTTCTCTTATTGGGGAAGATTCAACGCAAGAAAACTTGGCTAGCTGGCATTATTTAGCTCTATGCGGCTTCTGCCTTGGCTAGCTCCTCCAACTTCTTGTCAATCTGGGCTTCCGTCAAGCCATCCAAGCGCACACACCTCTCCACACCCATATCTGACCAGTAGGCATGCACAATACATCAATGGATATTATTAACATATGTCCATGTAAATGTGCAGTTATACGTCACACCTAACACATTTCTTCATACAATAATCCAACATCATATTCATGAAAAAAAGAGCATATATATAATGTTCAAGCAGAAATTAAGCATAAAATGTGTTAAGTGACGAAGCAACAAGATATTTGGTAATCAGTATACAGTTCTTTGTTAATCATAAGAGCCTAACCCTTGTGTTTGCTGAACTATACTGTTTATCACTTTTTTCTCAGTTAGTGTGGATTGTCCATTCAACTAAAATGAACAGTAAAAGGGTAATCAACAAAGCTTATGAACTACACTCAAAAGATTTTACATGTGAAATAACAGAAACGAAGGACACCGGCGTACAGATACGTAAGACATTGGAGTGACAGTCGGATCTCAACCCCGATTGATGGATCTAGTTCGGATTTCAAGATTGCGCCAGATCGTTCGCACCCCGATTCTTCAATCTCAAGCTAACCAAAAAGCGAAATCGGCATGCAGCAACTAACGCCAAAAATTGAAAATTGCGTCAGTTCATCTAGTTCCAGTTTCGGTCTGTCACTACTCACTACCACTGATCAGCATAGGTTAACTGGAATGCATGTTTCTAAGTCTATGAATGGATAACTCTTCAAGATAAGAAAACCCAGCTTCTATAAGGGTAATAGTATGCTGCCACATAAATATTTCTTCGGGATAATCGCATGGTCGTGTACACAGGAGAATCATGATGAGCAGCACGATGGTGTCAATAGAGCAGTCAAGGCTACACACAAATCCTTATTGAGGGTACATCAACGGCCGAGAGTACATCAACAGCCCTGTTTGACAATTTCTATCAAATGGTTCAAGCTAGCATCAAGATGGACTAAGCTTCGGATGTTAGGAGACTTAAGCTTCAACTCACAACAAGCAGTTTAAGCTTCTACAAATGGAATGCGGCTCAGGATTCTCGAAAAAGGATTAAGTTTCAGTTTGTGGCTGCTGAACTGTGTGTTGTTGTGCTTATTTTATATTCTGCTGAAGAAAATAAGATACAAAGAAGGAAAAAGCAGGTCACAAACTAAGATCGGCAAAAAACGGGTTGCACAAACAGGATTTTCATAATCCACCACAGTCCCAGACGCAGCCTGATCTTACTTGACGCAGCCTGATCTTACTTGTACTGGCGTCCCAGAGAGCGTTCTTCAAGACGACGCTAAGTTCTCCAAAACATGGCTATCCAATCTACAGTATAGTGTTCTTGAACTATTCTTAGTTGAAGACAGATATTGAACTTAGTAAAGCACATTGTCAATGAGGATAAATGGATCCAGTCCCCCTAGATGTGCTTACAGTTAGGAAAAGAAAATGCATATAAGTAAGCTTGGGTTAAGGTGATATTGGTACAGTTAGAGTTAGAAATATGCCTAACAAAACTCATGTATCCATCTGGTTACGCTTCTTCCGTTTGTATTTGTATTGTGCAGAACGTTTATCTAATTGCACCGAAAAAAGTGATTAAACAGAGGGAGCCATCATCCATTCATACTCTAAGAGACTTAAACCAATCATGCCGTCCGAAACATTTCACACATGGAATAGGTAAGATTTCAAGATAGACATTTCTAAGAGATCTCCCAAGATAACAGGACCTATTAGTTCCAACAGAAACATTTCACACATCGAATAGGTAAGAGCTCCAGAGAAATGGCTAGGTCGAACAGACCAGACCAGATCATCCCAGGAACCATGGCAATAGCGAGATCCCGGGTTCCTGGCAAAGAAGGGATCAAGGGATGCTTACCGTAGCGCGCCCAAAGCTGAGGCTCGACGCCGGAGCACTCGCGGATGAGGACGGGGAGGGATGGGTTGCGGGTCTTGATGTCCCCGTAGTTCTTCTTCACGAACTCCCTGGGAATCAGATCACGAATCCAACAACAAGGACATGAGACAGGAACCAATTGTAGATAGGAGGATGGGGAGAAGAGTCGGGTAGTGGGAGGAAGAGGGGGTGGGAGCTACCGGGCGGGGCCGCTGGCCGGAGAAGACTGGCAGAAGAGGAAGCGGATCTCCTTCACGCTCCGGGACAGGCTCGACCGCCACGCCATCGCCGCCTGCTGCTCCTTAGCTTCTCTTCTCGGATCTTGCTCGCTCTCTCTCAGATGTATCTTCTTCCTCCACGGCGGAATGGGGATTGGGGGAGATGCCACGGCGGATGAACGGACAGACCAGCGGCCGCCGTCACGTTGGATCCGCCCACGCCGTCCGATCACGAAAACGGCGTGTGGGCGTTAGATTAGGGTTCCGTCTTTGCAAAAGTAATTTGAAAACATTTTGCTATCGGAGCATCTTTAACAGATTATAGGGCACCAGTTTTTTTTTTTGTATAGGGCATCTGTTTTAATATTTTTGGGTACCATTTTTTCTTTTTTCCTTACCAAATGCCATCGGCCACGGTTGTTGGCCTCCGTTGTGGACGAGGGTCTTCACACCAATATCGGGGGCGGAGACACGAACCGTTTCTCTGTTTTTGATGATGGTTTTGGCCCATTTTTTATGTGTCGTTTTGTACTAATGATATATGCTACTCCCTCCGTATCAAAATATAAGTCGCACTAGTCACTTACCACACATATGTATATAGACATGTTTTAGTGCAAGATTCATGTAAGTGACTAGTGAATCTTGCACTAAAACATGTCTACATACATGTGTGTGGTAAGTGACTAGTGCGACTTATATTTTGACACAGAGGGAGTAGATCTTAAATTTAAGGGTGTTATCACAATTTTTTGAATTAAATAAAAATTAAAAAGTTGAAGGTCTAAATTACGTTCACACGCTATCTTTGGCTTACATTGTAAGCCAGCACCAGCGCCGAAAACTGAACAAAAGATGTGCGCATCTAGCTCATCCACTACCCTGTCAGCCAGCACCAACGACGAACACTATTGGCTTACATTGTGAAACACTCTAGCGTTACGTTGTTTCCAGATAGACCAAAAGATTAGGGTTACCGCGGTATCAAACGTTTTCCTATCCTTGCCTTTGAACCACCTCGCTCTTGTAGCCACCAGCTCTCCAACGCATATGTTTGCTCCGGCAGTCTCACTTGCGCCTGAAGCTTTCGACAACAAAGGTGCCAAACCTGCACTCATTGGCGGACGCAGCGGGTGGGCCGTGGCCCACCCATAATTTTGGAAAAAAAGTAGACCCCCCGAGATATTTCGACGTTGGATACTTGGATGAGAGAGACGAACTGACGAAGGAAGGCTAGAACCGCACCATGGCCATGGCGACCTAGCTCTCCGCCGCCTCAATCTGGCCTCCCCCGCCGCCGGCCGCCACCCCTCGACGGCTCGACCTCGATCCCCGCCCGCCGCCCAGCCGCCGGCCACCCCCTCGAGGTCTCGACCCCGCGAGTACTGCCCCCGCTGGCCGGACGATCCCCATTCCCGGCTGTCGGCTGGTCGGCTCCCCGCGGGGCCGCTGCCGCCCCCGCCCGACACCCTGCCCGTCCACTCACTGCTGGAGGCTGCGGCTGCCCACTGCTGGAGGCTAGAGCGCCAGTGCGCCACTAGCTCGTCAAAGTAGGCATCGACATACAGTGCACTGCCCACATTTGGGATTTTGGGTATATTATGTTTTGCTAGTAGATTAAGTGTTTAACAGTCTATTTAATGTATATATGGTGTTTGACTTGCTATTTATTGTATATGTTGTTTGCTTTGCTAGTATATTGTATTGTTGTGTATACATTGTGTAATTTGACAATTTGTTGTATATTGTGTAAATTGATAACCACAATTTGCTATATATTGTGTAAATTAACAATTTGTTGTCTCCAATTAGGCACTAGCAAAGAGTTCCAACTTGAAACCTTTATTGATGATATGAGAAAATATGATAGGTTCAAATGTGTGAATCATCTTGGTGAGCTCTCTACTTGGTCTACTTACTTCTCAAATTGATATTGATCTTACCGGTGGCAACGACGAGTGTTGAAAGAATATTTTCTTCCATGAGTTTTGTGAAGAATAAGGTGAGAAATAGCATGGGTGATGAGCTCTTGAACCATTGCTTAGTGACATTTGTTGAGCGAGAAATGTTCTTGAAAGTAAGTGAAGATGAGATTGTTGAAACTTTCATGGCAATGCGATAACGTAGAGTTACAAAAAAATCATAGTGATGTAATCTTCTATTTATGCTATATTTTATCATGTAATACTTTATGTATGTGCTCGAACTATTTTGCATTGGAATGACACAACTTTGAGAAATATGTATTAATCTACATTGTCATCAATCAATTTGTTGTTTACAATGCGGATTTGGTGCCCACGAGGGTAGTGGTGCATGTGGTGGCCGCCGTTGGATAAAGCACACATGTACTCTCTTGATGAATCCAAGTTTGGAAGAGCCGTCTATGCATGCAACGGGAAAGTTTTCCGTCTATTTCTCTCCACCTCTTTTGCATGTGTTGCCGTCCACAAAAACACGTACTAGACATAATTCAGAGGTGGAAACATTCTAGTCAGAATCTTGCTAGCTGGCCACACCTTTTTAGACAATTCCCAAGTTGGAAATGTATGCGGTTGTCCTTCCGCATCATACACAACAAATTCCTATGCGCGTACCGGTCTATCTTCTTTTTCTTAAACTTTGTCCAAAAATGTTACGCCAAGTTTTTTCGCGGGGAAAATTTATGTTGAGCCAAAAAAGTTACGCCAAGTCTTAAACTTTGGCTAAAAAAGATGCTTAGAGTGGAAACTAAAGTTGAAAAGGCCAGCACACTGGCTGCTGCTACCCCTCACACTCAACCACAATATATGTAAATTTTGTATGGGTGGTGAGTTTGGGCAGGTAGATTTGGAAGCGCCTTTTGAGTTTTGAAAAAGTATGCAGCCCGAACTCTTGCATGAAGTATGCACTCTTCCATTAAAAAAAATGCTTTTCTCTGTGGGAAGCAACGAAGAAACAATTCCACTTTAGACAATTCTCACTAGAATTCCATAAAGGACTACTCATGTTGTGGAATTCCCTAAAAGGTGATGGATAAGAGAGAGAAAGAGGAATCAACATGCAATCGTTTTGTGCTCTCGGTATGACGCCGTTAATATTTGCCGTTTGCATTGGATCAAATCTTGTGATCCCTATAGTGTATCCAACGGTTGGATGAGGGTGCACCACTACCCCCAATGACACCCCACTATTTTGCTTGTTGTTTATATGTCATTTGCCAACTTTTTGTAGAGTGTGCCCACCCTCCAATTTTTTTCTTCATCCGCCACTGCCTACACTGCACCAAAACGTGCTCAATGTTGTCCTCGTCCTGAAGACAAATGAAGCAATTGGACGTCTCATCTTGTAGCCCATGCTTGAAACGCCTATCGGAGGTCCATTATGCACCTGCAATTAGGATGTTGAAGATGATGGCACGAAGATACTAAGTATTTGGTTGAATATGTGGTCATTGGTTAGTTGTGCAATCTTTAATTATTTGGTGGCCCAAATTTCTTGCAGGCATAGCGTATCTCATGCATAATTCTGCACCTGCACGTGGGGTTGAAAATTAAGACTAGTTTGTGATGGTTAAGCCGACAAAACTGGTGATTGGTGGCACTCCTATCCCCGGGTGCCCCTGCACTTGCTCTGTTGTAGTATGTTTTATGCAATCTTGAGTAACAACCTGAGCTCCAGATTATTTTGGACAGTTCCAATAATTTTATTGATAGTTATGCCTAACTACCAGTAGTAGTAACAAATGCTTTGTCTCAACCACTTTCTGATGTTAAGATTTTATACATCAGTATATTGATTTAAGGCCATTTTATTTTTTATGTGTGATATATGTTTTTCACCTTTGTAATCATCTGTTGTGAGCGCTGAGTATTTGCAATACGTACATTTGCAGTTCTAGTTGAAAAGAACCACACACCGACACATGGATGGCGGTTCAGTCAGAAAAAAAAATACAACGCCTCTGTTGGTCTATTAAGATAGCTGGACCAGAGTGAATCGAAATTCCCGATCAAACCTCCGGTTTAGTCCAAAACCAGGGAAAGTGAGGTATGTCTAGCTCGCCCTAACAATCAGGTTGTACTACTTTAGCCTCAAACTTCTCACCAATATCGTAGTTGTACTTGTCGTTATTGCATAGGTCTCTGTCTCATCTGTGATGAACAAGACTAAAAAATTCAACCACCAAAGTAACCCCCAAATATATGTCAAAGATAATTTGAATCACGTACAATATATAGTAGGCCGTCACAATATAGCGCTTTATTTGATAATCTTGTTTACCTAATATTGAACTTTTCCTGGTACACACAACCAGTCGCACGGACATATATTATGTTCAGTGAACTTAAAATTTCGTGATCACAAAATAAGTAGATAACAATTCAAACGAAATAGCAATTCCATTTAGGCAAATGCGTGTATTGAAAGTTCACGAGCTAAATAAGCACCTGAAGTCCGAATAAACCGAAACCACCTAAACGAATAGAACCTGCCACACACGTACGTACGCAGCGACCAAGATAATGTACTGTGCTACTTAACTATCTAACCAAAACCCTGCAGTGCACGACTATATACATCGATCAGTTGGCAGCGCCGTCCTCGGGCAGCCTAGCCAGCCACGTCGGCGGCATCATCCCTGTCTGCTCATGCACCGTCGACAGAAGCGGCGGCAGCATCTTGTACACCCCGGCCATCTGCTGCAGCGCGCCGCCAGCGGCAGCCTCTCCGCCGGCGCCGGCGCCGTCCCCGTTGGTCCAGATGCTGATCTTGGGCTGCATGCCGTTGACCGCGCCGGCGTTGATGCGCGCCATCTCCGCGTACATGCCGCTGTCGATCATGAGGTAGTCCCTGAGCGCGTGGTAGTTGCCGCCGAGCGCCTGCAACATGGACGCCACGTACTCCGTCTTGGCCTGGCCCACGAGCGCCAGGGACTCCGCCTCCTGCTGCTTCGCGTAGAGCTTGGCGTCCTCGGCCATCTTCTCCTCGAAGAACTTGGCGTCTGCCTGCGCCTTGCGCGCCTCCGCCACCTTCGTCTGCTCGAACAGCGCCGCCTCTGCCGCCCTCTGCCTGCCGTAGAGCAGCGAGTTTGACTCTTGAACCTACAATGCCACAAGTTATACAACATGCATGAGATCGATCAATGAATTAAACTGACCGTCAGAAGAAACCACACACATGCATGCGTTTATTTATATATCTACGTTAATTACCTGTGTCTCGTACTGCACGATGGCCTTGCTGAGTTGCTCGGCCTTGAGCTTCTCGGTCTGGCGCATGGCGTTCTTGCGCTCGACCTCCATCTGGAGCTCGGCCTCGCGGATGGCGACGGCCTTGGCCGCCTCCACCTCGGCCACCTTGGCCTGCCTGTCCCAACCGGCCTTCTTCATGGCCAGCTCGGCCTTAGCCGCGGCGATGTCCGCCTCCCGGGCGTTCTCAAACACCTGCACCTCGGCCTTCACCTTGGCCTCCTCCTTGAGCCCCTGGCCCTGCTGCCGCACCGACAGCACCTTGGTTTCGGCATCCACCTTGGCGGCGTTCTGCCGCGTCAGGCCGTCCCTCTCCTTGGCGCCCACCTCTCCCTTCATCCGGGCCTCCGCCACGTCCACCCTGGCCTGGTTCGCCGCGTCCTGCTGCGTCTTCTGGCCGAGGTAGGAGAAGTACTCGTGCCCCGGCACGTCCACCAGCTGCTTCACGTTGGCGTTGTAGATGGTGAGGCCGAACTGGTCCAGCTCCTGTTGCACCTGGGTGAACACCTTCTCCTTGAACGACTTGGTGCCCTTGAAGATCTCCTCCATGGTCAGCTCCGCGGCCAGCACGCGGGTCTCGCCCTCGATGATGCCCTTCACCAGCTCATGGACGTGGCTCCTCGAGCTGTGCAGCGGGGCGATGAGCTTGGCGTACAGGAGGAGCTGCGCCTCCAGGTCCTTCCTGTCCGACTCCTCGTCTCCGGCGGCAGTGATCCTGGGGCCGATCGTGAAGACGGCGGGGAGGATGAAGGGCAGCTTCTCGGCGCTCATGGCGTGCACCTCGAACTCGTAGTTCACCGGCGAGATGCAGAACTTCTTGCACTGCTGCCCGACGAACACCCACGCCTTCTTCGCCAGCTTGACGTCGCTGATTCCCCAGCCGGTGATGGCCAGGTACTCCGACGCGTCGGCGACATGAAAGCGCGCCATCTACGATCTCCTCCGCTGATCCTAGCTAGCTAGCTTGTTTCCGATCTACGGCGAGAGCAACCTTCTGGAAAAAAAGCGATCTCGAGAGGTTTACAATCGAATCGCGGCGATGACTATGGTCTATGAGTACGTGCGTGGCTAGCTACCGAATATATATAGCAGGATGTTGCCTCGTGAAGTTGCGATGGAACCTAAAGGCGGTTGAAGAAGAATCCCGTATATACAAGGAACAAGGTTGAAACACAATCCATATCTAAGTACTGTATATCTATCCCGAACATACAAGTACGCCTGATGGAGTAGTACGTACGTAGGACATTCATGCATGCAGCCCGGAAATTTTAGAACTCTTCATGATTCAGGAAACTGGGAGCGTCTATGTCTCGAGTAGTCTGTTGCCTCGTGATGGATATGCCTATCGGATAATCAACAACCTGCCTCGAAGAGAATCCGTATAAACAGGGAAGAGGTGTATAATGCATCGTCTCTAATCTATGCATCGTCTCTAATCCCGAACATACTTCTCCGCAAACAAACAAAAAACAAATCCCGAAGATACACGCACTACGGGAAACCCACGATACGCCGACGGCCAGAAGCCGTCGGGGTAGGCACGTTTGCCGTCGGCGTAGGCCTAGGCCGACGGCGGCCGTCGGCGTATCTCCGTCGGCGTAGCAGCCCGTCGGCGTATACAAATAACCGTCGGCGTATACGTAACCGTCGGCGTAGCCGCTGTGGGACCCACAAAAACGGAAGCCGTCCGTCTCCGTCTGCTCCACCCATACGCCGACGGCACGCCGTCGGCCTAGCGTGCCACGTGGAGCGAGCTGGTGCGTCTGGGACGTGGCATACGCCGACGGTAAAGCCGTCGGCGTATTCGTGACCATTTGGTCCATTTTAGATGACGTGGCAGCACCCTGTGCGCCTGGGAAGTTCTCTACGCCGACGGCAATGCCGTCGGCGTATCCTTGACCATAATTTCCAATTTTAGCTGCTTGTTGCTGCTGGTTTCTGGCGCATTTTAAATACAATTAAAATTGCACAAATTATAAAACACGACAGAAACATCACATAAAACATCACATATATATCCAAAATGACACAAACATGATTCGAATTCATACAAGCATTCATACAAACTCAAAATGACAGAAACATAGTTCGAATTGACACCCGGAACACCCGAACTAATCCTACATCTCGTGAGAGGTCGAGCCACCTATCTCTGACCGCGTGAAAATAGGCGACCGACCGCGTGGGCCAGTCGAACCACACAGGGAATCCGGAGAGCCACGGGACTGTGTGGTCTCACGCGACGAACCCGGCGAGGCACCACCAGTGCCATGCACCACGAGCGCGCGCGTCGAAGTCGGCGAGGCAAAAGCAGGATCAATGGGTGCATTCCTCGAGCAACTCGATCCCTACATGTTTGAGTCCAAGTTAGCAACTTGGAAAGCACAGCATGGCGGTAACAATTTGTTTGGCAAATAACTTACCGGTGTCGCTTGCTTGTATGTGCGAGCGACCGACTCCCTCGTTGGGCCGACGGGCGGGATCCCCGGCCTAGGTGGACGCGTAGGCAGCGCCTCCCGCTCTCCAGTGGCAAAAAACTTCTCGGTAGCCTACAAGATAGTTTAGATGTCAGGAGTTGTAGAAAAAGAAGGTTCAAACTAGAGGAAATGGGACTTGTCATATTTTGCAAATACAAAAGTTGAAACTTACAGCATCCTTCAACTCATTCCACTCCTCATACTCCTGGCTCTTCTGTACCCACAACTGATACTGTCTCTCATAGTCCGCGTAAGCGGCATCGAAGGCCGCCTCGAAATCAGCCTACAGTTTTAAAAGGGAACGCATCTCGTCAACTTAGCCACTTAGCTAGGAACGAATGTCGGAAAGAGAATGAAATTGAGAAAAACTTACATCGGGGCGAGCTCGGGAAGGCCGACGAGGCAGGACGGGAGGGTCGTCGGCGGTGAGGGTAGCCTTGACACGCGAGAGGCCCAACTCAGGAGTACGCGTGAGTACCGCACTAAGCATGAGAGGACGGCCATGCTCCCAACCGTTCCCGGCAAGGACCACCGCTCTCTCATCGTGTCATGCCGAAGAGGGTTGTCCACAAACGGATTTATACCCTGGAACGTCTCGACGTATGCCTTTATCCCCTCCTTGGCAGTGCCGAAGTAATCGGGCTGCGAGGGCTGAGGCTCAGAAAAATTGGGCTTCTTCATCTTCATCCTCTCCCATGTTTGCATGTCCGTAAGAGGCTCCCCGAGATCGGCCTCCTGCAATGCCAAAGAAGTGTCATGCGTATCAAGTAGGAACATGAGGGGAAATAAATGAAGATTGTTTCATGTATATATATACCAGCTTTGCCTTGAAGCGATCATGGTTGCGGGCACCCGCACGATGTGTCCCCCCGCTCCCGCGGTTTAACCTGTTTCGCTCGCTCAAGGCCTTGAACTCGGGGTCCTCCCCAGCCCACCTAGACACCAACGCCCTCCACGCGTCATCCTTGCCATAGGCCCATGAGGGCTTAAACTGAAAAAACAATACTCATGTGAAGAACGGATAATGCAATTGCAACCTAGCAGCAACATGTAATCTCATTAACAATCTACTTACCGCCATGTAGTCATCTACGGTCACCTCAAGTGGGTTCTCCACAATCTCATGCTTCACCGCCTTCTTGTGTAACGTCTCAGTACTGAAATGATTGATGATGGTATGCTTTGCATTGTAGAACTGCTGTCGTGTCAACTTCCTACAAGCCCCCTCCAAAGTCCTGTCCGCATCGGCCCGCTGCTCAGGAAGTACCCTATAGAACCTCTTTAATCATGCACAAAAAACAAATTGTGAGAGCATGGTGGGGACATCAAGTATGAACGAAATTCGAAAAGTTCAACTTACCCAAAACTTGTTGATCACGGCGTCAGAACATTTCCCGCCGCTCGCGTAATTGGCGGCCTGATAGTCTACCCAATGGGTGGCTAGCTTCGTCGCGCCGTTGGGGACGGTACTGTACAAGCCCGGCCAAAACTTCCTAATCAAAGCTCCAATCAGGGTGTTAGGCACACGGGCTCCCGCAGGATGTATCCAGTTGCTGCACAATAATGAAACATTAGTACATGTCAAATTGTCCTGACCACAATGAAGTTACCATGTTCAAAATTAGTATATATAGTCACTTACTCTTTCCCATTAGGCGTAATGAGGATCTTCGCCTCCTCGGTAGCAGGTTCCTTGTCCTCATCAGGGACCTGGGATTCCCCTCGAATCCTTGGCTTCTTCGGCGGCGCGGAGGACCCCGCCTCCAAGTCCGTGGAGGGGCCCGCCCCAGTCCGTGGAGGGGCCCGTCTCCTCCGAGTCCGTGGAGGGGCCCGCAGAGGGTATGTCCGAAGACACGTCGCCCCCACCTCGCCCTCGTCGTCCCTCACCTCGCCCTCGTCCTCGTCCTGCACCTCGTCCCCTCGGAGGAACTGGAGCATCGGCACCTCCCCCTCCTCCAGCATCTCCACCCTCACCTGCATTGAGAAAGGGTGAACAATTAAGCATAAAGACATGAACAAATTAAGAATTGCATCATCACCTCTACTCTCACCACTGTCAGACAGGTAACGCGGGTTCGGAATATGTTCTCTTCCACTTTTACTAACTTTCTTCTGGCGCATCTTCTTCACCAAGGAGGCCGATGATTCCTTGCCTTGGCTCATCTTGGTCAATCACCTGCAGGAATAGATCTAAGCATTCAGTTCAATCCTCAAATGCATAGCAGTTATTCACCTAGGCAGTCAGACAACAAATGATACATGCACCTTATTCATAGTATATATGTCTAATGCTCTGTAAATTAAATCTCTGTTTTTCTTATATGAGGCATTTCCTCCTATTGGCAATAAAATAGCAGCTCCGGCTACTTTCGAGAAAAATGGACTTGCACATACATGCAAATCAGAATGGATAGAGCATAATTAAATATGACACCAATGACATTAAAGTGCTAACGGAAGGCTGTTTAAAGTGATACATATGGTTCCGAAATTCCTTGCCAAATTTGCACCATATGGTCTAAAGTAAGTGTGCAGTACGTTTTTTCCACTGTCTAAAGAACGCAGCAACAATTCAAAATTCAGTTGTAATCTTCAGGAAGCACTGCTTGCAGCCATTGACAACAATTTCCTAGAGCTTTTCCTGCATTTGTTCTAATCTAATAAATCTTAGCATTTCAACCACACATCAGAACGAAATCCTAGCCTAAGGACTAACTGTTTTTGCAGCTGGACCGAAGCTAAATTGCAACAGCAAGAAGCTAACCCTAACTCTAAAGCACACCAGAAGAAGAAGTAGTGGTGGTGGTACCTTGTGGTCGGGCTGAGTTGAAGATACGGCTCCGGCGAAGGCCAGCACCGGGCGCCGCGTCGTCCTGACGCCGGTCCAGCAAGGGGGGGCAGCGGAGGCGAGGCAGCACGGGCGCAGGCGGGGGCGGAGAAGAGGCGGGTGATGGGCTGCCACGGGCAGTGCGGGTTGGGGCGGCGCGAGACCGCGCTCGGGGAGGGGGCACGCTCCGAGGCGAGGCGCTCCTGCTGTGGTGGCTGGGAGAGCTTGAGGTGAGGCGCTCCTGCTGTGGTGGCGTTGGGGGCGGCCGGAGGAGGTGGACTGGAGGTGGTGGCGTCGGGGGCCGGTGGAGAGGGTGGGGGGCCGGTGGAGGTGAACGAGGTGGTGGCGCACGAGGTGGGGAGGGCGCGAGGTAGGGCGGCGGCGGCGGCGAACGGGGTGCGGTGGTGGTTTGGCTTGGCACGCGCGGGGTGGGGGAATTGGGGATTTGGAACGCGCGGGGTGGGGTAAGAAAATTCCACCAAGCCTACGCCGACGGCTTGGCCGTCGGCGTATGGTTTTTTTTTCTTAAAAGAAATCAAATATTATGGTTTTAGGGATTTAGGGATTTAGAAATTTGGAAAACCAGTACTGGACCTATTTTAGAAATGCAATATCTCGAGATTTATAGCTCCAAATAAATCAAATAAATATGTTCTGGAAAGCTTATGAAATTTTTTAACCAACCCAAGTGGTTTCATTTCATTTAGATAAATAATAAAAATGTATTATTCAAAATACCACAGAAGGTTTAAATTATAAACTTGTTTGTTTCTGATACTCTGGTAGTCCAAATATTTCCAAACCAATTTTGTTAGCTTGGTACTGTGATGTACTAGCTTCCCTAATTTTGGGAGAATTAATTATGTAGTGGTAATTGTTTAGTATAAACTATAAGTTAGAACACCCTTCTGCACTAAAACAATTAAATCTGTTGATTGGTTAACCCAAATGAAACAACAGAAGAAAATGCAAGAAGAGGCACTGAGAGAACAGAAAAAGACGTCCTGCCGCTGGTTGCCCAAAGATGAACAAATCATACGGTTTCACCCAGCTACAATCCCACCGTGGCTGCGATATCACATGCAGGGTGGGACGTAGCTGGGTAAATCCGGATAATTTGTGTGGAATGTCTAAATATAGCTGAAACAAGACACACGGTTTGAGCGCCACTTCGATCCAAGCAGCGGTAAGACGTCTCTGATGATCTACAACTGTCCGGCAAGACGTCTATGATGATCTGCAACCGTTTGGTACGGTCGCAGGTCATCACAGACGTCTTGCCGATGGTTACCCAAAGATGTCTCTCCGAGTGAGCTGGAATGTTTTGTGTGAGTGAGTAACCTGTCTGAGGAGTGGCCTATTTATAGGCGTCGTGTGTTTCTTTCTGGCGCTGCTGACCCGTTGGATCAGGTAGAAGCACACGGATCGTGTGTTTCCTTCCAGTGCTTGTGAGCCGTTGGATCAGCGGTGTGTTTCTTTCGAGCGCTCGTGAGCCCTTGGATCAGGCAGAAGCACACGGATCGTGTGTTTCCTTCCAGTGCTTGTGAGCCGTTGGATCAGCGGTGTGTTTCTTTCGAGCGCTCGTGAGCCCTTGGATCAGGCAGAAGCACACGGATCGTGTGTTTCCTTCCAGTGCTTGTGAGCCGTTGGATCAGCGGTGTGTTTCTTTCGAGCGCTCGTGAGCCCTTGGATCAGGCAGAAGCACACGGATCGTGTGTTTCCTTCCAGTGCTTGTGAGCCGTTGGATCAGCAGTGTGTTTCTTTCGAGCGCTCGTGAGCCCTTGGATCAGGCAGAAGCACACGGATCGTGTGTTTCCTTCCAGTGCTTGTGAGCCGTTGGATCAGCGGTGTGTTTCTTTCGAGCGCTCGTGAGCCCTTGGATCAGGCAGAAGCACACGGATCGTGTGTTTCCTTCCAGTGCTTGTGAGCCGTTGGATCAGCGGTGTGTTTCTTTCGAGCGCTCGTGAGCCCTTGGATCAGGCAGAAGCACACGGATCGTGTGTTTCCTTCCAATGCTTGTGAGCCATTGGATCAGCGATGTGTTTCTTTCGAGCGCTCGTGAGCCCTTGGATCAGGCAGAAGCACACTACCATGGAACATAAGAAAACTAAACTAGACTTTATTTGTGTTAGGTTAGTCCATTGGGGCTTGTGAAACCAACTTTTATCAAAATTAATCGAAACGGAGTAGTAGCAACTAAGATAGAACAAACTTGGGTACATAGACGAATGACAACAAACTTGGGTACATAGACGAATGACAACAAACTTGCACTAGTAGGAATGTGCTTATAGCCACCAGTCTACATCTTTATTTAATCCATAATACATCACGAATAAGGTAACTAACTTTTGCCGGGTCCTAAGCCGCGAGGTGCTGAGCGGCCGGCGGCTTGCACCCAAAGATAAGGAACCATCACTGGGGCAATACTCACATGAGGAGGATCCCTATGAAGTGTATACCACATATTGTCATGCACCGCTTGCGTATCCAACCTAACCAGGTAGCGACGGACGTGCTCGTCCTCCTCTCTGATACGGCAACGCACCTCCACCTCGGGGGCCGGCGGCCTCTGCACCGAGGCTGGCCCACGCGACAGCCACCAAACAAGATCCGGGTCGACGACGTCACCCGGATTCCTCACCAAACTACGCGTCCCGGAAGACACCTCCCAGTGCCAGCCCGGCGAAGCCCAGTCCCGGACACTGCCCGTGTCCAACAAATGGCCGGTGGTCATCATCGATTCCCGCCGAGATCTGAAAAAATGAGTGGGGAATTTGATCAAACAACTAAGGTGCGTGCAACCTAGGTACGTAGGGGAGGGAGAGGGCAGCACCTTGGCATGGCGGACGGCACACGCGGTGGTGACGCCACGGGAGAGTGATGAGGGATCAGATATCAGTTTAGATGTGCTATGCTAATGGAGGCCATGACTACATATATATAGTGAGAAATGGGCTTCTGAGCTGTAGTATGCCCAATCAGGAAGAAGCACACGGATCGTGTGTTTCCTTCGTGTGCTTCTGAGCCGTTGGATCAGCGGTGTTTTTCTTTCGAGCACTGGAAGGAAGCACACGATCCGTGTGCTTCTTCCTGATTGGGCATACTACTAGCCAATCAGGAACTAGTACGCGGATCGTGTGTTTCCTTTGAGAGCTTGGGAGCCGTTGGATCAAGCGGTGTGTTTCTGCACTTAGAGGTGAAAACTCCCCTTTAGGGCGAACCGGATGGAATCGTGTGTCGATTTGGGGTAGACTTTGGTTTCTCATGTTCCTATGGCCTAACATAACACAACCAAGCAAAAAAGTCCACTGGGCTACCCCCTTTCGACGCACGTCTATGGGGTAGACGGAAACGTTAGGGTTTTTCCAGCAGATTCAGGGTTTCACCGAAGCGGGGCCCCGGAGCGTCGGAACCCCACCCAAACCTAGGTTGTGACATAACATATGTATACAAGTGTGTTGTGTGTTGTAAATGTGCAAGAATCTACTCCTAGGTGTGACCGACATCACCGGCTTCACTTTCTCTCTAGTGAGTTTCTGCACTTAGAGGTGAAAACTCCCCTTTCGGGCGAACCGGATGGAATCGTGTGTCGATTTGGGGTAGACTTTGGTTTCTCATTTTCCTATGGCCTAACATAACACAACCAAGCAAAAAAAGTCCACTGGGCTACCCCCTTTCGATGCACGTCTATGGGGGTAGACGAAAACGTTAGGGTTTTTCCAGCGGATTCAGGGTTTCACCGAAGCGGGGCCCCGGAGCGTCGGAACCCCACCCAAACCTAGGTTGTGACATACCATATGTATACAAGTGTGTTGTGTGTTGTAAATGTGCAAGAATCTACTCCTAGGTGTGACCGACATCACCGGCTTCACTTTCTCTCTAGTGAGTTTCTGCACTTAGAGGTGAAAACTCCCCTTTCGGGCGAACCGGATGGAATCGTGTGTCGATTTGGGGTAGACTTTGGTTTCTCATGTTCCTATGGCCTAACATAACACAACCAAGCAAAAAAGTCCACTAGGCTACCCCCTTTCGACGCACGTCTATGGGGGTAGACGGAAACGTTAGGGTTTTTCCAGCGGATTCAGGGTTTCACCGAAGCGGGGCCCCGGAGCGTCGGAACCCCACCCAAACCTAGGTTGTGACATACCATATGTATACAAATGTGTTGTGTGTTGTAAATGTGCAAGAATCTACTCCTAGGTGTGACCGACATCACCGGCTTCACTTTCTCTCTAGTGAGTTTCTGCACTTAGAGGTGAAAACTCCCCTTTCGGGCGAACCGGATGGAATCGTGTGTCGATTTGGGGTAGACTTTGGTTTCTCATGTTCCTATGGCCTAACATAACACAACCAAGCAAAAAAGTCCACTGGGCTACCCCCTTTCGACGCACGTCTATGGGGGTAGACGGAAACGTTAGGGTTTTTCCAGCGGATTCAGGGTTTCACCGAAGCGGGGCCCCGGAGCGTCGGAACCCCACCCAAACCTAGGTTGTGACATACCATATGTATACAAGTGTGTTGTAAATGTGCAAGAATCTACTCCTAGGTGTGACCGACATCACCGGCTTCACTTTCTCTCTAGTGAGCCAGGAAAAGTTTTTATTTGTTTTACATGTATATGTTGTAGGGTTAGGTTCCGAAAAACTCAAACCGTTATTTTACGGGGGTGGGATACTGAAATTGGGAGGGCAATTATAGGTCCAATATATATATAAATTACAACTACATTAAATATTATATAGAGAAATAAAGAAATGAATATCATATATGAAAATAAAAAATAAAACAACTAAACGCCGACGGCAGCCGTCGGTGTATAAGAACGCATGTACGCCGACGGCAGTACCGTCGGCGTATCAACGATGCTGGACGGTTCCGTTATGCCGCCCGTTTGTACGCCGACGGGAGTAAGAACGCCGACGGCAGCCGTCGGGCACGTATGTCTACGCCGACGGCGCTTCGTACGCCGACGGCTTTCTCGTCGTCTGCCCTAGCCCGTGCTGTACGCCGACGGCCCCGATATTTGGCCGTCGGCGTACAATAAGGCCGTCGGCGTAGTGTGGCTTTCCCGTAGTGACGCCATATATGGACTAGTACGTACCTAGGACATTCATGCAATCCGCAAATTAAAAGGGCCTCTTCATGGTTCACGAAATTGGAAGTGTATGTCTCGGTCATCACTTTTCGGTTGATTTTGTAAATTTGTTCGTATTATCATATACTAGGAAACGTGTCCGTGCGTTGCAACGGAAATGAGAAAAAAGTAAACTTTTGGATAAAAAACTAGCGCGGTCCAAAATTTGCCCAAAATTATCCTCGCCAACGAAAGTTCACGAAAGCATCAAAATGGACTATACATGTCAACGTGGAGAGGTCTCTTTAAAATGTGCACGTTTAATTGGCACAACCATTTCAATGGAATCTCCAATCCTCGTCCTCCAAATTTCATCGATCTTTATTTATTTGAGTTACATTTTTCAAAAACAACCCCAACTATGTTGATTTGTTATGAAGCTGTCCCTTTTTATTTTAAAAGATGTACCTTATATTTCTTCCATATGCTATATGTGACCACGTTTTCTTATACAGTTTTCAGTCAATTGTCAGGATGCAATTACGGTCCTATGCAAAGCATCCGGGCTGAATAAACAAATTTGTCAGATTTCATCAATGAGCAATTGGGCTTCATTGGATTTGCACCATTCTTTTCTAGCACACACATAAAGTATCTAGATTTGCGTTGGAAACGATTTACAGGATACATCCACGAAGTACTAATGTACTATGCAACTATTTTTCTGAGATCTGAACACTGCAAGCGAAGGCAGCGAACTGAATACACGCTGAAGATCCATCAGTCATCAGTGCATGGACTCGGCGGCAGCAAGGTCGCCGGCGCTCTTCTCATACCCGGCTGCTAGCAGCCCCGCGAGTTCCCTCCCAGACGGAACGCGGCGGCGGGGGGGCCTGAAAGCTCACCGGCGGCCGGAACGCGGCGGCAGGCTCCGTTCTAGATGGGGGAGCTGGCACGGGGTCGATACGCCCCACGAGTTCCCTCGGAGGTAGGCCGTCGTGGGTAGAGCTCGTGGCGGTGGCCGGATCTTGGGGCTGCGCATGGAGGAATTGACGGCGGCGTGGACACGAAAAAAACAAATCGAATCGTTTTTTCCAGGCAGTGATGGATAATTTGTACGATCTTTGGGGTATTTTCAACGACGTACGAGAAGAAAGCTTAATGGTTTTATTATTAGGTATAGATTAGAAAAAAATGCCCGTGCGTTGCAACGGGATAATACAAAATCATTTTGATTAGAAACTTTGATACACATTTAGCACAAAACTCGTGATTCTCTACGGTGGAAATGTACATATATACATGTACTTTCTATTTTGTAAAATATACATGTACTTCTGCAGTACTCACTTTTGTATAGTACAGATATAGTACATGTAATTCTGTACAGGTGTATCTCCTTCTAATTTTTCTAGTTGTTTCTCTGCCATCGGATGCTAAAAAGGAAGGAGGTGCAGCAGAGACTATTAGCATGTAGTGTAGAGCGTCAATAACGATTCCAAATCGGGTTATTTGTTTTCCACGAGCACTGACCGGAGCAAATAAAAGAAATTTCATCTCGTGGGATGGAAAATAAGTAAAATAGGTTCAACTATTTGACCCAGGTGGAAGGAAGAAGGAGACTCTCGAACTACTCTAGCAAGCGAGAGGGAAACTGGGGAAATCTATTCATATGTTGTTTACATCTTTGCTGTACAGAATTACAACCGGTCCTAACTCAACTCAGGTTGTACGTCAACTTTTCATAGGAAAACAACATCATGCTGATGTCTAGATGACGTGTCATGTACACATACGTACACTATGCTATACGTGAAATCTATCATGCATTCATGCTGCAGTGGCTCGTGCAGAACACTGCGTTCTACGCCGTGAGCACCAGCTCGACACCGCCCTTCGCAGGCCTCGCCGGGCCGACAGCGCCCTGAGCTGGGACGAGTTCCGCCCGCCAGTATGCCGTGAACGACTCGCCGGCCATGATCTTGCTCGCTGTCTCACTACAGGAATGGCGAACAGTGCCGACGGCCAGAACCTGTGTCGACGGCTATTTATCGGGGCCGTCGGCACAGGGGCGTATCAGGACCAGCCGTTCACAAGGCCGTCGGCAAAGAAACGGCCGTCGGCACAGATGTTCTATCCCGACGGCCCCCGTCGGGACACAGGCAGCCGTCGGCACAGAGGATCAGGTGACATCGACGGCAATATATGCCGACGGCAACGCCGTCGGCATAGGCCTCTACCGTTTTTTTTTACATTTTTTACCCTAATCTTCTTTTTTATGTATTTATTTATTACTCTCAATTAAGTTTAATATGTTTCATTCATATTCTATGTACATAGCTACGCCGAATAGCGGTTTCCACCCACATAAAATAACGTCGCGAATAATTGTCTATACCGGAGCGTCGGAACCCCACCAAAACCTAGGTTGATGCATACCATATGTGTACAAGTGTTTTGGGTGATTCAAATGTCCAATAATCTACCCCGGTGTGTGACCGGCTTCACTTTCTCTCTACCAAGTGTGTGGACTTAGAGGTGAAAACTCCCACTTCGGACGAAACAGGGACAATCTTGTAAAAACTTGTGATAAAAGTTGGTTTCCCATGTGCCTATGGCCTAACCTAACACAACCAGGCAAAAAAGTCCACTGGCCTACCCCCTTCGACGCACGTCTATGGGGGTAGACGAAAACGTTAGGGTTTTCTAGCGGATTCAGGGTTTCGCCGAAGCGGGGCCCCGGAGCGTCGGAACCCCACCAAAACCTAGGTTATGCCATACCATATGTATACAAGTATGTTGTGTGTTATAAATGTGCAATATCCTACTCCGGGGTATGACCGGCTTCACCGACTTCAGTTTCTCTCTACCAAGTGTGTGGACTTAGAGGTGAAAGTCCCACTTCGGACGAAACGGGGGCAATCTTGTAAAAACTTGTGATAAAAGTTGGTATCCCATGTGCCTATGTCCCAACCAAACACAACCAGGCAAAAAAGTCCACTGGCCTACCCCCTTTCGACGCACGTCTGTGGGGGTAGACGAAAACGTTAGGGTTTTTCCAGCGGATTCAGGGTTTCGCCGAAACGGGGCCCCGGAGCGTCGGAACCCCACCAAAACCTAGGTTGTGCCATACCATATGTAAACAAGTGTGTTATGTGTTGTAAATGTGCAATATCCTACTCCGGGGTGTGACCGGCTTCACCGACTTCACTTTCTCTCTAGTGAGTTTCCGCACTTAGAGGTGAAAACTCCCACTTCGGACGAAACGGGGGCAATCTTGTAAAAACTTGTGATAAAAGTTGGTTTCCCATGTGCCTATGTCCCAACCAAACACAACCAGGCAAAAAGTCCACTGGCCTACCCCCTTTCGACGCACGTCTATAGGGGTAGACGAAAACGTTAGGGTTTTTCCAGCGGATTCAGGGTTTCGCCGAAGCGGGGCCCCGGAGCGTCGGAACCCCACCAAAATCTAGATTGTGCCATACCATATGTATACAAGTGTGTTGTGTGTTGTAAATTTCCAATATCCTACTCCGGGGTGTGATCGGCTTCACCGGCATCACTTTCTCTCTAGTAAGTTTCTACACTTGTAGGTGAAAACTCCCGTTTCGGACGAACCGGGTGCAACCTTGTGACAACTTGTGACAAAAGTTGGTTTCCCATGTTCCTATGGCCTAACCTAACACAACCAAGCAAAAAATTCCACTGGCCTACCCCCTCTCGGCTCCGGTCAAGGGGGTAGACGGGAACTTTGACATATTTCCAGCGGGTCTAGGGTTTCGCCGAAGCGGGGCCCCGGAGCGTCGGAATCCCACCCAAACCTAGGTATTGCCATACCATATGTATACAAGTGTGTTGGGTGTTTGAGATATGAAATATCCCACTCCGCTGTGTGATCGGCATCACCGGCCTACCCCCTCTCGGCTTCGGTCAAGGGGGTAGCGGGGCCCCCGAGCATCGGAACATATTGAACATATTAAAGTAAAAATGAATAAAAATATATTGAACTTATTAAAATTAATTTAGAGTAATAAATAAATACATTAAAAAAGATGATGTGAGTGAAAAAATGAAAAAAAGGAAAACCCTATGCCGACGGCAAAGCCGTCGGCATAGGTCCTATGCCTTATCCTTATCCCGCCACAGCTCCTCGACCACCCATCCGCATATCTTCTTCGGCCGACGCGCTCCGCGGCTGCCCCGCTCCCTCGCCGCCCTGCTCCAGTCAGCCACGACCCCGCCGCCACCCGCCCCTACCCAGCCCCGCCGCCGGCAACCCCGCCCCTCCACCCGCCAGCCGCCATCCCCGCCACCGCCCCTACCCAGCCCCGCCGCCAGCCCTTACCCACCCCCGCCGCCAACCCCGCCGCCGCCAACCCCGCCCCTCCACCCGCCATCCCCGCCCCCTCCACCCGCCAGCCCCTACCCACCCCCGCCGCCAGCCCCTACCCGACCCCCGCCGCCACTCGCCCGCCTCCGCCGTGCTCCCCTCTGGCCGCACCGGCCCCGCAACCTCGCCGCTCCCCTCGCCGTGCTACCCTCCTCGCCGCAGGTACCCTCCGCGCCGCCAGGTGCTCCCCGCCCCCTCCCCTATTTTCTGTGTATTTTAGATTTAGGGATTTTAGGGGTAGGATTTTAGGAAAATTAGTGGTAGAAAAGAGGGAAATAGATGGAAAATTAGTGGTAGAAATTAGAAAATAGCACAATAGAAATTATAGATGGAAATTTAGTGGTAGAAAATAGAAAATAACAAAATGATTTAGGGATAGATGTAGCAAATAAAATGTTGTTGACAATTATAGAAGGAAAATTTAGGTGTTAGTGTTTACATATATTCATTTCATATATGACTAACCTCTGTATCAAATGCTTTTACTTAACTAAGTATCATGTCGGAGCCGGAGCGAAAGTTTCGTGGTGTTCACCGGAGACCCACGAAGATCCCGACTTGGGCAGCTCAGATCACAGTGGATCACAGGGAGATCCAGCTTGGTACTTTCAGGTGCCCATGGCAGGCGTCCCACTCCTACGACTGCGCGGTGGTCCAGCACTTTGGGGCGAGAGCGATCCTCAACTTTGAGGATGAGCGGAGCGTGGCACATATGTTAGCGCCAGATGGCATGAGGATCGCGACGAGGGCCGAGGAGAGGGAGCACCGGCAGGTAGAGAGGCTGCTTAGGGCGCGCCACCAGCGCGAGGAGGATGACCCCTTGGTCAAGGATCTCCTCCTTGATCCCCAGGTGATGGCGGTCCAGTACCAAGTCCTCAGCGAGAGCCGGCAGCAGCGCGGGCAGGGCGAGGCCGGCCCCTCCGGCACGCAGCAGCAGGGCGAGGTCGGCCCCTCCGGCACACAGCAGCAGGAGGACTCTAGCAACACCCTGTCCTCTTGCTGGGATCGCTTGGACGACGTCACTGACACCGGCGCGAGTCGAGTTTGGGATGTCTATCATCCTACATGTCGTACGACTAGACTTATCTTGCTACCTGTTGTACTGCTAGACTTATCATGCATGCTACCTATGTATTATTGTGCTACTTGTCTATATGTGTTATGTTTAGCTAATATGGTTACATCGTTCTATGGTTTACTCTGTTTTATGTTTAATTAAGCTTGCATGATCCTCTACATTGGTTGCATCCAACCTCTATAAAAGTACTTGCATATGTTCCTCCATCGTATTAAGTAAAATAGAGAGAATTTTGCTTATATATGTCGATTTTGTGCTTTTTCAGATGGTGTAGCTTTCCGCCAGCCAGCATTGTCGGTCCCGCGCGTCGTTGCGGAGCTTCTTCTCCAGTTGAGGAGGGGCCGCCTCGGTGCCCCTCTTTCGTCGCCCCCTTCCGGAGCACGTCTTCGACCTTCTCCGGCCACCGATCACGCTTCAAGGATATAAATCTTTCGCCTCTCTTGCTGCATAGGTTTACTTTGGTCTAGATCACCAAGTCAGCCCTGTAACCCGAGTCAGATCCCGTCCGAAAGAGTTACAAATTTATAAATATGCAGGATTGTCCATCTTTGCATATTTATAACCGTACCTCTTTCGGATTGTCCTTTTGGACTGTCCGAGTATGTGTAGATCGAGTCGTGTTCCATGTTCTACCCCTTCCTGAGACGGAATTTCGGCAGCACCTCCCTGTTGTTCTTCGGATGCACACCCTCTCGGCTTGACAAGCTCGAGACGTGTATTCTGAAGAACAGCGGGGAGGTGCTGCCGAAATTCCGTCTCGGGTCGGGGTAGAACATGGAACACGGCTCGATCTACACGTACTCGGGCGGGATAGGCCCTCCTATTAGAAGTGTAGGTGAACCCTTGCATGCTGTAAAGAGTAAAATTTTACCGGACTTCCAAGATCCAACCGAGGCCATGATTCAATCTGGGTCATCGTTGATCAACTGACCAAGGTTGCCCATTTCATCCCTGTCAACACCACCTATCGGGGACATCAATTGGCCGACTTGTATATTTCCAGAATAGTGAGCCTGCATGGTGTGCCTAAGAAGATTGTATCTGATAGAGGCACACAATTCACCTCAAGGTTCTGGAAATCCCTTCATGAAGCCCTCGGAACCAAGTTAGCATTTAGCACAGCTTATCATCCCTAGACCGATGGCCAAACTGAGCGAGTGAACCAGATATTGGAGGACATGCTTCGCGCATGTGTTCTATCCTATGGTTCCAAGTGGGAAGATTGTCTTCCGTTTGCAGAGTTCTCGTATAACAATAGTTATCAGTCCAGTCTGCAAATGGCCCCTTTTGAAGCCCTTTATGGCAAGAAGTATTGTACACCCCTGAATTGGTCCGATACCGGAGAGAGCAAATTGTTCGGACCAGATACCCTCCGAGAAGCTGAAGAGCAAGTTCAGCTTATTCGTGAACGCCTCAAAACTGCCCAATCCCGTCAGAAGAGTTACGCTGACACCAAGCGCCGTGATCTCACTTTCAGTGTCGGAGATCATGTTTATCTCCGAGTGACACCCCTTAAAGGAATGCAGCGTTTCCATGTCAAAGGAAAGTTAGCGCCAAGGTATATTGGACCCTTCAAGGTCATTTCTCGTCGAGGAGAAGTATCCTATCAGCTGGAATTGCCCCAGGAGTTAGGAGATTACCATGATGTCTTCCACATCTCCTTGCTCTGGAAGTGTCTTGAAGTTCCTGACCAGCCTGATGTTTTCAAAAACATCGACCACCTCTCCATCGACCTGAACCAAGATTTGACTTATCGTGAGACACCTCTCAAAATTCTCGAAGAAGATGTTCGTGTTACCCGAAGACGTGCGATCAAGTTTTACAAAGTTCAGTGGACTAACCACTCTGAAGAAGAAGCAACTTGGGAACGCGTATATTATCTTCGAAGCGAATTTCCAGACCTCTTTAGTACCCAGGCCTAGCAAATCTCGGGACGAGATTTATTCTAAGGGGGAAGGATTGTAACATCCCAAAATTATGAACAAGTATTATTAGTTCCAGAAATGAGAGCCAACAAAAACTTTTGCTTAATTATATGTGTTGATCTCGTATTGTTGCTTGTGTTGTTTCTTTCTTGCTAAATATGTGTTGCTTGCTCTAAAGAAAGACATGAAGAAAAGAAACAAAATCAACAAGAACCACACATAAAATCATGTGACAAGTGTCACACTAAATTTCTCGAAGTGAGAGAATTATTTTGTGTTCAAATAAAATTCAGGGGAGTGATATTTAATCACTCTCACTTTTATTCCATAACTTTCCCCTCTCAAAATATATTCCAAAAATCTAAATTTGAAATTCTATCTCTTTATTTATTAAATTCAAACTACAAAAAGTGTGGTGCAACACTTGTCAAATAAAATGTACCACTGCACCACAAAACCATATTTGAATATGTGAAGCAAATTATGAAAAGAAATTTCAGAAATTAAATTTAAAAATTGGGTGGGGAATTTTGTCGAACACCATGTGGGCACTGCCCGTGTTCTTCCCCAATTCACCAAATCGAAGATCAAATTGATCGATTGGGTGCATTATCTGTCAATTTGAGTCAACCAAAACCTCTCCCGTGCATCACCGATCTTGTTGCGCGCCAGAAATGGGAGAGGGGAGGCAGGTTTCGCAAAGGAGCGTCGCAGGGGACAGCGCTGCCGGCGCGGCCGCGCCATGTCGAGCAAGTGGCCGTGCGTGGCATCGCCGTGCTGGCCCGTTCCTGGCCCCCCTCGCTCTCCCTCACCCTTCTGCTCCCTCCCGCGCCACACCGAAGCCCGCGACAACCCTGTCCCGCCGTGCGTGCATCGTGTTGGAGCACGCCGTGCGCCGCCCAAGCTCTCACAGAGCTCGCCCCGGCCGTCCCACTCTTGAGCTCGCTCCACACCTCGCCACGCCACCCCTCTGCTCCCTGGCCACCCCGCACGTAGCCACACCCCTCCACCGCCCCTACGGCGAGCGCACGTCGCCCCTGGAACCGCCCTGCTCCGAGTCCACCGTGCGCCACCGCGGGCGCATAAATACCCCACCAGTGCCCGAGCTCCTCCCTACTCAACTCCACTGCCCTCACCCACTCCCCCACCTCTCGTGCACCGCCAGGAGGGCGGTGACGCTGCCGCGAAGCCCAGCTGCCCCCGAGCTTCTTCGAGCTCCGCCACAGCCCGAGGTAGGCGACGACGCGGCTACGCCGCGCTGCTGCTCCCCTTCCTCCCCTGACCAGGCCACCTTGATCCCCGTACTCCCCGCACTCACCCAAGCCCTTTGCCCCTCTGTTTCGTGCACAGAGACGCCGCTAGGACATCGCCGGAGACCGCTGTCGTGGCCGTGGAAGTTCAGCGGCTCGCCGTCGACGATTCACGCCGCTCCAGCAAGCTCCAGTGGCACCACGAACTTCCCCGAGCCTCCGCCGTCTTCCTGCGTTGTCGCCGAGCCTTCCCGAGCCCTGAGGTGAGAGAATCATCCACCACCGTGCCACCGGCGCGGCGGCGCCACCACTGTTTGGTCGCCGCCGTTAGGATAGAACACGGGCCGTTGGATTTCAATCAACGGCAACGTACCCCTTTGTTAGATATCACGCTGACGGGCTGGCCCCACACGTCAGTGATTTGAACATTATCCGCAGCGCGAGATTTTCCGCTGAGTCACTGACCAGTAGGCCCCACATGTCATAAATTTAAACATTATCCAAACTGAACACATTTCCTAATTTAGTTTCTCTGAGAAATCAGTACTGGACCCATTTTGTAAATACAATATCTCGAGATTTATACATCCAAATAACTCAAATCCAATTGTTCTGGAAAGCTTATGAAATTGTTTAACCAACTCAATTGGTCTGATGTCATTTAATTAAAAGTTAAAACGTATTATTGAAAATTCCACAGAAGGTTTAAAATCTAAACTTGTTTGTTTCTGATACTCTGTTAGTTCAAATAATTCCAAACCAATTTTGCTAGCTTAGTACTGCCATGTATTAGCTTCCCTAATTTTGGTAGAATTAATTAAGCAGTATTAATTGTTGACTTTAAGATAAACCCTTCTAGACTAAAACAAACAAAAATGTTTATTGGTTGACCCAAATGAGTTAGGACCAATTTTGTTAGCTCACATATAGCCATGTTTAGTTACCCCTAAAAGGGTTTAATTTTTGGAACAACAAAATTTAATTGGTAGCTAAAACTTGATTATTGAGTGGCTGGATTCAAACCAGTGTGTAGGGAGTTTGGCAACTCCAATTGATCCAAACCAAATTGTGTTGTCTTCTACGCATCAGTAGCTTTCCATAGAATTTTAGTTTGTATTTTTTTGACCAACAGAACTCAAGTTGTGGATTTAAACATGAATAACTAGTTTCTGCCATAATTTGGACTTAATTAAATAATGTTTAGTTCAACTTATCTGAAAACCAAATTGTGTGGTTTGATGTGTGCAGTAGCTAATTGTGATGTTTATGATTGTGGTGTTGATATGATTGCTTGTATAGCTTAGTGATTGTTTGCATTGTTTGTTTATTAATTAGACGAGAACGTTGTCGGATATATCGAGGAAGGAGAGTTTGCTGAAATTGAAGAACAAGAGCAAGATCACTTTGCCAAGCAAGGCAAGCTATTCTCTGAGCTTGCACTACAAACATATGCATCTACTTTCATAACATGTTTTACTCTCAAGGCAAGATTTATAAAACCCATTTCAAAAGTATATGGAAATTATTTTGCCACCTATGTAGAAATACAAGATAGTTATATCAAATTATAGGATGGGAAAAAACAATTATGTTTTATTCAAAACTCCTTTGAAATTACTTGTGGGATTATGAAATACCGAGATGTCGGTGTTGGAATGGAGAAGTGGAAAAATGGTGATGTTTATGAAAAATGCACAGTGTGTCCTTGTACTTACGTCAACCATCCGATACCCTGTGCGACCACATCCACCACATATGGGAAAAGGGCGTAGTCATATAATTTGCTCATATTAGTATGGGGTTCCTCAACAACGAGGATGACCTCATTCCATGAGGGGATGTTCATGGCGACCTACCCCCTGACCTGGGTCCTGGCATCTGAGGATGGGGGATTGAAGGGTTCGCTCGCCGGGCAGAACTACGAGTCCTCACACTTAGGTTTCCCGACGGGGAATCTGGACTGGGTGTTGATGGAAAAGATGATAATTTCGTAGCGGTAGGATCCTATACTAGCATGAGCAAAGGACAGGCTATGGTCGGCGGCTTACTTCGCATACACCCTGTATGGCGAGACGTGGCGGACACGATGAGCTGCCGGATGGATGTGGGATAAAAGCGTGCTACCTCTGCAGAGGGTTAAAACTATTCGAATAGCCGAGTCCTCGGATATGGACAGTTGGGAGACCCTACTTTGACCATGTGCAAGTTTTGGAAAAAGCTTTTAAGTCTAAAAGAAATTGAAATGGTGGTGTTGTGGCACAACTATACCAAATGGAGTGGTATGAGTTGTTGGAATAAAAGGACCATGGTGAGCCATGGTCAGAAAAAGGAGGAGTTTTGGAGAAACAAAATGAGATGGTGAATTCTTTCAAAGATAGTTATAAAACTCTTCTTACCTTTTTCAATAAAGATATAGAGATGTTTTAAACAAATAAAAGTTGTACGTTAAAATAAAACTAGTGCATACTCAGGTTGGGGTAGTTTGCGAGTACATTCAAATGTACTCATATTGGTTTCGTCCCTGGCTATTGTCCTAGCCAGACTACGAGGACGAGCACTACGCCGAGCAGGAGTATGGCGACTTCTATGCGAACTAAGGATCTCCACAAGTCAGCTGCCTGTCGGGTGGTCATCGTTAGAATATGATGTCTACTACGCCGTAGCTTCCACTGATATATCTGGTTTGGCCCATGAAGGCACCTATGTAAGAACTTGGCCTAAATGACCATTTATGTAAGACTTTTATTCGGTACTGTAATGGATGTAAACTTTGGTATCCAACTCGGATTATGTGCAACGACAGACTGATCACGGGATCGTTGTGTTAAGCCTAATCGGGTATTTCGGACAGCTAGTCTGGGGTCCCCACATGGCCATTCCTGTAGTTTCTGTCTTCAGGGTGATCTCCATCCGCACCAGGTTGCCGGCGCGAGGGTACCGGTATGACGGCGGCCGCGCGTAGGATGACCCCACAAAGTGCTCCGTTTCAATGTACACGAACCGGTCGGCGACGCGGATCACCGCGACGTACGCCACGTGGATGCTCTGTGCTTCTTACGTGAAGGCACACGTTCGTTGGGAGAACCCAAGAGGAAGGTATGACGAGTGTAGCAGCAAGTTTTCCCTAAGTAAGAAACCAAGGTTTAATCGAACCAGTAGGAAATCATAGTCACTTATGAAGGTTGTTGGTGAAGGAGTGTAGTGCGGCGCAACACCAGGGATTCCGGTGCCAACGTGGAACCTGCACAACACAATCAAACTACTTTGCCCCAATTTAACAGTGAGGTTGTCAATTTCACCGGCTTGCTGAAAACAAAGGATTAAACGTATTGTGTGGAAAATGATGTTTGTTTGCAGAGAATGAAAGAGGACAATGATTGCAGTACGTTGTATTATGCAATTGACAATATTGAAAGTTTATAATAACAATGCATGTGCAAGTAGTGTCTACTATGAGATTCATTTGGGCATTACGACAAAGTACACAGACCGCTATTCAGCATGCATCTGTGCCTAAATAGTCCACCTTTAAGTTAACATCCGCACCCCTTAGAGTATTAAGTTGCAAGCAACAGACAATTGCATTAAGTAAACTGCGTAATGTAAACAACACATTTATCCTTAGACAAAGCATCGCAATTTTACCCCTAGTGGCAACAGCACATCCACAACCTTAGAACTTTCTGTCACTGTCCCAGATTCAATGGAGGCATGAACCCATTATCTAGCATAAATACTCCCTCTTGGAGTCACAAACATCAACTTGGCCAGAGTATCAACAAGCAACGGAGAGCATGGAAGACCATAAATAACATAGACATGATAATTCAATATTCAACTTGACATAGTATCAATATTCATCGGATCCCAGCAAACACAACATGTAGCATTACAATAAGATGATCTTGATCATGATAGGCAGCTCACAAGATCTAAACATGATAGCATAAGAGGAGAAGACAACCATCTAGCTACTGCTATGGATACATAGTCCAAGGATGAAGTACTCACACATCACTCGGAGGCAGGCATGGCGATGTAGATCCCTCCGGTGATGATTCCCTCTCCGGCAGGGTGCCGGGAAGAGCTTCAGAACCCTCCCGAGTTAGGGTTGACGGCGGCGGCGGCTCTGAAACTTTTTGTGGATAATGGCTCGGGTATTTAGGGTTTTCCCAAAAACATCATTTATAGGCGAAGGGGCGACGTCGGTGGAGGCCCGAGGGGCCCACACCACATCACGGCGCGGCAGAAGGTGGGACCGCGCCGCCACGTGGTGTGGCCGCCTCCTCGGCCCCTTCGTGTCTCCTTCAGACTCCGTGTACGTGACAGAAAAATAGGGACCTGGGCTTTTGTTTCGTCCAATTCCGAGAATATTTTCAGAACAACTTTTGTTAAACCAAAAACAGCAGAAACAGGAACTGGCACTGTGGCATCTTGTTAATAGGTTAGTCCAGAAAATGCATAAAAATGATATAAAGTGTATATAAAACATGTAGCAATTGGCATAATATAAGCATGGAACATCAGAAATTATAGATACGTTGGAGACGTATCAAGCATTCCCAAGCTTAGTTCTACTCGTCCTCGAGTAGGTAAAACGATAACAACAAAATAATTTCTAAGGAGACATGCTTTCACACAATCTTGATCAAATAATATTGCAAGGCTCATGTCATGAATGAGGTGACTCAAGGCAATGGTCTATAGTTTGCTAACAAATAGATAAAGAGTAAACAACTGAATCATATAAGCAAAAAAAAATTCTTGAATAGTAGTTTCAAGACAAGCATCAAAAAGTTTTGCATAAGAGTTAACTCATAAAGCAATAGATTCTAGTTAAAAGGCATTGAAGCAACACATAGGAAGATTTAAGTTTCAGCAATTTCTTTCAACTTTCAACATGTATATCTCATGGATAATTGTCAACACAAAGTAATATAACAAGTGCAATAAGTAAGCATATAAGAATTAATGTACACAAAGTTGACACTAGTGTTTGCTTCTGAGATAGAAAGAAGTAGGTAAACTGATTCAACATAAAGTAAAGAAAGGCCCTTCGCAGAGGGAAGCAGGGATTAAATCATGTGCTAGAGCTTTTTAAGTTTTTGAAATCATATAGAGAGCATAAAGTAAGTTTTTGAGAGGTGTTTGTTGTTGTCAACGTATGGCAGTGGGCACTCTATCCCCTTGTCACCCAGACTTTCAAGAGCGGCTCCCATGAAGGATGTTATTTCTACCCAAGGGTAGATCATCCCTCTTCTCTTTTGTTTACACATGCTGATGGCCCTTGAAGAGGTTGATCTACAGCGCCAGAAAACAAGCTTGATGCCTAATGAACAGTCTTGATCTCCGGTGCGTAATTTACCTGCGTCAAAAGTAAATGGGTTAGGTTGAGACTCCAAGTGCAGAGTGTGTAGTAAGTGGAAGACGTGTTTTCCCCACGAGGTTGACTCGAGGTTTTAATATCAAACTCTCGGGGAATCAGTAGTGAAAGATTTATCTTCCTATCCTTCTTTTGGTTACCTACAAAACAAGGTTAATTGTTTTGGTCCTCAACCTCACCTGTGGTTGTCAAGCACAAGGTGTATGAATGATATCAAGATAAATATGCAATGCAATCAAGAAATAAATATGCAATGGTGGTGGATGAATGTGCAAGGATGATGATAACAATGATAAATGATATTTTTGGTTTTTTTATGATGAATGCAAGATGGAAAAGTGTTTTTGTATTTTCGGATTTAATAATGGTAGAAAATGGAAAAGTGGTAAAAGTGGTTGGAAAGGTGTTTCTTATGATTAAAAATGGACCGTGGTTCATGGTTTCACAAATGCACTCTCTCTTTTAATGGTGTGGCAGACAATGGACACATAGAGTTGACATATGAGATTGCAACACAAAGTTTGATATCAAGTTACTAATTATATGGGCATCACGTCCTAACATAGAGATCTTTTGGTTATTAATCTCACTTATACTCCACCAAGATGCGAACTAAATCATAACACCTTAGTAATTAAGATAACTCAGAGTATAGCTTTAAGTATCATGACATGAAGTGAAAATAAGAACATGCTAGATCTAGTCACAGGAAGAAGCTTGGTCACCCTCAACCTTGTAGCATGGTATTTTTGTTTATCCCTAGTGAGGCAACAAAGTAAGGTAAACACCCAAGTGGATCGCGATATTTCAGCTGTCAACTTACCGCACTCACCACCCCCGTTTCTCCAACTAATGCACACATCCCCCACACACGCCCTCATAAACATGCTTGATCATAACAAGTAGATAAGAACGGGGTACATAATATGCATCTATATTCATAACTGAAACAAAAATTTGCAATCTCAACATATATTAACTCGCAAAAAGATCCACCACATAGGAATTACATATATGACCGTAATCATGTTCAGCAGCTCATACGGTACTAATTAGTGAAGCTCAAAGAGAGGAGAGATACATAAGTTACTTCCACAAACCCATAGTCCAGAGGTGGACTACTCCCTTTCATGGTGGAGATGGTGGAGATGTCGATGGAGAAGATGGAGACCACGCCGGCCGCGTCCCGCCGGAGTTTTTCCCCTCCAATCTGCAGCTCCAGATCTTCGTTTTCGTGTTTCTGTGATATGGTGGCGCTTGTTTTTGAGAACGCCGTGGGACTTCTTTTATAGGCATTTTTAGGTCAAGACGAAGGTGGTGGAGAAAAGATCGACGGCTGCGCGGCCTCGAGGGCCAAGTTGGTGGGCCCCACACGGCCAGGTACAGTGGTCGCGTGGGCCACCCCTTTTGGCCTTCCGGCCTCCGTTTGCTTGCTTCCTTCGCTCCCACGTCTTCCTGCTTCCAAAATAATGACGCTTGTATTTTTCCAGATTTTTATGACGTTGTTTAGGTCCGTGAAACTTAAAAGGAAAAAATAGGGTTTTCTGCCTGCGCAGGGTTAATTCCATAAAAATAGGAAACAATTATTTTATTTCCTAAAATCATTAAATAACAGTGGTATAACCGTTATATGATGCAAATATGATTGAAATATGAGTGATATAGTGCAAAGTTCATGTATGCATTTTACATGCATCAACATCCCCAAGCTTAACCAATACTCGTCCTCGAGTATGAAGGTGATAAAACTAACATGGTCTTTGCAATATAGCACTAACAATGAATATTTTAATAAAGTTTTGAATATTTTAAAGGTAGCACATGAAGTAATTACTTGGAATGGTAGGAAATACCACATAATAGGTAGTTATAGTGGACACATATGGCATGGGTTTTGGCTCATGATTTGGATGCACGAGAAGCATTCCCTCTCAGTACTGAGTTTGGGCTAGCAAGGTTGTTTGAAGCAAACACGGGATATCAACTGGTACAGTAAGACTTACATAAAAACATATTGCAAACATTATAAGACTCTACACTGTCTTCCTTGTTACTCAAACACTTTTACTAGAAAATATCTAGACCTTAGAGATATCAAACATGCAAACCACATCTCAACAAGCTCTACGGTAGTTATCCACTAATAGGTTTTAACTACATGATGCAAGAGCTTAAACATGATCTACTTGAGAGCTCAAACCAATTTCAAAGCATCAAATTATCCAAGACAATGATCTACAAGAATGAGTATGTCTTTTCAATATACCATCTACCACATGTAGCATTTTCTGTTTCCAACCAAACACCAATCAACTTATTTCAACATAAACTCTCCAAATAATACAACAATGAAACAAGAGAGTACTTTCCTACAAGAACTAACAGCTCTGAACAAGAGATGCATGAAAAACAGGAGCTAAAAGTATTGCAGTAGGTAGTCAAGAATACTCAACAAATATAAGTGAAGAATACGAGTATTCACATGAAAACGCGGAGCGTGTCTCTATCCCACACAAGAATGCTAGGATCCAATTTATTCAGAAAATAAAAACAAAGCAAAAATAAAAGCACACAGACGCTCCAAGTAAAGCACATAAGATGTGAAAGAATTAAATATAGTTTCACTAGAGATGACCTGATAAGTTGTTGATGAAGAAGGGGATGCCTTGGGCATCCCCAAGCTTAGACGCTTGAGTCTTCTTGAAATATGCTTGGGTGCACCACGGGGGCATCCCCAAGCTTAGACTTTTCACTCTTCTTGATCATATCATATCATCCTCCTCACTTGATCCTTGAAAACTTTCTTCACACCAAACTCAAAGTAATTCCCATTAAAGGCTTAGTGCATAATCAAAAATTCACATGTTCTGTAAGGACACAATCATCTCCAATACTTCTGGACATTAGCTACAACCACTGATGTTTTGTGGAGCAAAGAAATCAACTCAAACACAGTAAAAGAGAGAATGCAAAATAAAAGACAGAATCTGTCAAAAACAGAACAGTCCGTAAAGACGAATTTTTTCGAGTCACTTAAGTTGCCCAGATCAGAAAACTTAAAACTAACGAAAGTTGCGTACATATATGAGGATCACGCCTGAGTTTTTTCAGAATTTTTCGATTTTTCTGGGGTCTGTACAGCTCAAAATGGTGGACAGCAAAAAATCTGTCTCTGCGCAGAAATCCAAATCTAGCATCAACTTTCTATTAGAGACTTTACTTGGCACAACAATGCAATAAAATAAAGATACAAAGGAGTTGTTACAGAAGTAACAAGCTCCAAGACTCAAATAAAAGAAAAATTACAAAAATAAAAACATGGGTTGTCTCCCATAAGCGTTTTTCTTTAACGTCTTTCAGCTAGGCGCAGAAAGTGAAAATAACACAACTGTCTCCATGTTCCAGACCAACCATATAACACAACTGATACCCACAAGTATAGGGGATCGCTGAAGTAATCGTTGGGAAGTATTACCCCAAATTTATAGTTCGACTCGATGGGAACACAATAATATCAATAAGACTTTGGCAATTGAGGCGTCACTCTCAACCACACCTGTATATCAATAACTTGCAGCAGTAATAGTGATGGCAGTAGTATGATTCAAGTAACAAGCAGAACAGCTGCAGTTAACAAGTGTTTCCCAATTTTCACCGGAAAAGTGAAGGTGTAACTCAGAGATCTAAAACGTAGGCATGAGGTGATAGCAGGGTGTTGCATGAATAAGATTGATCATATAATAATATATAGCTAGCCATGGGACGTATCTCTAACTCCGATATATGTAGGTATGTGTTCCATAATTAGCTGTGCGTACTAACCAAGAGAATTTGCACAACATCTATTGTCCTACCCGCCCATTTTACCGGGGCCAACTTGGAACTACGGGTAATTAAGGTCTACCCTTTCGAATAGACCGGAGCAATGCATTAACACTTCATGAACACATAGAATCCTCAAACTAAAACATCTCCCCCTTGTTTTCCCTATATGTCACTTTTAGGGTTCGCAGGTTCAACATAATAGCAGGTGATACACTTTGCAGATAAGTACCAAACTCAAATATATGATGAGGCAATATAAGTTCAGTACTGAAATCATGCCACTCGGGCCCTAGTAGCAAGCATTAAACATAGCAAGAGTGCATCAACACAGTACAAAAGTATCCTCAAGATAAACCCCTAAAATCCCGGACACCGGGTACCATTACATGATCAATCTCATCCAATCCCCATCCACCTCACATGCCTACAGCGGACTACTCACACATGGTGATGGTGAAGGAGCTCATGGTCGATGGAGATGAAGGCGGTGAAGATGGCGGTGAAGACGGCCTCTGGATCCCTCCATCGGAGGAGAAATCCTGGATCAATCTGTCCCCGAAACGAAGATCGTGGTGGCGGCGGCGGTGTGTTTCACGAAAGCTCCTCTCCTCCTAGGGCAAGCACTTTTCTGTATATATGAAGGGATACGTCGAAGACCAAAGGCGAGGCGGTGCCTGATGCCCATTTGGGGTGGGCCCACGTGGCCTGGTACTGTGGCCGCGTGGGGCCCCCTTTTGGCCCTCGAGCGCTTCCTCGTGTCCATCTTTGGTCCATCGTCTTCCTTTTCCATAAAAATTGACGTGGTATTTTTCCCCGATTTTATTTCCTGCAAAAATAGCCAGAAAAGAGACTTTGCTAAAAACAGCGTCAGATTCAGCAGTTTTATTTAAATATGGGAAAATTCCGGAGCAAATTATGAGGCAAAGTGGTTGGAAAAGTAGATGCATTTAGGATGCATCAGCTCCCCCAAGCTTAGCTCGTTGTTTGTCCTCGAACAACTCAAACATAGTGCAGAAGCGATGAAAAGACTTTGACAAGAACTTTGCATTGCATATGTAACACCGCTTAATACCAACAAGCATTCAAAACATAGCTTCAATGACAAATAACAAAATGCTAGCAAAGGTATATCCAATCAATGTTAAAGTCTTTATATTTGCTGCAAGTGAGATAACATGTAGTGTCAATACTTGGATGAGTTTGCTCAACTGTAGAAGTAAACAAAGGTTTTTGCATCGCTATTGATTGAATCATGTCAAGATTTTTCAGATCTTTTGATTCTTTCTTTTGTTGACTAGTGAAATCATTGTGCTTACAACCTTGCTCTCGGTTTTATCAAACCATTTGGTGTTCCCTATTATGACCCATATGCTTGACCAACTCATGGTTAAAAGCCTCATGCCCCGTGAATACGAGTACCTACACCATGACTACTCAACTCGGGCCACTAATCAAGTTCGAATTTCTCAGTCATTGCAAGTAATAAAAGCGTCATCAAGAGCGTCAACTGGGTACCTCTTATCCCAGGACATGGACAAGCCCATGTCCCAACGACAAGACAAACAAACAATGAACAATCTCAGCACTCTTTTATTTACTATTGTGTAGCTTTTTATTGTGATGTGCATCACTGAATGTTCACTATGGTACGCTGTAGGTGTGTCTCTAGCCAATTATTCTCACTCATTGAACTTACTAAGTTTCCTCCTTTATTTTGCAATGATAGGCATCCATAGACCAAAGCACATGATATCAACTAAATATAATGTGGTGCAATGTTGAAAGCTTTCCATGTGTCAGCACATTTCAACTAACTCCCAACCACTAAGCCCGTCAAGCATATGACTTCATGTTTAACATTTGAAAAATCCTTTTACTCTCTTTTTGGTTGGCAAGTTTAGCAAGCACAATGGGATGCGTAGACCTTTGTTTAGAGCCACAATTATTCAATCCACAGCCAAGTATTGTCGCTAAATAATATTTCATTTGCATCATCATATAACATACTAGAACATAGAGATGGTAAACATTTGCTACCACTTTCCTAAATGTTAAAGAAACTATGATGTGCTCACTTGCTGTTATTAAAAAGTCCACATAAGCAAGCAAAGGTGTCATACCTTTCATCCACTTCACGCACATCAACTCATCATCGTTGTTCTCCTCTCCCAACTTGAACTGCACAATAAAAACTCAAATCTGCCAGAAAATGTCACTGCATACAGTACTGTTTTTACCCTACCTAGACACCTCAGAAAAATCTCATATTTTACAGGTGTGTGGGTTATGATGTGTTGCAGCAGTGGTTAAAATTTTAGCTCAATCGGAGTTACAGGGAAAAAATGAAAAATAAAACAGTGAGCAGATTTCAGCAATTTCTGCACCTCCGTTTTTGCGTTTGTTTCAAGAAAACGAAAAAATATTTTTGTTCTTTTTCGTTTTAAGAAGCAAAGGGCAAATGACCAGAAGTGAATAAGCTACAGAAACAAATAAAATCTTTTTGTATTTTTGTGATTTTCAGGACAAGAGACTGAACATAACAATATAACGGTGATATAAAACAATGAATGGAGAGTAAGAGAAGTACTCCCCCAAGCTTGCGATCAAGCTAGTATCCTGGGTAGTGGCCGTATCCACTTCCACCTCCAGGGTAGTGGCCATATGGGTAGCCTTGCATGCTTGGGTATAGAGGCTCCGCCTGAGGTATGTACCCCTGTATCTCTGGAGCTTGTGGCTCCTCTTGAGGCGGCGCTTCCTCCACTTTCCACTTTCCGGTACTCCTGTCAAAAAGGTCTAATGGGCACTCGCTGCCCACTAATACTCAAATAGTTATACAAATAATGCTCTCCATGCTTCACACTTATTTCCATGCGAGTAGTCAAAGTAAAATCAAGTAATTTGGACTCTCGCACAAGAGTACCCATGTTATCACCATAACCTCTCTCATTTTAATGTACTTATACACTAATGTAGCAATAGCACCAGCATAAATAGGAGTTTGATCAGTAACATTTCTACTCACAGCAGTATGCAATGATCTAGCAAGAATGACTCCCAAGTTATACTCACACGGTATGTTTTTTTTTGCACATTTAAGTAGATAAACTATCGGTCCAGTGCAAGCAGAATTGTTGTCCCTAGCAAGAAATCCTCTTGCAAGAAACAACGCAAAATATCTCAAACTTGGGTGTTGTATATGAGTAAATTTACCCCTATTCAATCTAACGGGAGAGCTAACAGTAATAGAATGCCAAAACGCTACAAGCTCAGGGTTGGAATCAGCACCAGTTTCATTCCAACTCCCCGTGTTTTCTACACCAATAGCATTGCAAAATTCCTCTAGAGACATAACAAGGCGCTCACCTCTCATAGTAAATTTGCAAACAAAGGTAAGAGGGGGTGCCTTACTTTTCTTCCTGTGCTTGTAGGGCTCCGGACCCTCAAATCTGAATGTAGAGAGGAATTCTCGCGAGAGTTCCTCGTATGTATCTTGTGGTTTTGAGCAAAACGAAGTAAGCCAGTTGCAGTGGAGAAGATGTCAAAGTCCTCTTGAATCCCCCAATGCTCAAGAACATGGGGATCTTGCCATCTTGTTGTATGGATCTTCAACTTCTCTCCCACATAGTATGCTTCATCCTCCCAAAGGTGTTGGTCATCATTATTGATGGAGACTTTGCATTCTCTTCTCCTTAGTCTAGAGCTCATCCCAAGCAATCCCTTGCCCTTGCTGAACATGATACCTTGCTGCCCATAAACAATATTCATCAAAAATCAAGATGCAACACTCTAATACAACATTAAGATATCCATAACTAGTCTCCCCATCAATATCATGCATCAATATCAATTAGAAAACTTAAATCTATGGATTTCCTAAGCATATTAGGTGACACCTAGTGCAGCAAAATACTTCATACATGAGGCACAAGAACAAAAAGTGATTGGATGGGCGGAGGAGTCACATACCAATGAGCAATCCCACCAAACAGATTTGAAAAATCTGTCCTAAACTTGGAGATCCGAGGAGAGCAGGAAGAGAGCAGGGAAAAATTGGGAAAAATACCTGGGGCTGTTTTTCTGTCGAGGAGGAGGAGATGGGCACAGACCCCTCACCTAACTCCCTCTGTGGGCCAAAATGGAGGGTCCCACGCGGCCAGGTACTGTGGCCGCGTGGGGCACCCTATTCTGGGCCCTGGTGGCCCTCTGGTGTCCCCTTTTGGCTGTGAGCTCCCCTGCTAAAATAACTTACCTCCAAATTTTTCTGGAATTTTTCGAGAAAATTTTCTGAACAGAATTTTTCAAACTACATTTCTGGAATTTCTGCACTTTGAAATAATTATGCTCATGCAAATAATCTAAAAATTCTAGAATAAATGAAATCAAACATTCAAAGCAATTTTTATGGGAATCAAGTTTGCATCATTTTCATATTAGTAATGAGGTTGATCAAGTCTCATTAATAATATGCAAAAGATATAATACATGATTCTTTATTTTATATGTTTTAAAGAAAGGTTTCAAGACACCTCATATTTGATTGGAATAGTTCCAACCATCATGATAGCATATTTTGGTTCAGGAGGTGGTAATGGAATTTCAAAACTTCCAACTATAAGAGTATTCTTTTAATGGAGTTCACACTTTGGCTTACCATTGTAACAGCTTTCTTCTTGGGGAAGTAAATGGTATGCTCGTTCCCTTTGACGTTAAATGTCACTTTGCTTTCAGTGCAATCTATCACAGCTCCTGCAGTGTTTAAGAAAGGTCTTCCAAGGATAATAGATAGGTTATCATCCTCAGGCATTTCTAATATAACAAAGTCTGTAGGGATTAACACATTAGCAACAGAGATAGGTACATCCTCACATATTCCTATAGGTATAGCAGTTGATTTGTCAGCCATTTGTAATGAAACTTCAGTTGGAACCAATTTGTTTAAGTTAAGTTTCTTATACAAAGAAAAAGGCATGACACTAACACCAGCTCCCAAATCACATAGTGCATATTTCACATAAGTTTCCTTAATACGACAAGGAATGGTTGGAATACCAGGATCACCACGTTTTTCAGGCATTTTCCCTTTAAAGGAATATCAGCAAGCATAGCAGTTATTGCATCAGTAGGAATCTTTCTTTTATTAGAGACAATATCTTTCATGTATTTTGAATATGGAGGAATTTTAATAGCATCAACAAGAGGAATTTGCAAACACAAAGATTTAATCAACTCAAAGAATTTCTCAAATCTAGCATCGTCTAAAGTTTTTATTACCTCTTGGGGATATGGTATGGGTCTTTGTACCCATGGATCCCTTTCTTTACCTTTTTGTGGATTTGGATGGTTCTTCTTCTTGTTCTTCTCAGTAGATGGTTGAGGGTTTTCCTTTTCAGTAGCTTCAGGTTCTTCACATTCTCAGCTTCATGTGTCTCTTCTTCTTGTGTGGGTGATTCTTCTTCTTCATTATTATTGTTATCTTCAGTCTCAGCATCAGAAATAGAGGTATCATTATCTTGTTCTTCAGAATCTTCATCATCTTGTTTTCATTGGGAGATTTTCCTGCAGAAGTTTCTTCTTTCGAGCTCTTGCTCTTTTCTCTTGGGATGGTCTTCAGGATAGTCAGGATCCTGAGTACTTGCACCTCCCCTAGTATTAACTCCACAAACCTGTTCTTCACATAAGACTTTCATACAATTGATTTTGAAGAGAAACCATTTGTTCAACTTGATTATTCATCATCTCACAGTGTTTAACAATTCTTTTTACCTCTCCCACACTAGCATGTAAACTTTCACGAAGAGATTTAATTTTGTGAGAGTTTTCCATAATCATCATTCTAATATTATGCTCCTCAGGATTGTGGTGATAAGCAAAATCATTCATATATGATACATCAATAGGAGGTGTTACCTTTTCATTACCTTTTATGGAGCTAATAGCATTGACTTGAATTGGAAAACATGGTTGATCATCAGGAAGTTTAACACCCAATTCAGATAATTCCTTGAGATGAGAGGTTTTAATTCCCTTCTCCTTAATAGCCTTGGAAGCTTCTTTCATTGTTCTCATCTAATTTGAGCATGCCTCCTTTCTTCTCTGGAAATATTTCTTCAATATTCCAGTCTTCATAATTTCTTGAGATAGTTTCCAATAGCTCAGTTGCTTCCTCAACGGTCCTTTCCCTGAAAACATTACCTGCAATACTATCAAGATAGCCTCTAGTGTTTTCAGTTAGTCCATTGTAATATATCAAGTATTTCATTACTCTTGAAGCCATGGGTAGGACATTTCCTAACCATCTTACTATACCTCCCCCAAGCTTGGGGTAAATCCTCCTTCTCTTTCTGTGAAAAGTTGCTAATCTCAATAGTCAAACCATGAATCTTATCAGCAGGGAAATATTTATTATAGAATACCTGCAAACATTCTTCCTTGCTAGTAATACATCCAGGTTCTAAACGATTATACCAAGTTTTAGCACTTCCTCCCAAAGTAAAAGGAAACAACTTTAAGAAATAATAGCGTTGATGGATTTCATCTTTACCAAATAACACAGATAAGTCATGCAAGACAGCAATGTGTTCAAAAGGAAACTCATCCTCTCTACCATAAAACTTATACTTCTCAGCTTTTTCAATTATTTCAGGATCAACACTAAACTCATAATCTTTATCTTTAATTTTAATAGCAGGAGCATTCATTTTCTCAGTAACAGGAAATAACCATCAAGAGGAGAATTTTTATAGCTTTCAAGTTTATCCAATTTATCAAAACCCGAACCCATAAAAGCCATAGCAAAAGCATCCTCTTCCTCAGAAGAAGTTTCCATATCATCACAATATTCATTATCTTCTAACTCAGATTCCACATTTTAATAATAGAAGATTCAAGATTTTCAGGTGTTTCAGTTATCTCAGATGTTTCAAGTGTTTCAGGTATTTCAGGAGTCACTTCTTTGTCTATGCTACCACATATTAAATCATTTTCATTACTAGTAGACATTTTAGACAAAGGTGAGCTAGACAAAACTTTTCCCTTTTTCTTAGGAGCAACAGCAAAAACAACATTAGGCGAAAAGTTTGGCCTACTTGGCAAATCCGTACCTCTGCGAGTGGTCGAAGGCCTCACTTCCTTCGGAGTAGTCTTTTCCTTACCCATGGTTAGGAACAAGCAAGTGCAGCAAATGAATGATAACAAGTTGTCTTACCGATAAAGCTAGGTTCCCCGGCAACGGCGCCAGAAAACGTCTTGATACCCACAAGTATAGGGGATCGCTGAAGTCTTCGTTGGGAAGTATTACCCAAATTTATAGTTCGACTCGATGGGAACACAAGAATATCAATAAGACTTTGGCAATTGAGGCGTCACTCTCAACCACACCTGTATATCAATAACTTGCAGCAGTAATAGTGATGGCAGTAGTATGATTCAAGTAACAAGCAGAACAGCAGCAGTGAACAAGTGTTTCCCAGTTTTCACCGGAAAAGTGAAGGTGTAACTCAGAGATCTAAAACGTAGGCATGAGGTGATAGCGGGGTGTTGCATGAATAAGATTGATCATATAATAATATATAGCTAGCAATGGGACGTATCTCTAACTCCGATATATGTAGGTATGTGTTCCATAATTAGTTGTGCGTACTAACCAAGAGAATTTGCACAACATCTATTGTCCTACCCGCCCATTTTACCGGGGCCAACTTGGAACTACGGGTAATTAAGGTCTACCCTTTCGAATAGACCGGAACAATGCATTAACACTTCATGAACACATAGAATCCTCAAACTAAAACATCTCCCCCTTGTTTTCCCTATATGTCACTTTTAGGGTTCGCAGGTTCAACATAATAGCAGGTGATACACTTTGCAGATAAGTACCAAACTCAAATATATGATGAGGCAATATAAGTTCAGTACTGAAATCATGCCACTCGGGCCCTAGTAGCAAGCATTAAACATAGCAAGAGTGCATCAACACAATACAAAAGTATCCTCAAGATAAACCCTAAAATCCCGAACAACGGGTAGCATTACATGATCAATCTCATCCAATCCCCATCCACCTCACATGCCTACAGCGGACTACTCACACATGGTGATGGTGAAGGAGCTCATGGTCGATGGAGATGAAGGCGGTGAAGATGGCGGTGAAGACGGCCTCCGGATCCCTCCACCGGAGGAGAAATCCTGGATCAATCTGTCCCCGAAACGAAGATCGTGGTGGCGGCGGCGGTGTGTTTCGCGAAAGATCCTCTCCTCCTAGGGCAAGCACTTTTCTGTATATATGAAGGGGTACGTCGAAGACCGAAGGCGAGGCGGTGCCCGAGGCCCATTTGGGGTGGGCCCACGCGGCCTGGTACTGTGGCCGCGTGGGCCCCCCTTTTGGCCCTCGAGCGCTTCCTCGTGTCCATCTTTGGTCCATCGTCTTCCTTTTCCATAAAAATTGACGTGGTATTTTTCCCCGATTTTATTTCCTGCAAAAATAGCCAGAAAAGAGACTTTGCTAAAAACAGCGTCAGATTCAGCAGTTTTATTCAAATATGGGAAGATTCCGGAGCAAATTATGAGGCAAAGTGCTTGGAAAAGTAGATGCATTTAGGATGCATCAACAACTAACCGATCCTAGCTTAAGTGTGTCCACCCTATAGGTCCGATAACGGGTAGCTATAATAGGTTGGGTATCAACCAATCACCGGCCAGTGACAGGTCCAAGGACGTCATGTGTGGCTGCTATCGTTATGCGAATAACTCTACTGTTGAACATGTTGATTATCATATATCAATCCCATTACTCATGACACTGAACTTCACCCGAGATATAGATCTGTGATGATACCATGAATCAATCAAGATTGATTCACATCATCTTTGTCTATCTCGTTACCGGTAAGTTCCATTTACTCGTTGTAGTATTATGATATCCCACACAGTGTAACTTCACCATGCATTGTCTGCAGAATGTAGTGGATATGTATATAATACCGAGCGGGCCCTGGAAGTATCTCTCTTAACCTAGAGGAGTAATTTCCCATCTCAGAACATCAGGATACACACACACCTTTGAAGCTACCCAGCAACTGCCTTTATGGTCACCCTGTTACGGCCGTGACGGTTGACAGCACCAAAGCAACTCCTCCAATATGCATGACCCCAATAACCTCATGGTTACAAGGACATGTTATACAACAACCTTTCTGTGATAAAGCTAAGGACAAAAAGACTATTTAACGGAATCTCTTAGCATACCAACACTTGGGTGACCCAGCCATATTATAGTCCAATAATATGCCATCCTTGATGCTGACATAAACTCTATGTCCATGACTAGGAAAAGCCGCGTCATCTAGCATTAAGAATTAGTCCATAAAAGAACTAGGGTACTTTTTACGTATTCATATTCTCTACACGTGCAGGTGAGCTTTTCCCTAAATCACGCATTTAGAAATCACTGCAGTTATAGCATAGAGAATACGAATCAATAATGTATGAATCAGATATACATATGTATAAATACATTGTCACATGTATAAATACATTGCCTTTTGGGCATATATCCAACAGTCTCCCACTTGCACAAACTGGCAATGTTTAGTTTGCATAAGTTTAACATCTATACGATGTTCGGTGTTTCTCATGCTCACCCTTCTGTGGTTGACATTTGTCTGTTTAGTCCCTAATGGTGACTATGTGAACTTTATGTTTCTTATGCAAAAAGATACACATCTTTTCATGCATAACCTCAATTGATCATATGATCACTTGTAGCCTGGTTATTCTAGGTGAAACCCTGGAACCTTTACTAAGAATACAATTTCATTGTTTTACCAATTAGTTGTCTTCTTCGTAAAGAACCACACCTAGACAACCCTTCATCATGGAAGCTTTGCGCTCCCACTGTCTTTGCCACTTGTTGTAGATTTCGTAATATAGACTCAATGTTTTACATAAACATACCCATCATTTGTGATGCACAAAATTTAGAAAATTTGTCATCTAATCCTTGTCTTAACCTTTATACTTATCTCATAAGATTTTCCAATGCAACTCTTACATTATGAGTATTTCTCACTTTTGAAGTAACTTCTTCAAAATACACCTTATGGAGAATCCTCATCTTAATTGGAGTCAATTGAACTTTTAGCAAATTCAACTTGTCAACAATCAAGTTTGACTACTTTGTTTTGATCTTAAAATTTCACATCTTAAGAAATTCCTTTATGATCAAGATTTCAAATCAATTGATCATGCTCACCACCGTACGAAACAGCCATGGTTCTTGCACATGAATTTCCTTAAACTTTATGAGAATTTTCATTCTCTCGTATTTTGAATAATATTCAAAACACCCTCAATGAAATTTCCGCAACATTATATCTCATCTTTATATGGCAACTTCCATATGTGATGTGACGAATATGTTCCAAATATGCATGTTATTAATTTCCTTTAATAACACTACACATTGTATCAAAACAAAACAATCTATAATATTACATTATTCAAACTCGAATAATATAACTAAGCTCCCACTGATTTAAATGAAACTATGACTTTCCTTTATTTCTTGAAACTCAAAACAAAACTTTGTTTCTTGTTTCCTTCTTTTAATATCATTTATTTGTCCTAGACAAATATATTCCTTTTATGATTTGATTTATATTCAATTAACAAAGACCCTCGAGCTGTACTAAGTACACAACCTCGATCCATCTTTCCTTTTGAAAGGAATATGTCTTTGTCAATTCTCATATAAACTTCCTATCATAAAACTTTCCTTTGATCAACACAACTTTGCGATCATCTTTTCGTCTAACAAAAAGATCCTTATTGAGTTTATCATAACTCAAAAATGATATTAATTGTATATGACATCTAAGTCATAATCTATTGGGTCTTATTCTAGCACAATCCTTTCTTTATTTTGTTTTGACATATTAAGTTTCCTAGAAACTCAATGTAATTTTTCTGGTTAAGTGAATTTATCTTGACAAGACGTCATGCATTAAATGCATAGACTCTCGGTATTAGTTTAAAAGACTTGTCAATTGGAATTGCTTCCGCTTGCGCAACATCTGATAACTATTTCCGAAGATTCAAATAATCTCTTCAAGATTTCACTATCCTCCCACTAGAATTCTTTAGAAGAATAAATTCCTCAAGAATCACATATATCTTAGTGGCAAAACATTGTCACTTATGTGGTGGTTACAAAAGGATTTCCAATTAACTTATTGGAACAACCAACAAAATAAATCTCTATTTATCTTCCTCCTTTAGGATCAAGTTTCAATCTTTCATAAAACTTTAAGGTCCCAAATTCTTTGTGTCTCTTATGTTTATCTTTCAAAACTATGACACAACTCATAAGATAAATATTCCTAAGTCTTCTTTATTTTAGGACCGAACCTCTTTTCAGAAATTCCAAGTACCTAAAATTATCATGTCCCTTTATGTCTATCTTTCAAGACATGACATGATTTCCTTTAAAGACTTTACTTTGTGCTAAAACTAAAACAATGCAATAAATACTGTAATTGGATTTCTTGGAATAATTCTGCAAGTAACAATATCTTAGCAATTATTTAATCAAACTTGATCAAATACATGAATCGAAATAAATTTCATTCATCATATTACTAAGACAATATTTCTAAAAAATATTGTGTAGTCCCAAGATATCAAATAAAATATTGACTATCTCAAAACTCATTATTGATTAACTTCACTATGTGCAATATCTCAAAATCCTTCCATCATATTACTATGATCTATTTGAGACAATAGTGCCACACGAAGGTGGTATCAACAGCTTCACAATATATCTTAGAACAAATGATATTTCCATAATTCAAGAGATTTGTAACTTGATCATCCACGAAGGGATCGATCCAAAACGAGAGATAAAATCTCACAAAATCACAAGAGTACTTTCATCGCCATAAATGCGATCCTATTACAAAATAACTTAGGGTAAACCCTCAAATCTCTTAAACTAAAACTTGAAAAGTAAATTGGAGATGCCTTCATCTTGTGGATGAAACTTCATGCGCCGAGCTTGACGCACATCACCACCTTTACTCCTCCGTCATCTTACTTGCCGTATCTCCTATATCATTGCATAATAAATTAGCAATGATATTTCCAGAGTTACTATTAAGATTGACAAATATCATTTAGGTATAATTCTTATACCTTTCTTGCCCTTAGAAGGTTTCTTCTTCAGAGCCAGGAATTTCTTGCAGTTCCTCTTCCAGTGTCCCTTCCCTTTACAGAAGAAGCACTCGGATTCCTCTTGAGTTGTAGTAGTAGTCTTCTCTGATGCCTTAGCATGCTTAGACTTCTTTGTTCTCTTCTTCTTGAACTTTGCGGTTTGGGTAACCATCAAAACTTGATTGTTCTCCCTCTTCACGCTAGGTTCAGCAGTTTTCAGCATTGCAAGCAGCTCATTTGGTGTCTTCTCCAACCCATTCATGTTGTAATTCATGATGAAACCGCTGTAAGACGGGGGGAGGGAAGCCAACACCAAATCTATACTTAGCTCGGCCGGAATTGGAAATCCCAGCGCCTCAAGCCTGTACCATAACCAAACATCTTGATTACATGCTCGCTCACAGAGCCTCCTTCTGCCATGTGACATGACCACAATGCCTTCGTTATTTCATAACGCTCAGTCTTAGCCTGAGTCTGGTACATGGCCTTGAGTGCGACAATCATGTCGTATGCAGAAGTGTTATCAAACTTCTTCTGCAACTCAGGGTCCATACATGTCAACATGAGACACTGAACCGATATGGCAGTATCACTCTTCAAGGTGTACTCCTCGAATTCAGCTGGTGGCGCCTCCACCGCCGGCATGGGCGGTAGGGCCCATCTAGAACATACTCACTCTTCGCGTTCCTAAGAACAATCCTTAGGGCGCGAATCCAATCAGCATAATTGCTCCCATTTGCAGTCAGGGGTTTCTTCTCAATCAGTGGTCCAAGGTTAAACGTGGGTGCTATCTTAGCCATTGATCTACAACAATTAAGTTCACTTAGACATGTTCATAATTATTATCTGGCACTAAATTTAAAACTAAATGTAAAGTGCTCCCACTAAAATTGATATTCCTCAGATCAACTTAGTGTATTACGAAATCCACAATCCTCAGTTAGTGAATCATGGATACATGTCTTCACTACGACGAAGGGTAGGTCAACAGACCAATCACTTCCTGCCGTGATTTTCGTTTCATCTTTCGATGTAGTGCTCCGAACTCATAACTAGTTATGCCTGGACGTCAAGACAACCAATCGCTATTGCTGCTAGGACGGTCCGTGCCCGCCTCCCGAACCCTTGGTGCACATTACTCCTGGATACAGGTCGCACGGCAACAAGCATCCGGTTTGACGGTGCAGCGATTGGATGAGCACGAACTCCTTGATATTTTCAATTTTAGCTTTAAGTAATTAAACTTTGGAAGCTACCGAGGAATCTCCCTAATAATCACACTACTGCGCAATCAAGGGAAGAACAAGAAAAAACACATATAAAACAATCACTAGTAAATTAACACTTGTGTGATGTAGTATAGTCTTTCTTGCTCCATCCGCCGGTGGCACCTTCCATCGGCGTGGCCTTCTCCTATCCTCCACTACCACCATGGCTCGATGAATAAGAACGGCACGCCGGCCACAACAAAAGAGTTAGTCAACAAAATAATATTTTATGACTATACCACATCACATGTCCTGCAAAACAGAGTTAGACGTTCCTCTAACGTTTGTTTGCATATTTTAGCGTGGCTTGTAGGATCAACGGGACAACCGGAAACCTACGGTCCTCACCAAGCATGTTTATTCATGTTGCTAGATTGACTTTACGAGGTGAGAGGGCCCAACGTTATGAAAACGTTCCAGCTCCCCCTCTAAACTTCACTGGTGCGCGTGACCCCGTGTGGACCTAGTCCACATGCCCTTTCCACCACCAAGTCAACGAATCCAACTATAGATAGACCCGAAGCTACTGAAGCACTTCGTTGGCGCCAACAAGCATACTAGGAGCAGCCGGAAGGTCCGCGGATTGCCAGAAGTTCGTAAAGATCTAACTATGCCATCGGAAACAATCTTAAAGTGATATATTGGGAAGCATCCATAAATAAACTGAATGTTAGAAGCAACTCTTCAATAACATACCCGCACAAACTTATGCGGTGCCCGCACATACCATGTGCTCTAGATCAAATCATGTATCTACGCATAGATCGGCTCTGATACCACTGTTGGGTTGCGCGTACGGTAAATTAAAATTTCACGTATTGCTACGCAACCCTTCCAAGATCTACTATGAAGATACATGCGAATACGAAGATCTAGTTTAGTATACGTTACCAACACCGTAGATTGCGGAAGAACGTGTTGATGACGTAGTCGATGTAGTCGATCGCGGTCTCTTCTCAACCAAGCCTGGTAGAGAGATTCCGACGGCTTCTTCTCCTTCGCTTCACCACCTTGTTCAACAGTTGAAGGACGCAACGTCTATGACGAGGAATCCCCCCGAGAGCTTGCACACGTACACTGGAAAGGTTCAGCAGGGCTTCGCCGTCCAAGCTTGAAGTCTGCTGGTGTATATGAAGGTGGAGATCTCAACACATGAGAAGGAGAGAGAGAGAGATTAGATCTAGTCTAATCGGATAGGTCGCCTCTAATCAGAGGTCCCTCTAATCCAACTAGAAGAGATATAAACTTGAGAGCAATTGCTTCTATCTAGATTGTCTTGATTCTAAATTGTATCTCCACAACTAGAGGGGTGGGTTTATAAAGAAGCCCAAGGGGTAGGGAGACTTGGGCAAGGGGGAAAACCTTTCCTTGTCCAACTCAACTTGGATTGGACAAGGGGAAAGTTTCCCCTTGCCCAATTCGGCATAGGAGGGGAGTTGGAGTGGAACTCCAACTCCTCCCCTCCCTCTCCCTCTCCTTGTTCGGCCGGCGGGTGGGGCCCACCTTGGGCCGCATCGACCTAGGCAGGTGGGGCCCACCTAAGCCAGCCGCCTTAGCCGCCCGGTGGGGCCCGCCCTTGCCCTGTGCTGACCCGGTCGGGTGGGGCCCGCCTAGCCACCACCGACTCGGTCGGGTGTGGCCCGCCTGGCCGGCCGCCGTGGCCGCCACCGCCGTGGCCCACCGAGGTTCGGCCCGGGGTTTCCCCCAATGGCGCCTTTAATATTTTTCCCGTAATTATATTTATCAATCAAATAAATGAATATTTAATTAACATATACTTAAATAATACTTTGTCCAATTAATTCTTATTTGAATATTTCCTTTTACAGAATATTCACCGAATTAATTACCTATCATATGAAACTCCTTTCATATGATCTGGGACACCTAGTGTCCGCCGACAAAATACTCCGGATAAATATATCCTCTCTTATAAACCTCCTCAGAATAAATCCGACCGTGATAGTAACTTCTATCACAAACTTTCTCTCAAACTTTCTCTCTTGACAAGGTATGCCATATCACGCAAGCACCATGCCGATGATACTGTCTCCATGTTCCAGACCAACCATATAACACAACTAACCAATCCTAGCTTAAGTGTGTCCACCCTACAGGTCCGATAACGGGTAGCTATAATTGGTTGGGTATCAACCAATCACCGACCAGTGACAGTTCCAAGGACGTCCTGTGTGGCTGCTATCGTTATGCGAATAACTCTACTGTTGAACCTGTTGATTATCATATATCAATCCCATTACTCACGACACTGAACTTCACCCGAGATATAGATCTGTGATGATACCATGAATCAATCAAGAATTGATTCACATCATCTTTGTCTATCTCGTTACCGGTAAGTTCCATTTACTCGTTGCCGTATTATGATATCCCACACAGTGTAACTTCACCATGCATTGTCTGCAGAACGTAGTGGATATGTATATAATACCGAGCGGGCCCTGGAAGTATCTCTCTTAACCTAGAGGAGTAATTTCCCATCTCAGAACATCAGGATACACACACACCTTTGAAGCTACCCAGCAACTGCCTTTATGGTCACCCTGTTACGGCCGTGACGGTTGACAGCACCAAAACAACTCCTCCAATATGCATGACCAGAATAACCTCATGGTTACAAGGACATGTTATACAACAACCTTTCTGTGATAAAGCTAAGGACAAAAAAGACTATTTAACGGAATCTCTTAGCATACCAACACTTGGGTGACCCAGCCATATTATAGTCCAATAATATGCCATCCTTGATGTTGACTTAAACTCTATGTCCATGACTAGAAAAAGCCGCGTTATCTAGCATTAAGAATTAGTCCATAAAATAACTAGGGTACTTTTTACGTATTCATATTCTCTTCACGTGCAGGTGAGCTTTTCCCTAAATCACGCATTTAGAAATCACTGCAGTTATAACATAGAGAATACGAATCAATAATGCATGAATCAGATATACATATGTATAAATACATTGTCACATGTATAAATACATTGCCTTTTGGGCATATATCCAACAGTTCCATACCTTTCTTGAGTGGGAATTGGTACCTTATATTTCCTTCTTTCATATCAATAATGGCACCAACAGTTCTAAGAAAAGGTCTTCCCAAAACAATAGGACAAGAAGCATCGCATTCAATGTCCAAAACAATAAAATCAACGGGGACAAGGTTATTGTGAACCATAATGAGAACATCATCAACTCTCCCCAAAGGTTTCTTCGTAGCATTATCAGCAAGATAAACATCCAAATAACAGTGTTCCAAAGGTGGCAAATCAAGCATATCATAGAGTTTCTTAGGCATAACAAAAATGCTAGCACCAAGATCACATAACGCATTACAATCAAAATCATTCACCTTCATCTTAATGATGGGCTCCCAACCATCTTCTAACTTCCTAGGGATAGAAGCTTCATGTTTTAATTTTTCTTCCCTAGCTTGCATGAGAGCATTCGTAATATGTTTTGTAAAAGCCATATTTATAGCACTAGCATTAGGACTTCTAGCTAGCTTTTGCAAGAACATAATTACTTCATAAATATTGCAATCATCAAAATCAAAATCATTATGATCAATGGTAGTGGAACCATTGTCTCCCATATTTCAAAAAAATTCAGCACTTTTATCAGGAACAGTTTCAGTGGTTTTAGGCAATTTTAAACGTTTTGCAGAGGTAGTAGAAACATTGCCAAGACCAATTATGTTATCATTGATAGTAGGAGGCTTACTAGCATGTGAAAAATTAGCATTACTAGTGGTGGTAATAGTACAAATTCTAGCTATACTATTCTCTTTATCAATTTTATCCTCTCTTTCCAACATCCTAATATTGTTATCAATTTTAACTTGGATAGCATTGGTAGTACCAAAGTCTTGTTCTCTTTAACATCATTAGGCATAACTTTTAGTTTCAAAATATCAACATCAAGAGCAAGACTATCAACTTTAGAAGCAATAACATCAATTTTACCAAGCTTTTCCTCAACAGATTTATTAAAAGCAGTTTGTGTACTAATAAAATCCTTAAGCATGGATTCAAGATCATAGGGTACACTTCTATTATTGCTGTAGGAATTACCATAGGAATTGCCATAACCATTACCACTATTTGAAGGATAAGGTTTATAATTGGTACTACCAAAATTATTCCTATAAGCATTGTTGTTGAAATTGTTGTTTTTAATGAAGTTCACATCAACATGCTCTTCTTGAGAAACCAATGAAGCTAAAAGAACATTATTTGGATCAACATGAGATTTACCATTCACAAGCATAGACATAATAACATCAATCTTATCACTCAAGGAAGAGGTTTTTCAATAGAATTTACCTTCTTACCTTGGGGAGTCCTTCCGGTATGCCATTCAGAATAATTAATCATCATATCATCAAGAAGCTTTGTTGCAGCACCTAAAGTGATGGACATGAAGGTACCTCCAGCAGCCGAATCCAGAAGGTTTCTTGAAGAAAAATTCAGTCCTGCATAAAAGGTTTGGATGATCATCCAAGCAGTCAGTGCATGGGTGGGACAATTCTTTACCAAAGATTTCATCCTTTCCCGTGCTTGGGCAACATGATCATTATCAAATTGTTTGAAATTCATAATGCTACTTCTCAAGGATATAATCTTAGCAGGAGGATAATATTTTCCAATGAAAGCATCTTTGCATTTAGTCCATGAATCAATACTATTTCTAGGCAAAGATAGCAACCATTTTTTACCTCTTCCTCTCAAAGAGAAAGGAAATAATTTCAGTTTAATAATATCTCCATCTATATCCTTACACTTTTGCATCTCACAAAGTTCAACAAAATTATTAAGATGGGCAGCAGCATCATCAGTACTAAAACCAGAAAATTGCTCTTTCATAACAAGATTTAACAGAGCAGATTTAATTTCATAAAAGTCTGCTTTAGAAGCAGGTGGAGCAATAGAAGTGCATATGAAATCATTATTATTTGTGCTAGTGAAGTCACACAACTTTGTGTTCTCAGGAGTACTCATTTTAGCAAAATTAAAACTAGGCCAAAATAACAAAATAAAAATAAGTAACTAATTTTTTTGTGTTTTTGATAAAGAGAAGCAAACAAGACAAAATAAAAATAAACTAACCAAGAAAATAACAAAGTAAAGAGAGTGGAAGTGAGAGACTCCCCTTGCAGAAGGCTTGACCTCCCCGGCAACGGCGCCAGAAAAAGACTGCTGGCGTCGAAGGGGAGGTAGAAGCCTGCTGAATCCAAAGTGTCTTGATCTCCCCGGCAAAGGCGCCAGAAAAAGAGCTGCTTGTTACGTGAAGGCCCACGTTCGTTGGGAGACCCCAATAGGAAGGTATGATGAGTGTAGCAGCAAGTTTCCCTCAGTAAGAAACCAAGGTTTAATCGAACCAGTAGGAGATCAGAGTCACTTCTGAAGGTTGTTGGTGAAGGAGTGTAGTGCGGTGCAACACCAGGGATTCCGGTGCCAACGTGGAACCTGCACAACACTATCAAACTACTTTGCCCAAACTTAACACAATCTCACTGGCTTGCTGGGAACAATGATTGCAGTAGGTTGTATTATCAGATGTAAAAGAATGGACCAGGGTCCACAGTTCACTAGTGGTGTCTCTCCATAAAGATAACTGACATGCTGGGTAAACAAATTACAGTTGGGCAATTGACAATATTGAAAGTGCATAATAACGATGCATGTGCAAGTAGTGTCTACTATGAGATTTATTTGGACATTACGACAAAGTACACATACCGCTATCCAGCATGCATCTGTGTCTAAATAGTCCACATTCAGGTTAACATCCGTACCCCTTCCAGTATTAAGTTGCAAGCAACAGAAAATTGCATTAAGTAAACTGCATAATGTAAACAACACATTTATGCTTAGACAGAGCATCGTTGTTTTACCCCTAGTGGCAATAGCACATCCACAACCTTAGAACTTTTTGTCACTGTCTCAGATTAAATGGAGGCATGAACCCACTATCTAGCATAAATACCCCCTTTTGGAGTCACAAGCATCAACTTGGCCAGAGTATCAACAAGCAACGGAGAGCATGCAAGATCATAAATAACATAGACATGATAATTTAATATTCAACTTGACATAGTATCAATATTCATCGGATCCCAGCAAACACAACATGTAGTATTACAATAAGATGATCTTGATCATGATAGACAGCTCACATGATCTAAACATGATGGCACAAGAGGAGAAGACAACCATCTAGCTACTGCTATGGACCCATAGTCCAATGATGAACTATTCACACATCACTTCGGAAGCAGGCATGGTGATGTAGAGCCCTCCGGTGATGATTCCCCTCTCCGGCAGGGTGCCGGGAAGAGTTTCAGAACCCTCCCGAGTTAGGGTTGACGGCGGCGGCGGCTCTGAAACTTTTCGTGGATAATGACTCGGGTACTTAGGGTTTTCCCGAAAACATCTATTTATAGGCGAAGGGGCGACGTCGGTGGAGGCCCGAGGGGCCCACACCACGTCACGGCGTGGCAGAAGGTGGGACCGTGCCGCCACGTGGTGTGGCCGCCTCCTCGGCCCCCTTCGTGTCTTCTTCGGACTCCGTGTACGTGACAGAAAAATAGGGACCTGGGCTTTTGTTTCGTCCAATTCCGAGAATATTTCCAGAACAACTTTTCTGAAACAAAAAACAGTAGAAAACAGGAACTGGCACTGTGACATCTTGTTAATAGGTTAGTCCCAGAAAATGCATAAAAATGATATAAAGTGTATATAAAACATTTAGCAATTGGCATAATATAAGCATGGAACATCAGAAATTATAGATATATTGGAGACGTATCACTCTGCTCACGGACCAGGATCTTGTCGCAGAGCAGGTGTCGCGCCGCCATCTCCTCCGTCTCCCAGAAGCGCGGGAGCCCCTTCACCGATCCTGAGTCCACCGACCGAAACACATGTGTGCCATCAATCCCGACGCGAAAGCCTCCCGCATGCACCGCTGCTTTTCCTGGCAAACTCGTGCAGCCGAATCAATTAATCGATCTGTTGGTTCCCCTTTGTCGTGCGGCACCCGCCGCCACGTGATCGACCCGGACGTGCCGACTGTTTCACCATCGCTGACACGGGCTGGCGGGCTGCGCTGGTTGATGTAGACGTAATTAATCGATCTGCTGGCGGCCGGCCAGCCAGGTATTTATACAGGACAAGTGGACAACCCGTAGCTACTTGGGCTGGTCTAGCTCGGATCGGACTCTCCCATCAACCAACAACTCGTACGGGCTGGTGTGAGACTCTTGGTCCTGTTTGGATTTGGAATAGGCATGAGGCGACGGACTCCTAACGAAGCACGGCGGATGACATGACCAAGACGTACGAAACGAAGAAAAAAGATAAACATACGTGAATCGTTATTTTCCACTTATCGGTGGTGTGGTGGGTAATTTGCATCAACTCTAGTGGCAATCTCAATGACGTACGAGAAGATAGCTTAATGCTTTTATTATTAGGTAATAGATGTCTACAAGAATGTGTATGTTCATCTAGTGCAAGGACGATGGAGTATGGTTTCAACTAAATCTCACAAGTCCATTACCGAATATATTCATACATATCTAGACTCACAAAACAAAATCATGTTTGTTCTTAGAGTTTTAAAAAAATGAACGGTGAATATTCCCGGATGTTTATCCACAGACTGAAAACATAGAAAATCTAAGTGGAGTGAGAACTAGCGAAACCATCAGCTTGTTAGAGTTAACTGAGTATTCATAAATATTTAGAGTTTATATGGTCATGTTTCTGCATAAGTCGATCAGCTTATTACTTAGAGTTTATATAGTCATATGATAAGGAGGAGATTTCGTGCACTCGGACACCAGTGCTCCCGCCATGTGGCACTGGGTGAGCCTTTCGTTCTGGTCTTGGAATCTGTGCCATAGTCAGTTTTTCATAGAATACGGAGTAATGTGAATACGAAATACGTTCTACCATGTCTGTTGGAACAGTAGTTTCCGCAGGTGTTAGGTGAGGAAGCTGACAGGAATCAGGAAGGATTAACAGGCAAGAGTGGTGCTTGCGTGAGCGATGGTAAATGATAGCAAGCCATCGAGTAAATATAGGCAAGACAACTCTATATGTCTGGTACGGACCAGAAATACTTAATGGCTGCATTGCTGCAATGACTAGTCAAATGCAAAATATTATATTTTTGGAGCATTTTAGAGGACGAACTACATGGAGCTATTTTTTTTAAATTAAATCATATTTTAGAATTTCAAAGTAATCTAAAAAATCATAAATGTAAATAATGTTGTTTCTACCGTCGTGTAAAATATGAACAAGAAATATGTTGTATCTTGAGCTACGCACAAATGACAATCTTGAAATTAAAGTACTCTCTCCGTCTCAGAGCATAAGGCGTCCTTTAATTCATTGGTAAACGACGTTGACCATAATTTGTACTTACAATATGATGACACAATTAGTATAAAGATATATCAGATGAAAGGATTTTACAAGACGGATCCAACGATACTATTTGTACATTTTCAATCCACATAATATATTATGTATTAGTGGTCAAAATTGAGAATTAATGAAGATCAATAAAAAATAGCGTGCCTTATATTTTGAGATGGAGTACTAAATAATGCAAAATTTGAACTCTCCAAAATTTCTTAGATTTTATTATCTTGTGTGGCCTGAAATGTAAATTATTTTGATTCGATATTTTCCACGTCGGTAGAATGCACTATCTACGCTCAGAATTTTTCCAGATATTTTTGAAACTTTAAAATATGATTTTCAAAATTTTAAAATATAAAAGGGGTATTCGTCCCGCGTGTCATTTGCACTTTCTGCAAGCCCACCGCTTATACTCCCTCCATTCTAAATTATTTAACTTGGGTTTGTCTGAATATAAATATATCTATATTTATTTAGTGTCTACATACATCCGACAAATCTAAATCAAATAATTTGGAACGAAAGGAGTATGACGGAAGCCAAGATGACGGTGCACGTGAACATATATATGTCGACACGAAAGTCACCGTGCAACGGTGCACTGCGGTAGCATTGTGTAACGTCTCTCCTATGAGCTGGGTACCAACTAGTCTGCCATTGACCAGGGGAACAGGGCACAAAAGACGGTCTCTGTGCACGACAGCAGTGGAAATGTGTCACCGCATTAATTGAAGGCCTGCCAGGTAATACCGCTGGCATAGACATGCAGAGAGAAATATACCATTAGATAAGTGTACACTACAGTATTAATACGGACAACTGGATGGTCTAATACAACAAATCGAATGGTACACATCGCTCCACATGGGCGAGATCACTGAAGCTCGTGTGCCAAATGTGTTTTCCGTATGATAACTAGTTTAAGAAACCCAAATAATTAACTAGACGGCTTATGGGAGTGGCTGGGAGAGGGTGGTTATTTTGTAAGCCACCAAAAGGAGAGTTATTGGGCCAGCCCAACCGAGCACATTGTGAAATCGACCGAAGGCAACAAGACACCAAAGGAGCTCCTAACTACCACATAAAAGGAAAACACATTGATGAAGTTATGGGCTGTATTGTTACCACACTTTTAGGGGTAGTCCATTTTTTTGCTTCGCCCTGTGAAACTCAGCCTAAGGGCTCTTAATCATGTTTAGGATGCATATACTAAGGTAAGTCCTCGGTTATATTGATGGGTGTAACTGAGTAGCATATACTAAGGTAAGTCCTCTAGTTGTAGCATGGTTTGTTAAAACAAACTGGATTGTGTATTTTGGGCGAGCGATTTAAATAAGATTGTTTTAAATTTTGTGCGAGGGAAGACAGACCTTGTATCTCATTCGGTGTATGTTTGTTTCTAAAATATTTATGGGACTTAGTGGGATAATCCCCATAAGGATTGGGTGAAACCTAAGCTTTACCAATCTCACTAAATGCCTAAAATCTCTGATCCATTAGATAGGGGTAGTGTTTTATTTATTGAAGAAAATACACTAGAATTTGGTAAATTGTGGGGAAAAGTGAGGATAAAACCCATCAAATACACTGTAAGCAAACGGTTTTTTGGAAATTTGTCACGATTTAGGGTTTAACCGGATAGTCCCCACAAATCGACACAAAAACTTTAGAAACAAACAAGTCCCCAGTGTTAATTTAAACTCTCCTAGTCTTTCAATGGAAATAGGCGCGAAGTTTTTATTTTTTCCAACTAACCGGATGGCTTTTCCTACAAAAAAAAAGTTAGTAGCCGTTGGATGATTTTTATTATGGGACGCGGCTTGGCTGCTCCGCCTTCAAATTGCCTCCCCTCTCGTAGTCGTCTTAACACCCGCCAAAAAATATCCCCGAGCTCCCCACCAAATCTCACGCGCGCTCGATCCCAGATTCCTTCTCCCTCCCCCGATCTCGCGAGCGAGCGAACGGATCCAGTCCAATCCATCGCTCGCTAGCTCGGGGAGAACGAGATCGAACCTCTCCAGGATCCTCCTCCTCGCGCTTGAACCTCTTCCCGTGCTGATCTCTCGCTCGCGAGCTCGGGGAGAACGAGATCGAACCTCTGCAAGATCCTCCTCCTCCTCGCGCTTGAGGCACTGTTTGTTTCTAGAGTTTTTGTGGGATTGGTGGGGATAATTACTTCCACTTCCACATGTAATACATTTTTGTAAAACAGAACCATATAATATGATGTTCAATTGAAACACACCCGATAATTCATAATTTGGCAATCTATTACATGTGGACCTGAATATTTTTCCGTATTGATTTGTGCTGGATTTCTCGGTTAAGCTTGTTCGCGTCGATACTATCGCTCTTTCTAATCTGTTCTTGCAGCTTCCGACGTCATGTCACCGCTGATGAGCACGGCGGCGTCGTGGTCGCCGCTCCGGGAGGCCGGCGGCTCGAGGCCCTATATGCCGTCGCTTTTTTTCACGCCGGCACGCAAGTGCGATCAGGATGAAAGTGGCAGCGGCTCCCAGTAAGCCCATATACGCCGCCCACCAAAAAACGACTAAATGGCGTAAGTAGACAGCCACAAAACTTAAATGGCGCATATGGATTGGCCCACCAATCCCATCAAATCCAGCGGCGTGTCTTGCCTCACCTCTATTCGCTCCCGATTCATCCCCTTCGGCACTCGGCCACGCCGCCGGCCAATTTATCGATGAACCTCTGGCTACTACGCGAGTCGCCGTCCCTTCTCTAACCACCCCAACGCCCCTCGCCCCAGCCTCCTACGTCGCCGCCCCTGGTCTGCAACGCCGGACGCCATGCCCCCTGCCCTCCATCGATGCGTCTCTTTTTCTTCCTCCTCTGATCCTCTCCTCTCTCTCCGGCCAGATCCGTATTTCACGAATCCCACGAATCAATTGCATGTTCAGCTAGCTCCAAATCCCACGAATCGATTGAATCGATTTCATATCCAGCTAGCTCCAAATGCCACGAATCAATTGCATGTTCAGCTAGCACAAATCGATTGCATGTTCAGCTAGCTGGAGCGCATCAAGAAGCTTGAAATGGAACGAGACGGCATTCGATCCGCGGTGCCCCGGAGCATCCCGTGCCAGGACATGAAGCGGCACACGGCGCGCACCCTGGTGGGCCGCCTGGGCGCGGCAGCCGTGCGGGACGCCGGCGCCACGGCCGCGGCCGTCGCCGAGCTGTGGCGCGCCTCCAAGGACGAACCGAAGGTGCCAACGCCGCTGGCCGACGCGGACACGGGGCCCTACCTCGCGAACCAGCTCATCTCGCCCTCCACGGCTCCATGTCCGCCTCCGCGGAGGACGCCGTCGCCGGGCTGCTCAACATCACCATCTCGGCCCATGAGCAGCAGCTCATTTCATCCCCTAGGATCTCCGACCCGACGCCGCCCTATCTGGACATCTGGTCCAGCTCGTTCCCGGAGCCGCCGGCGACACGCTCCATGCTGCTGCGCGCTCTCCTGCTGGCGCCACGAAATCCACTCAAATACCACTAATAATATACGGCTGCCACATAGTTCGGTTAATATTTATGTGGTTTAGGTGAAAATGTCCACAACTCACCCTGTAAGTGGTAATGGGAGGCCCACGGCGCCGTGGGCCGAACCTAGTTAATTTGCGTTATTGGACACCCACGGGTAGACAAAAAAATAGTCGGGCTAAATAGGGTAATCCACCACCGCCGCCACGCCGCCGCGGGGATCCATGGCGATGTCGTCGCCACGCCCTGCCTCCATGGTGACGGCGGCGAGCTCTGCCTCCATGGCTGGGGAAACTGCCGCGCCGCCGCGTCGCTCCCCCGTCCTCCCTTTCCGATCCCCCGTCCTCCCTATCCAATCCCTTTCTCCGGCTGTCGGCGGCGGCATGGCGGAGCAAGGTATCCAGGCGGCTGGCCATGCGGAGCAAGAACTGGTGGGCGGTGAGGTGCTCAGGTCGCCGGCTTCGTCCAAGAAACAGCGGCCCAAGGTAATCCCCCAATCCTCTCTAGATCTTCGTTCAAAGTCTCGGCATGTTGGAGCACCGCTCACTTGTTTACTGTAGGGCACTAGCTTAGCGCTGTAGTCACGGTCACGGTAGGGTTCTTTGTGAGATTGCTTGTTCCTGGAGATCCAGACCAAGCTACAAGCTACAAGCTGGGATTCGTCTAATGCACTTTGCTTTATTATTATAGTTGAGAACTGGGTGTCATCTTTGAATTGTGCTGCGTTTGGATGTCTCTGTTTGCTCTGAAGTTTTGGATTATGGTACAATGTTGCTCTTAATCATATCAATGGATGCTACATAATTATGTCTATCCTGCTTTTGTGGCGTCGTCTGCCTGCAGATGTTAGTTTTGGTTGTCGGTCCTAAATTCATCCTCATTGCTAACTGTAGTTGCTGTTTGTCTGTACGTCCCAGTTAGTTTTGGTTGCACAGCCGCTTGTTATTCAGAATTCTGGTGCTCTGCCCAGGTGGGTTTATCTGGTACTCACGGCAGCCCAACTAGCTGGTGGGTATAGGTGGAAACAAAGCCATGTCCCATTACGCTAAATGGGCTAAGGTGGGGCGATGGTGGGCCTCCGCTAGCGTGCCCACTTACAGGGTGATCCACAACAACCACCGACCTGTCCATTTACATCCTGAAAGTGCGAGGTAATTTCCGTGCTCTCATTTTGTTGTTTTTTGCGCGCGCACGCGCAGGTCGTTCGACCAAACGCCCACCTGAACAAACCCGCTCGGTTCTGTCTTGCAGGGCGACAAGTTCATCCCGTACAGGGGATCCGCGACGGACATGGACATTACTCGCTACCTTCTGACGGAGCCGAGGAATGACAAGGAGAAGAACGCCGTGGCAAAGCCTTGGAAGGACACGCACCGCAAACTGCTGGCCGAGAAGCTGCTTAATAACCGCACAAGAATTCTCACCTTCCGGAACAAGTCACGAGAGCCTGACAACAGCCTTGCTGATGCTGCTTCCATCCAGCCAAAGAAACACCGATGCATCCCTGAGGTACGTATGCCACGTTTACTTGTCGTAGTGGGAATTGGTGATGATGATAGGCTAGCTGCTGACTCCGTGTGCATTGGAAACCTCTAATGCAGACTCCGGAGAATATTCTGGATGCACCAGACCTCGTTGACGACAACTCCCTCAACCTACTGGACTGGGGAAGCCGCAACATGCTGTCCATTAACACGGTATATCTCTGGGACGCCTCGAATGGGTCAATATTTGAGCTCACCACCATTTCTGAAGATGATGGCCCTGTCACTAGTGTCAGCTGGGCTCCTAAGATTAGTCACAATGGGAGTAACTTAGCTAGTAACATCATACATCTCAAGACCATTTTACTTATGTGACATGTATTATTTTTCTTGTGCTCTGAATCCTAATCCCGTTTTATCATATATGGAGTCCTACCGGAATAAGCCATGTCTACAACTCCGTTTCGTGTCCGCCAAGACAGAGAGTTGTTTGCCCCCATATATAGCTAGAGGTAGTCATAGAATAGATCGTGAGATTGAGAGAGATACACCAGATCCATAGCACGAGAAGGGTTTGTCCTCTCGTGTATTGTAATACTCCTCCAATTATAGTGATACGCCTTCGTGCGTTCCGTGGTTTTTTCCCGTAAGGGTTTTCCACGTAAAAATCTGTGTTCCTGTTCTTTGTTTGATCTACTTTTGCTGCGCAGTTTTACAACAAGTGGTATCAGAGCTTGAGGTTTCAAGATCCGCTGTCCCGGGAGACTTTCCGCTGCGCTCCCGGGGCAGCATCGCGCAATTCATCTTCTTCGGATCAACAGCCGCAGTCTTGCGGCATCATGCAGCTTTATTGAGGTATTTCGTGAGATCCAATCTACGAGATCTAAGAGTTCACGATTTTTCGTTTGGGCGCCCATTGCGCCGCCTCTCGTAAGATTTGTTTTTCGCTGCCGTTCCAATCCGCCGAGATCGCCAGAGCCGTTCTCTATTTTCTTGTCTGTGTGCAAGCCTCTTTCAGATCGGTTCGGATTCGCCGTCTATTCTAGTCGGTTTCCAATTCTTTGTCTGTAGTACCGATCGAGGACACACAGACGATTAGATGGATTTTATCCGTTCTTCACCGCACGTAAGGCAGCATACCAGTTTGATGGACAAAACAAATAAATTCAAGGATCAAGTCCCGAGGCAAGCATTGAAGACGTTTGTGCTGCACCATTGCAGCCCTCACGTGAAGACTAGTCAATTCCAAATAGATTTGATATCTCCAATTGCTACGTGTACTACAAGTGCACCAGGAAAATATCCGTGTTGCTACGTCCACCCGAGACAATACCAGGTGATATTTTCTCAGTTGTTTGTTCGCAAATTTAATTCTGCAAAGAATATGTTTGGCTTGTACTACTAGTGTACGGATTTATCTACTTATGATTATGAAGTATGATCTACCGTTGTTGGGCCGTGACACAAGATTTATCCTATGGCAAGTCAAGATGCGGACATTGTTGGCGCAAGCCGTTTACGAGGATATACTGGTTAGTTTTATGTTCAAGGTGGAGTTTTTGGGATTATAGCCTGTCGGGAGATTTATTGCTGCAGTTATATGATGAGCACAGTTATCAGAAGAAAAAAAATATTATGGAGGAGGTAATTATTTAAGCCTGTTGGTAGCCAGCATATACTTTTTCTCTCCAAAGTTTTGCTGTTATGCATGTGAAGGTTTTATTCAGTTCGTGATGAGGATCAGTTATGATGCAAGGAGATTTGTTTCTGCTAGATACTACAACATTAGTACTGTTATGGTCAATTGAGTTGTCTTTGCTCTTTTAAGAGGGGTCTATTGCAGAGTTGATGCTCCGTTGCATGTTCAGGAGGTTCCTCATCCGACAGTTGTTCTATAAGGACAGTTTTGACCATGTCATGGATATTTCATTAACCGTCGACAGTTGTTGGTGTACGTGATGCCATACGTACCATATGCTCTTGCATGAGTATTGTTTGCCGAGGTTTGTGCTTTGTGGCACGTTCAGATTCCATGATATGAGTTCTTCACGATGCGATGTGCAACAAGATGTTGCACTATTGAGCTATGCGCTCGTTCATGCACCACAGGAGATATGATGACTTATGTCATTTGATTGATGATTGAGTTTTTCAGTTTTGGAGGTCAGTGGCACAGACTCAAACTTTTATTGGGAGATCCATGTTTCGTATGTCTGCTTTGTTGACAGTTGTGTTGTTTTCCGTACGACCTACCGTTGATTTGCTCAATATGACTTCGAGAGAAGTTTATCCGTCCTATGGACGTTTGAAGACACGAGATTTACTTGTGCTGATTTTAATTGAGGAGTTGATACTATCTATGACTGTTATAGAGGATTCGTCTCAAGGTGGAGTGTTATTTTTCTTGTGCTCCGAATCCTAATCCCGTTTTACCATATATGGAGTCCTACCGGAATAAGGCATGTCTACAACTCCGTTTTGTGTCCGCCAAGACAGAGAGTTGTTTGCCCCCATATATAGCTAGAGGTAGTCATAGAATAGATCGTGAGATTGAGAGAGATCCACCAGATCCATAGTACGAGAAGGGTTTGTCCTCTCGTGTATTGTAATACTCCTCCAATTATAGTGATACGCCTTCGTGCGTTCCGTGGTTTTTCCCCGTAAGGGTTTTCCACGTAAAAATATGTGTTCTTGTTCTTTGTTTGATCTACTTTTGCTGCGCAGTTTTACAACAACATGTAGTTAATGAGGAGAGAGGTGTTTAGAATAACTTAGCTAGTTACCGTAACATCACACTTATCAAGACAAAATGAGTCTATAGTGCAATAAATAAGATCTTATATGACACCACAATTATGTTACTCCCCATTGTGAAGGTGGTAACATAGACTATTAACATCACCATGTTACTACTCTATGTTACTCCCCATTGTGACTAATCTAATGGCCGACACATTGCTGTCGGCATCAGCTCTTCGGTTTTCCAGCTTTGGGATTCCAGCTCTAACCAACTGGTTGGTATTCTTGACCTCTTCAGTTAATCATTCAACTATCAGCAGCAGCATTTGACCTCTCATGATAACTGACACACCAATAAATATCATTTATTCTTCAGGTGAGGACCCTGCAAGGTGTGCACGAGTCGAGGGTCGGTTCACTGGCGTGGAACAGCAGTGTCCTGACCTCTGGTGGCAAGGACGGCAAGATTGTGAACAAAGATGTGAGGATTAGCAACCGTGCCGTGGCTGCGCAAACATACCGTGGGCACACACAGGAGGTGTGTGGGCTCAAGTGGTCAGGATCAGGACAGAAGCTGACCAGTGGTGGCAACGACAACCTCCTACACTTGTGGGATGCATCCATGGCATCGTCCTCTGTAGGTCATCGCACACAATGGTTGCACAGGCTTGAGGACCACTCGGCAGCCGTGAAGGGACTTGCGTGGTGCCCATTCCAGAGCAACCTGCTAGCGTCCGGCGGTGGCACAGATGATCGATGCATCAAGTTTTGGAACACGCAAACAGGCGCGTGCCTTAATTCTATCGACACTGGGTCACAGGTGTGTGCGCTGCTCTGGAGCAGGAATGACAGAGAGCTGTTGAGCTCGCATGGTTTCGCTCAGAATCAGCTCACCTTATGGAAGTACCCTTCGATGGTTAAGATGGCTGAACTAACTGGCCATACTTCCCGTGTCCTCTTCATGGCTCAGGTAATCTTTGCTCGTTGTGCTTGTGTACCTACAAATTTGTTGACACTGATGTCTTATGTGTTGTCTTTTTGGTGACTTTCCAGAGCCCTGATGGTTGCAAAGTAGCATCTGCTGCAGCAGATATGACCCTGCGTATCTGGAATGTGTTTGGTAGTCCTGATTCTCCTCCTAAGGCTGCAGTCAAGACCTGCCACACTGGGATGTTCAACAGTTACAATCATAGGCTTTGCCGAGTCAACTGCATTCCTAAAACTGGGACGAGCACCTAGTCCCCTCGTGTCGCCCTTATCCCCTCGCGTCGCCCCCCCCAGGCGGCACCAGGGGCGACCTCTCCCGCCGCCGCCGGTCTCTCCACTCAACAACCAGCCCCGCCGCTGCCATCGCCGGCCTCGGCCGCGGCGGTGGCGGCACCCCTCCACTGCCAAAAGGGCGGTCGGAGGGGAGTTTCTTCTGCTCAGGACGGAGGGGCCGCCCCGTGGGGGCGACGGCGGCCAGGGAGGAGGACGCCGGGCCAGCGGGCCCAGGCGGAGGCGACGGAGGTGCGGAGGGGAGTCTGCGCAGGCTGCGGGCGGCAACGGAGGCGCCGGAGGTGCGGAGGTACGATGCTGCGTCGTCTGCGGAGGAGGTGGTGGCGCTGCAGATGGGCTTGGCGGGCCCGATCTAGGCCCGCCGGGCCGGGCTCGGGGCGTGCTCGGGCGAGGTGCAGTGGCCATGGCGGAGGCAAGGGCAGGGGCGCGAGCACAGGAGGCTCTCGGGTTGATTGTGGATGCCCCGTCGCGTTTAGTGAAGGAGATCTCCAAGACGTTGTGGTATGCACTGGTGTATCCATATGCATCAAGTTGAAAGTGTGGTCGTCAAGCTATGGCAGGAAGACAGGGGAGGAAGATCGGAGATTTCTGCCATCCTCTAGGAGGTCAAGTAGCTTAGTTTAGTGGGTTGTCTTGCTAGTTGTGCTATTAGTTATACTAGCAAACGTGGCCGTGCGTTGCAACGGGACTGAAGGCTGGGAGCTTAAACTTCTCTATGAGTAATGTTGATTTCATTCTGAATGGAACCGGGGCGAGGCCCTCTTTCTCTAAAAAAACGAAGTATACTATCAGATTAGGAAACAGTTGTTTCTAAATTACCGATGGGAAGGTCTAATAGGATTTCTTTTTCTTTTCTTAAATTGAAGAAAACTAACTGGAATCTTTGGCAACCTAGCCCTTTATCGAGAATGGCAGCTGGCAACCTAAGAAAGCACAGGTCGTCACCAAAGTCACTGACATGATGCACGGATCATAAAAATGTGAGATTAAGCGGGTACCCCACATGATTTTGGTGGGTGCCCGTTGTACCCGCACGGCCCACATAAATTACTCAGGCGAAAGAGGAGTACTACCCATGAACGCACAGGTTTCAGCAACTGACCCCACTGTCATTGACCAATTTGGGACAAAACATTGGTACTTCTAGCAAAAACCAGTCCACCTCTCCTTCTCTCTCCAAGCCGACCAAATCCCCAATCTAATCTTCCGTGTGCAGCCCAAATCCCCATCTTCCTTTTATTCACCCAACGACCTGAGAAGATTTAGAGGCATTACAAGGTTGGAGCAAGAAACATTGCACACGATGAGCTAGGATGCAGCGCGGGCCGGAGTTGGACGCACTGCAACTTGCAGGCAGAGGAAGAGTTGAGAGCTTGCTGCCCCGCCGGCGACGCTGCTCGCCGGACGCCTGCGCCAGCCTGCCTGGTCGCCGGACGCCTGCGGCAGCGTTAAACACGTTAAAACAAAGAAAAAAAACGCCTGCGCCTGCCCATTTGTGCATGTCCCCATCAACGTCATCGACTTGCTTGACCAGCTGCATCTCGCTTCCCTCCGAGCTCGAGTCCGCCACCCTCCCCACGCCGCCGTGCAGCAGATGGTTCGGAATCGGCTGGTCGAGGATCATACGGTAGTAGAACGATGTGCTAGCGGACCATGGGAGGGGCGGCGGCCATGGGGACCTAGCCGGCGGCGCCCCGGCGACTCCTCGCTCCTCTTTCTGGAAGGGGTTCAACGTGGGGAACGAGGTGGACTCGATGTGGGGAAGGATACAGGCTCGACGTGGGAACATGGGCTGCGAGATTGGAATAAAAAAAGTAAAAAGACGGTTCGATGGCATAGGTGCGTATTATGTGATTTGTGGGAGGGTAAAATTGGAAAGAAAAATGACGTACCACAAGAAATCTTAATGCTTTTATTATTAACTAGGAAAAATGTCCGTGCTTTGCAACGGGAGATGAAAATTAGCATCGCTGAAGATAGTTCTCGTTGGTAAGCCACGGCATGTTGTAGGAATCAACCAATTTTGGCGCGTCGACGTCATGTTTGTCACCGAAATCAGGAACTGTGCCACAGACAGCAAGAAGCTAGTATATCATAGTTACGCTAAAGTTTCGTTGTGGCTTTGAAACAAACATTTCTAAGAAGAGTTTTTTTTTCCTTCGTGGAGTTTGTTGATTCACACAATTGAAAAGATGCTGCGCCCAGCAAGGCACTGGGTTGTCCCTTGTAAAACTGAAACCCAAAATCAAGTTGCGGTCTTTGCCTCACAGAAACTACTCAAGCACACAAGTTGCCCGATCTAATAGAAGCCTAGAAAGTTATAATCACGTTGGCGCAGACCCCGTTGTTGTGAGGCGGCACAGGTTAGACTCATGGCACCGTGTGCCTCGCATGGCATGCGGATGTTAGAGCCACCCAAGGCGTGGCGCCACCGAGGCAGAGCACGGCCGTTATATGCCGGCCACATACTACTCCGTTACTTCGCCTCTGCGCACCAGCAGCACCACGGCGGTCGGGTTGCTGACTTGTTGCTGCTCAGCATGCGATTGGAGTTCATCAAGCGGGCTCTGAATCAGATCCGTTTTTGTTGATTGCGTTATGCATTGTTCCCATGCTCAATCATTATGTGCTGCTCCGTTGTGCTACGGATGGAAATCACACTCCAACGATTATTTTATTGGCAGGTTGGTTGAACCATTATATCGAGCATCTTCCAGGCTTGGAGACGGACGGAGGTGAGGTCGTTGGATAGGCGGCCGGCGCTGGGCGTGGTGCGGAGGTTGGAAGGCGAGAGGAAGGAGGCACGAGACTTGCACAGATCGGCGAGGAGGAGCTCGCGCGGCTGGAGGTGGCGGCGTGCATGGAGGCGGGACGGCCCTGCGCACGGCCGGCTACGCTTGAGGATGGCGGATGGCAGCGAGCACGACCTGCAGCTACTGCGTAGCCGGGATCGAGTTTGGCCGAGGCGGCGTTGGGTTCTTAGGTCGTGGGAAGATTCGTGCCAGTCTAAAACGAACAGTTTTTTTAGTGGCAATGGTGGGTTTGTGTGAACTGTAGGGATATTTTCAACGACGTACGAGAAGAAGTGTTAATGTTTTTATTATTAAGTATAGACTAGAAAAAATGTCCATGCGTTACAATGGGATAATAAAAAATATTTTGGATTCGAAACTTTGATACACATTTAGCACAAGACTCATAATCGCTACGGTGGAAATGTACAGATATACATGTACTTCCTCTTTTGTAAAATATACATGTACTTTTGCAATACTCACTTTTGTACAGTACAGATATACATGTACTTCTACACTATTGTAGGTGTATTTCCTTCTAATTTTTGTAGTTGTTCAAATTGGCCTTTTCTCTGCTATCGGATGCTAAAAAGGAAGGGAGTGCAGCAGAGACTATTACCATGTAGTGTAGAGCGTGAATAACAATTCCAAATCGGGTCATTTATTTTCCACGAGCATTGACCGGAGAAGATACAAATTGCAGTTCGTGGGATAAAACATCAGAAGCAAGGAACTGGGGCATGACCTTCAACGGTACTGCACGATGGCGTGCGCCGCGTGCCGGACTGGAGAAGCACTGCCCGCTGGTGGCTCTGCTATTGCCCGAAAATGCAATCCCACACCGTCGTTGACGTATCTGAGTCCTGCTATATGTACGACGGTTTACGTACGACAACCGTCCGACACAGTCCGATCTTCCGTCCGTGTGTTTGAGTAAAGTGCAGGAGTCCGTCGATCTCACGTCGTACAAAAATCAGACGAAAAACGTCGGACAGGGAGCAGTTCCATAACACCCTGAACTTCCTCCATATGTAACTTGTCAGTCCACGTTTGTTAGAGATCCCAGCCGTGTTTCTTTGATATCCCGTTCTGCAATGCACAGACTTTCATAGTGATTACCTTGCAGTTCGTGTTTCCACAATTTCATTTACAGTGAGTAAGCATATCAATGGAATTATATGTTTCCGTTCTGTATGGCACCAACTTTCTTAGTGATTAGCTTGCATGTCCCCTTCCATGAAATATTTTAATGCATTTATCAGTAAAGTTTTAGAGTTAATCTCATCTCTGTGTCAAGGAACAGAGTTCCGTAGGAGATTTGTTACGGTTGGAGTAAAAATATTCAGATCCACACAAGTTTTTCCAGATCTGTCATGGAACTGACACATTTAGATATTCCCAACAGATTCAGAGAAATCTTCCAAATGTATTGAAAATATTCATGTCTTAGAACAGAAACACATGAACTACTGGATCTCGAATTTTCTCCATGCACGTCTCAAATTCCCAATATCAATAGTATTTACAACAATATTCAATACTCAATACCACATTTGATAAGATCCATAAAAAATGATGCATGTTCAATTCCGTCACAGATTGCCAGTGTGGTTGCATCTTTTGTATCTGATCATGTGAACACAAAAAAATGTATCTTCATTTAGGATCTGGACCATGAACACCACAAAACAAAAAAATTCAATAGATCAATCAGTAAAGAATTGAACCAAATTTGACACAATACAAAAAGATAGGCATTCCGAAAAAATTGCACTACTTTAAAACACATATTTTGAAGCTGAAAATAGGATCAGCTGTAAAAAAATCTATAACCGAAAAGTTCTGCAACAATACATGCCCTTCTAGAGGAACGAATTCAAAGAAAAATCAAGAACGGATATGGAGTTTCTGTCAGCTGGCAAACACAGCTCACGTCCTCTACCACCGGTCTCGCGCAGACAAGCGCGACGTGTCCATGAATGACACCTTCGATGACGAGCTTGGTGGTCTCCTAAACCGCGGCCTCGCGTTCATGCTTGTGTTCTTCGTGGGCTACGGCGGGAAGCAAGAATGGCACAGCCTCGGCGGCTTCAATCACATGCGAGCTGGACCAAAAACAGAGAAACAATTCAGAGGACAATGGTGTTTAAGACATGAACTGAATAGTTGATCTTGATCAGAGGAAGTTTGGATCCAAACATGTTTGCTGCCCCGAAACAAAAACTGCAGATACATCTACATAGGATCCATAAAAATCTGATAAAAAGTAATTTTTTCGAAACCGAGGCAAAAGCTTTGCCTCACCTTTTATTAAGCAGAAGGTGCCCGGTTTATTATGGAAGAAACCGGGCAAAAACCATACAACAACACAACACAACACAACCCACGTGGCGAAACCCCACAACCTCGAGAAACCACGACGCCGCACGACACAGCCACCCACAGCCCAAGCTGCACCAGGAAAGCCGCTCGCAGACCACGGACGTCACACCACCATCCGGGGCCGCCGCCCCGGCCTAAAAGACAGCCGTAGCTGCCGCCGCCACACCACAACACCGACACCACGGGGACAAGCCGGCACAACTGAAAAAACAACCCTCCGGGGAGCTGCGACAGCTCCCCCAACAGCGCAAAGGCAGCGCAGCTCCGACTCTGAAGAAGAGCTAAGAAGGAGAACCAGGCAGGCTGGCGCCGTGGGAACTCGCCGAAAGGAACATCTGCCGCCAGTCATCGTTCACCACCGGGAACCCACCACAGCAGCTTCGACTTCTCAGCAACAAAACACGCCAAGGCAACCCCAAGGACACGCCGGAGAAGAGCCGACTACCGCAGCCACAGCCACGTCTCCGACATCGCTCATCATCATCATCGTCGCCGCAGAAGCCTCAACGCGAACACCTCATCCCGGGGCCGCCGCCCCGACATCCACCGCTCCAGTATGCCCTGCACACTCAGCCGACACCACCTTCCGGGGCCGCCGCCCCGACATAACACCGCTCGTCCTCGAGCTGCAACGCCGCACGACTCAGAAGCCTGTAGCCCGAGCTACACAGGACCACTGCCCGCAGACCACGGCCGCCACACCATGCCCGGGGCCGCCGCCCCGACATACCGTCCAACCACCCCCTCTGGGATGCGCCGACCGAGCCGACAACCTCGCCGCACTAGCAACACCAGGAAGTCGCCCAAGCCATGGAAAAACAACGATCCACCCCTTGAAGCCGTTGTCCGCCATGGTTTCCGAGGCCGCCGCCTCGACGCTCAAAGATCCACTCGGGGCCGCCGCCCCGACATCCACCACACCAGCAACAAAGGAAGCCCAACCTCATGCGAACTCTCCAAGGTGACGCCTCCAAGGAAGTAGCGACAAGCCGTCACCCGCTCCGATAATCGGAACTAGAGATTTCTCCCGGAGAGTGCACACCCCACGACGGCAAAGAAGGAAGCTCTACAACAGCGCCTCCAAGGAGGGAGATGACGTCGGAACGCCACCGCTGCCGGCACCGACCAACGGTCGGGCAGAGCTTTCACCCAGAGCTTCTCCACGCCGAAGAGAGGACTACCGGCAAGAACAAGGTACCGAAGCACCTAGCAAGCCGGAGTAGGCAGCATGACAACCCTCTGTCGAAGCCCACCAAGCTTCATCCCGCAGCACACCGACAGCACTCCAGCCTCCAGCCGCAACTCGACCTCCTCCAAGAACCTCCTCATGCTGCAACCCCTGACCAGCCCGCCGCACCAGCTCCACATCCGGCGATGGCGCACCAGGCTCCCGCACCGCTGCCACCCGCACGGGCCCGCCAAGCCCAGATCGGGCCCGGCGAGGCCCAGATCGCGAGCGCGGGCGCCCCACCGACGAATCACTCTGCAACGATGGCGCCCGCCGCGCCGCCTCGCCGCGAGAGGCTCCGCCAGCCTCCAACTCCGCCCAGGCCCGCCGGCCCGGCGTCCCCAGCCCCGACCGCCGCCGCCCCCACGGGCCGGTCCGCCTCCACTCAAGCGCGCGAAGGAAAACCCACCCGACCACCACTTTTGGCAGCGGGGGGCGCCGCCACCGCCGCGGACGGAGCCGGCGACGGCGGCGGCAGGGGGCGCCGGTCGTTGAGGGAGCTCTGGCGGCGGCGATTTGCTCCCCTGGCGTCGCCTGGGGGAGCGACGCGAGGGGCCTCTTTGGTCATTGGAAGTGAAGAAAATGAAGGAAGTTTGAATCAATACATGGGAATTTCAGTCCTGGCCCGAATACTGGACCTTGATCAGAGGAAAGAAGACATGGAGAAATGGGAATACAAATAAATTGAGAAGAGGCGCCAAGAGGAATCAACAGAACGCCTCCAAGAGGAATTGTGTACCTAGAGAAAAAATTTAGAGCTCAAACAAAACTAAGAAAATTCGGATCCTGGAATGGAAAGGTCAACACGAGAAGATCCATGTCCGGAACTAAAAAAGCCAAGATCCAAGTCGGCCTAGATCCGACGTGAAGGAAACGATCTAGAACAAGATCTCGCGACTTCCACCACGGATCCAAGCGAGTTGCAGCCGACGAAAAGGAGGGCCGCGGCTACCGGTGGAGCTTGGGGGCGGCCAGGAGCAACTGGCGGCAGTGGCTCGCCGGCCAGAGCACTGACCGCTGCCTCCCTGAGCACACCCTCGCCGAGGCACCATGGGGTTGGCGCACCTGCGGTCGAGGCACTTCCAAGACACCGCGGGATCGCTCACAACGAAGGCCGTCCGTCCGCAGCGTCAGAGCACTGACCGCGGTCCGCTGCGGGGTTGGCTCACCTCTCACGCCCGCGCGAAGGCCGTCCGTCCGCAGCGTCCTCCTTGCGTTAAACGACGGGGAAAAGAAAAAAAATGAACCGGTATGACTTATGAGTGGCAGTGGTGGGTAATATTTCTGACAACACAGGGGTAAAATCAGAAATAAAAATGACGTACCACAAGAAAACTTAATGTTTTTATTATTAGGTATAGATAGATAGACTAGATAATTGGTTGAGTGGAAGTCTTCCAAAAACCTTGAGCAATAGGAAGGGTTTTGATGTCACTGGAAATAGCTTAAGTAGCGAGATTGATTTTCATTTTGAGAACTGCCACATCTCGCTGTTATTTATCAGATACTAGCATCTTACTGTTTATATTACTGAGACTTGCCGCTGTCTATACTTTCTTGAAACTATACATATGTGAATTTGATATTCAGACGACAAACTGATATCTGATGGGGCTATGTGGTTCCTTGCAGAGTTTGCCATTTTCCGGTAGAAACTGTATCGAGATCCGACGTGTACAGCTACGGCATTGTACTACTCAAGTTGATATAAAAAGAAAGATGGCAGTGGAGTACCTCGTTTGCTGACAGCATGGACACTGTGAGCTGGGTACCCCACGCCCTCATGGATGGCACGGTCAAGATGGAGGAAGTGCGCAAGGTCCTGTGGCTGACTCTTAGATGCGCGGCGAAGGATGAAGACCGACGGCCGTGAATGGTGGATGTCGTGAAGGAGCTTTGTGCTGCAAGGTCTGATGAGTAAATCTCATGTATGATGTAGGCTGCAGCGGTGCCAATCAGATGTTTTTGGTCCAGAGAAATCTGATGAAGGGCATGATATTCACGGGAGGCAGGTCCATCATTTTTTGGGGTCATCTATCTAATCTAAACTATAATGCGGCCTAACAACCGTACGTACGGTAGAAATGCGGCCTAACTACTGTACCTACGTCGCGGCCGTTTTGCACTTTAGTCTCTCGAAAAGTTGAGAATCAACCCGCAGTCCAATAATAAGTCGTCACTTTTTACGTTGTACCCCCTGAAGCCTATCCAGCTGACGAGCGAGTCAACGCGGGCGGCGCCGCCACCGCGATTGCCGGATCGCGGCTGACCAAAACGACGGCGGCGGACGACGACCATGGGCACGGAGAACCAGAGCGTAGAGTGGACAGGGAATAGGTCCATCTGGACCAGGAGCTCACGACGAACACGAATCCGTGCTCAGAAGTAGATGAGGAAGTCGACGGCGACCGAATCGACCTTGACGGGCCGGCGGCCGGAGTCGGGAAGACGACGATTTTGCGGCGATTCCGAGCGTCCCAGCACGCGTGGATTGACGGGGATTTAGAGGAGGTGACGGCGGAGCTCGTGGTCGACTTCGATTCGTCTGGTGAGGAGCGGAGCGGCAGCGATTCGCGACGGCGCGGCGCCGGCGACTTCGGCCGTGCGAGGGCCGCAGAAAAGAGAGAGGAGAGGTGGGCGAGGAAGGACGGCGGAGAAGCGGCGCACGGAGGCGCAGCCGCACAGGAGGGAGGCAGTGAGGAAAGAGCAGGGCCCGGCGGCGACGCACGCAGAGCGCTCGAGTGGATCGATATGTTCTTAAGATGAGAAGATAGAAGAAGAGAGGATCGAGTGGATGTGTGCGTCAGTGCGTGTGTGCTCTGTGCGTGGGTGCGTCTGTGGCCTGTGCTGTGGCATGCTATTCATGCTATATTTGTCTTTTTTGTTTCTCAATGTGTATTTCTATTTTGGATCTGTAATTTTTGGAGCATGTCGACACATTCCGTGTTAACATTCTCAATTTTTTGCAGAATTTTTGAAACTACCAAAATTGCATTTTTCAAAAATGGGAGCATGGGAGCATGGAGGGGGTGGGATCACTAGATATTTAAATGTGCGTGTGGCATGTGCGTGGCTTGTGCTGTGGCCGGTGTGTGTAAAGGCTTTATAAGTTTTTCTGTATTTAAATGTTTGTCCAATATTTGTTCATGTGTTTCATCTTTTTTTTTGAAATGTTCATGTGTTTCATCTTAGTGTGCAATTAATAGATATTTCCATGTTTGTGCAGCAAACTTCCCAGGCTATAGCGTCACAGTATGGTTTAAATTGTGTAATTTTTTTTTGATGGAAAATAGAGAGTTGGACCTCCCCCTTATCCCCTTCTACAGTAGATAAGGCGATTTCTGGGCGACCGTCTCGTGCTCAAGCTCACGCCGGCGATTCGCTGGATTCCCCGCCCTCCGGCGGCCGCTCCGGCGGCGGGAGGACGGGGAATCGACGGATCCCGCTATGTGAATAGCTTAGGTGTGCGTGGTGGTCTGGCTGCCGGCGGCGCTGGGGCGGAAGCGGCGGCGTCGGTGTGCTTTTGGTGGCGGTGGTCTTCCCCTCTGCCGGCGCGGCTCCGTGTGAGCTCCGCTGCAGATCTACCGCCCTGCCCTCGTTCGAGGCTCCACGGAGTCACCGAGAGGGCTCCCCCTTCGTCGGAGTTCGAGAGAAGGCGGATCCGGCGTCTGACGACATGGAAGGTGCGATTCATGGCGGCCAAGGTGGTGTTGTTGCCCGTCGTGCAGGGTGGAGGTGCTTCGGCACTGAGGAGCGTTGACTCCCTGTCCGCGATGGGGGGCCTCCCAGTCCAAGCTACCGGAGGTGATGCGGCAGGCTTCGCCGGCGCAACGTCGTGCGCGATGAAGACGACGCCAGAGCTTGAGAAGGACCTCATTGTAATTTTATGTTTCTCTGGGCTTTTCTGTAAGAGTCTTGGCCGGATGTAATTGCATTTTCCCTCGCAAAAAAAAAATTGTGTAATTTTTTTCCGGGCTAACCTTAATTATGATATATGGCCTTTTGTTGTGACATGCTTGTATATTAATTTCCGGTAGTGAAATTCTTCTTCATTTAAATAATATTCAATAAAAACCAACCCGTTGCAACGCACGGACATTTTTCCTTGTACTATTACTACATGTAAAGTTCGCAAGAATAAAACACTTTTTTTATACATAACATTATACTTGTTGTACTTGGGCATGTATGCCAGGAAGAAACGAGCGGTGAACTTAGATATTCCTATCACATTCATTATTAAGCTGCCGGTTTGGCCATCTTGATGAACTCATCTCTGAGCTGCCTCCGCAGGATCTTCCCGGAGACCGACTTGGGGATGGCGTCGACGAGGTGCAGCATCCGGAGCCTCTTGTAGGACGCCACCCGTGACGCCACGTACGCCATGATGTCCGCCTCGCTCTCCTCTGCGCCACTCCGCCGCACCACGCACGACACCGGCACCTCGCCGGCCTCCTCGTCCGGGAGTCTGCAACAACACACAAGGCACAACATGCTGTTCATACTTGTTTTCGGAGCCCCGCGGAGAAATTCATTGATCGATCGCCGCTTACCCGAAGACTGCTGCATCTTCGACGGAAGGATGGGACAGGAGTATGGCCTCCAGCTCTGCAGGAGCAACCTGCAACCAACACGTTCCAGCTCTGCATTTCGGTAAAACGATAAACAAAACAGAGTATCTGTTCACTGCGATCCATGGTTTTGTACCTGAAAGCCCTTGTACTTGATCAGTTCCTTGATCCTGTCGACGATGAAGACGTCGCCGTCGTCGTCGATGTACCCGACGTCGCCGGTGTGCAACCAGCCCTTGGCGTCGATGGTGCGCTCCGTCTCCTCTTTCTTCCTGTAGTATCCCTGCATCACGCACTGGCTCCGGACGCACAGCTCCCCCGGCGTGTTCTTGGGCAGCGACCGCCCCGTGTCGGGGTCCACGAACTTCACCTCCAGGTTGGGCAGGATGAACCCCACCGAGTTCTTCTTCGCGATGTGCCCCTTCTCCGGGTCGTCGCCGGCGTGCGTCAGCGTGATGCAGCTGTGCTCCGTGAGCCCGTACGCCTCCTCCACCTGCACGCCGGGGAACTTCCTCTGGAACGCCGCCAGGAGGTCCGGCGCCAGCGGGGCCGCCGCGGTCATCACGGACTTGAGGGCCAGGCCGGACAGGTCGAACTCGTCGGCGATGGGGTTCTTCACCATGGCCAGCATCACCGGCGGCACCACGGGCGCGAACATCACGCGGTGCGCCACGAGCGCGCCCAGGAACGTGCGCAGGTCGAAGCGGTCCATCACCACCACCGTGCCCTTGTGCCGCAGCGTCGCGCAGCAGATGCCGGTGATGCCGTAGATGTGGAAGAAGGGCATCAGGCCCAGCGTCACCACCTGCCCCATCAGCTCCGGCCCGACGGCGAACATGGACGAGCACAGGTTGGAGACCAGGTTCCGGTGGCTCAGCATAACGCCCTTGGACACCCCGGTCGTGCCAGACGAGTACGGCAGAGCGCACAGGTCCGACTGCTGCACCGGCTCCAGCGGGACCATCGGCGGGCCCGTGCGGTCGGCGGCGGCGAGGAGCTCGTCCCAGCCGATCGTGCCGGGCATGCGCTCCTGGTCGCCGATGCCGATAACCGGCACGCCCACGTCCTTCACCTTGTCGTAAGCGACCTCGTTGGCGACCACGAGCCTGGCCTCGGAGTCCTCCACCTGCTTCCTGATCTCGGAGGCGAGGGAGCGTGGGTTCACGCCGGAGAAGATCGCCCCGGCGGCCATCACGCCAAGGGACACCACGGGGTACACGGCGAGGTTCGGGAGCACGACCACGACGACGTGGCCCTTCCGGATGCCCACGGACCGCAGCGCCCTGGCGAACCGTGCGACATCCCGGGCCACCTCGCCATATGTGTAGGAACGGCCACCCGGCGCGGCCTCCACGAGGGCGACCTTGTCAGCGTAGGCCTCGGCGCCCGCCAGCACGAACTCTGGCACGGTGATGCCATCCGGCACAGCAACCGGCGGGAACCTGCTGCGGAAGATGTGCTCCTCCTCCTCTTCCTCAATGACGGCAATGGCCGCGTCACCCATGATGCGCTGCTGGCTGTTGAAAGCTTCCTGGGTGGTGCTGCTGAGCTGGAAGGCTGCAGCTTTGCTTGAATTTGTAGAGACGAGGGGTTTAGAGTAGGAGGAGCAGCGAGCAGAAGAAGAGGAAGAAGACGAGGGCATGCTCGTGGTCGCGACACAGTTCTTGTGTGTTGCCAGGACAAGTGGTGTGTAGGTGAGGTTTGGTTGAGTCATGGCCTTTTCTCGCAGCTCACAAAGAGTGTGCCCCCCAAGATCATATTATCGAGGATGCTGAATGTATATGGAAACACACAATGCCCGATTCTGTTGTCAACACTCTTTTCATGATTTACTACCTCTCCCCTTCTCGAACTTGGAATTTTAATTTATATTAGTTACTTAAGCGAGATGGGCGAGACTAAATATTTGTCGTTGAAATACTTATAAGGGCTTCCACTTGAACGGCTGCAGCAACTCTTGGTGGACCTTCGATCCCGTTTTCACTGACGGCCGTTTTGATGCCCCAGCTCCACGTGATGCAAACGGATTTCAACTCCCATGGATGAGCTCCGTAGACCTTGAGTTCTGCTCAAACCAAAGGCCAGAATTTGGGGGCTCCGGCCAGCCGGATTCGTCACCGACGAGACTGATCTGGGGAAATCGGTGCTTGCTTCGTCGAATGACATCGATATTTTGGGTATTGCGTGGTTCTTTACAAAATGCTGCAAACTTGTGTGCGTTTTGCTACAAACAAAAGAGCGAGATGCTGCAAGATTATGGGCTTCTATTGAAAATCTTAATTCAATGCTGCAAATGTTTTCGTGGGCAGCTACAAACGGTGTCAACCTCATGAGGAGATAAATGCTGAGAGAGGGGTGTGCACTGGTTAAAAACAACTATGTGGTTGCATGTTTGCAGAATATAATGGTACATCTATCGTTGGTGTATTGTTTTGTTCCGTTGCAATGGATGGCATTCATCTATCTGGTATGTGTTTCTTCTGGTGATCAGTAGTTCATCCGATAGTCTAATTTTTCTTGTGGTTTTTTTATTAAAGGGGCCACACGGACCACAATTTGATTTAAGAAATTGGAGACTCATATATTTGTTACATCACCTCTGCCAGACTACAAACCAAAATCATAGCATCAAACTCGACGCTAGAATAAACTCCTAGGAAAGTAATTTGTCAACTATGCAACCGAAGGCATCATCTATATGAAGGTAAAACAGCATCAGGATTACACAAGAGTAAACAGAACTAGAAGATTTTGTTCCAGGAAAGCACAAGTTATTTTTTTAGACATTGGCAGATCTTTTGTCGTCCATGCAACACCTAGTTGAACTTTTCCAGAGCTAAGAAGCCCGTCAATCGTCAGGTATGCTCAATCGTCAGGTATGCTCTTAACAGCAGATGTCCACCGATGCCTTCTTTCAAGAACTTCACATTGCAAGCACCTTCTGGCTAGTTTTAAATGGGGCAGGCTTCCCAAACTGTAAATCAAGATATAAATTTTACATGATGTCTGCATGCTTTTAAGTTGGAAATTAAAAACTGCTACATTGCAAACCTCTTCTGACTAGTGCACCTTCAGTGAAGTGTTTTTACCATCGGAACTATGCTGATTATACATTCTCAAACTGTAAAATGAATTTGTAAGTTTAAGCGACATGATACTTTTTCTTTATTAAATGCTTATTGTACCTTCGCTCAAACAGACAACAAAAGGTTCAGTGTGAATTCGAAAACTAATCTAAGATAAATCGGCCAAGTTGGCCCCATAGTTGATGCTGAACCAAAATTGCTCCAAACTTAGAAGCATGCAGACATTAGAGCACTCCAGAAAGAAAAGCTGGGAACAAATTCAAGCGACATGCCACATATTGACTTGTTCGAAGATCCACATGATAGATAGTCATCCAAGGTCACATGCTCAAAGATTCTAACCTTGAGTACAACGGCACATATGGCAGATATGGTGGTTGGCCCTCTCCAAGTGTGCAGAGCTCGGTCTTTTTCTGACGATCCATACTATAACACTTAAATGCTTGTTGAAGCTAGCAATCAAACTATAGAGATTTTCCTCTTGGTATTTTTCCGGTCTGAGTTCATACAAAAGGAAGGAGTACAAGGTGCGTGTTTTTTCTGGGAGCTTCTACTACTTCCTCTTTTCTCCCGACCAAGCACTCTAATAATTTGGCTACTTTACATTTTCATCCCTCAGTAAGTATAAATTCACCATCTCAACTATACACCTAACAACTCAACACTCCCCCTCAAGATGGGGCAAATGCATCATACAACCCCATCTTGTTACAAAGTATAGAGAATAATTTATCAGGTAAACCTTTAGTCAAAATATCTGCAAGTTGATTTGATGAACTCACATAGGGCATGCAGATAATTCCTTGATCCACTTCTCCTTGATGAAATGTCTATCAATTTCAATATGTTTTGTGCGGTCATGCTGGATAGGATTATTTGCGATGTTCAGTGCTGCTTTATTATCACAATATAGCATCAACGGTTTTGATTCAAACAATCCCAACTCCATTAAAAGGATTCTCAACCACAACACTTCACACACTCCATGCGCCATGGATCTGAACTCAGCTTCGGTCGTAGAACGTGCTACCACACTTTGCTTCTTGCTGCGCCAGGTTACTAAATTTCCTCCAACAAAAGCACAATAACCAGATGTTGACCGTCTATCATCTAAAGCACCAGCCCAATCTGCATCTGTGTAACATTCCACTTGTAAATTGCCATTAGATGAATATAACAAACCTCGACCTGGGCACCCTTTAAGATATCTAATAATTCTGAATACAGCATCCATATGACGTGTTCTAGGATCATGCATAAATTGGCTGACCACACTAACAGAAAATGCAATATCAGGTCGAGTATGAGAGAGATAAATCAACTTCCCAACAAGTCTTTGATACCGCTCTCGATCTACAGGTGATCCAGCTTCACTCATAAGACGGTGATTTTGATCAATTGGTGTAGACACTGGACGACATCCAGTTAATCGAGTTTCTTTTAGTAGGTCTAAAACATATTTCCTTTGAGATAGATAAATACCTTTTGGGCTTCTAGATACTTCAATTCCAAGGAAATATCGCAATTGACCAAGATCCTTGACTTCAAATTCTTGAGCAAGCTTACTCTTGAGGTGTTCAATTTCCTTCTCATTATCCCCTGTAATAACAATGTCGTCAACATAGACTATTAGTATGGCTAGTTTTCCCTCATGCCGTTTATAAAACAAAGTATGATCGGCGTTACTTTGTTTGTAACCCATTTGAATTATAGCTCGCCTGAATCTATCAAACCAGGCTCGAGGTGATTGCTTAAGACCATATAAAGAACGATACAGTCTTAAGACTCTGCCTTCAGTTTGACTTGTTTCAAAGCCAAGTGGTATTTGCATATAAATTTCTTCCTGTAGGTCCCCATGAAGAAATGCATTTTTACATCGAGTTGATGAAGTTGCCAACCAAGATTAGAAGCACATGAAATTAAAGTTCTTACTGAATTCATCTTGGCTACAGGTGCGAAAGTTTCTTCATAATCAATTCCATATGTTTGCGTATAACCTTTCGCCACTTTTCCATCAGGGTTTTGCTTGATTGTAAATATCCACTTACAACCCACCGATTCTTTACCATGAGGGAGGTCAACTAGCTTCCATGTACCATTTTTTCCAAGGCTTTCATTTCCTCCATCATTGCAGCCTTCCATTTAGGATCTTGTACAGCATCTCTCCAATCTTTAGGTATGGATGTAGAGTCGAGAGAAGTGAGAAATCCTTGAACGATGGACTGCAGTTTTCATACGATACAAATTTTGCAATATCATGTTTATAGCCAATGCAATCTTTCAGACGTGCTGCGTCTTATTGGTTTTCGTAAAGCAATAGGATAATTAACTGATGAAGAGTTAGTATCTCTTACCAGATTTTCTGTTCCTCCTCTTGTTGTATCATCAATAGAAGTTTCTCGCAATAGAGGATCAATATGATTAGAAGTACTAGGAGTAGGAGTGTGCTCGGTAGCTCCTTCTGTCACTTCAACTTCTTGTTGTGGTAGTGATGACTCACATTCTTCATGATCACTTGAATCCTTGTTCTCATCATCAATACTTACACTTTCTTCTTCCACATCAAGTTCAGTATGAGTTGTGTCTAACAAAGGAATCAAGACTTGACCAACACGAAGTGGTTTATCATCAACTTTCTCCCCCTCAATATCAATTTCCTGAGTAACTTTGTTGGATGTGATATAATAAGGCTCTTTCTCTCGGAAGGTAACATCCATACTCACAAAAAACGCCTTTCCGTAGGACTCCAACAACGATAGCCCTTTTGAGTAGGAGAATATCCAACAAAGATGCACTTGATAGCCCGACGATCAAGCTTTCCAACAGAGTTCCTGTAATCATGAACAAAACATGTACAACCAAATACTTTTGGTGGCACAGTAAATGAATTAGTACCACTAAGGCATTCAATTGGTGTTTTAAAATTCAAAATCCTTGATGGCATGCGATTTATTAGGTAAGTTGCTGTTTTGATAGCTTCTCCCCAAAGAAATTTTGGGACATTCATTTCAAACATAATAGATCGAGCCACTTCTAGTAAATGTCTATTTTTCCTCTCGGCTACTCCGTTTTGAGCTGCAGTATCCACACATGTTGTTTGGTGTATAATGCCATTAGATGACAGAAAATAATCAAAGTCTTTGTTAATATACTCTGTTCCATTATCGGAACGAAGTACTTTGACTTTTGCATTATACTGATTACCAACCAAAGCATAGAAATCTTTGAATGCAGGCAACACATCACACTTTTGTTTAAGCACATATAGCCAAGTACAACGACTAAATCCATCAATAAAATTTACAAACCAGCGCTCTCCTAGCAGAGAGGTTACAGTGGATGGACCCCAAACATCTGAGTGGACAACGTCAAAAGGAGCTCGACTTCTTTCAGTACTACTGGGATAAGTAGCTCGTTCACACACGTCACATACTAGCTTATCCTTACAACATCTTGCAAAAAGTGAAGGGAACATACGGCTTAGGACTCGAAAAGACAAATGTCCAAGCCTACGATGGAGCAGCAACAACTCATCTGTGTGCGATGGGCAGATAGCATTGAGAGCAACGGGGACTTCAGCATTGTCAAGATAATATAACCCGTCATGCTATATGCCAATCCCAAGTATTTTCCCTGTCTTGAGTTCCTGAAATACACAAAATTCGGGCTCAAACCAAGCTCCACTTGTTCTCGGACATTTTTTTCCATGGAACTCAAAAGCCAAACCATCACACGCTGCTGATTTTGCTTCCACTGTTCGATGTCTGTACCATCACTAGGTTTCTCTTCTTCATTTAAATATTTCTGCAGTCCGTGTGCTCCTAAAATCAGAGAGGCGTTTCTAGCCCAACTGAAATAGTCCCCTGGACCAGACAACCTGACAGGATTTTGCTCTAACATGACCTTCAAACTATCAGAAGAACTACTAGACTTTGATTGTGATTGCTCCATTAGCTGCACAAGCATCCGCTGCATAGCTTCACAAAATTTCTCAACACTAGTATCCTTATCCTTGTCTCCCATGCTTCCTGATTGAAATACAACACACTACTTGTTTCCAGCAAATTGCACACTATAAAAGCTGAACAAAGAGCAACCAACACGGATCACAAAGGATCCACAAATCACAGAACTAGCTCTTCTCCAACAAACTCTGCAGGCCACGATGGCTGAATCCGCTGCAGAAATCTTCAGCTAGAAGCAGATGAGTACCTTGGCTTTTGAGTCTTCCTCCCCCTTTGTTCCTCTCTGAACAGGGCGACCCGGCGACGGCGCTGCAGTACATCTGCGGCTCCAGATCCACGCATGGCGACGGCAACACAGCACAAGGGCGGCGCAGCTCCAGATCGATGCAGAAATTCACTCCGAATCAGAGTGCTCTGATGCCATGTTGAAGCTAGCAATCAAACTACAGAAATTTTCCTCTTGGTATTTTTCCGGTCTGAGTTCATACAAAAGGAAGGAGTACAAGGTGCGTGTTTTTTCTGGTCACCATTGCTCTGGTGCTTGAAGATCCTCCGTCGCCTGCTGCCCCTACTGGCGTCTCCTCCGACCTGCTCTCGAAGGTGCTGCTCTCTGCAGGTTCATGCTCCTAGCCCCAGTCTGTAGGGTCGTGGGGCATCATGTCCTTGTTGGCCTTGCTAGCTGAAGATCCTCCGTTTCCTACACACTACGGGAAAGCCACACTACGCCGACGGCTAAATGTCGGGGCCGTCGGCGTACAGCACGAGCTAGGGCAGCCGCCCACACAGCCGTCGGCGGGTGCCGTCGGCGTACAAAAGGACGCCGTGACGGAACGTCCAGCGGCGTTGATACGCCGACGGCCGTGCCGTCGGTGTACACGTGTACTTCAACGCCGACGGCGGCCGTCGGCGTATATATGAACCTTTTTTTATTTATTTCTCTATATAATATTTATTTATTTATTTCTTTATATAATATTTAATGTAGTTATAATTTATATATATATTGGACCTATAATTTTCCTCCCAATTGCAGTATCCCACCCCCGTAAAATAACGGTTCGAGTTTCCCGGAACCCAACCCTACAACATATACATGTAAAATAAATAAAAACAACACATGTAAAATACCTTCCTATGGCCTAACCTAACACAACCAAGCAAAAAAGTCCACTTTCCTACCCCCTTTCGACGCACGTCTATGGGGGTAGACGAAAATGTTAGGGTTTTCCCAGCGGATTCGGGGTTTCGCCGAAGCGGGGCATCGGAGCGTCGGAACCCCACCAAAACCTAGGTTGTGCCATACCATATGTATACAAGTGTGTTGGGTGTTGTAAATGTGCAATATCCTACTCCGGGGTGTGACCGGCTTTACCGGCTTCACTTTCTCTCTAGTGAGTTTCTGCTCTTAGAGGTGAAAACTCCCGTTTCGGGAGAACCGGATGGAATCTTGTGTTGATTTGGGGTAGACTTTGGTTTCTCACCTTTCTATGGCCTAACCTAACACAACCAAGCAAAAAAGTCCACTGGCCTACCCCCTTTCGACGCACGCCTATGGGGGTAGACGAAAACGTTAGGGCTTTCCCAGCGGATTCGGGGTTTCGCCGAAGCAGGGCCCCGGAGCGTCGGAACCCCACCAAAACCTAGGTTGTGCTATACCATATGTATACAAGTGTGTTGTGTGTTGTAAATGTGCAATATCCTACTCCGGGGTGTGACCGGTTTCACCGGCTTCACTTTCTCTCTAGTGAGTTTCTGCACTTAGAGGTGAAAACTCCCGTTTCGGGAGAACCGGATGGAATCTTGTGTTGATTTGGGGTAGACTTTGGTTTCTCACCTTCCTATGGCCTAACCTAACACAAGCAAGCAAAAAAGTCCACTGGCCTACCCCCTTTCGACGCACGTCTATGGGGGTAGACGAAAACGTTAGGGTTTTCCCAGCGGATTCGGGGTTTCGCCGAAGCGGGGCCCCGGAGCGTCGGAACCCCACCCAAACCTAGGTTGTCCCATACCATATGTATACAAGTGTGTTGTGTGTTGTAAATGTGCAATATCCTACTCCGGGGTGTGACCGGCTTCACCGGCTTCACTTTCTCTCTATTGAGTTCCTGCACTTAGAGGTGAAAACTCCCCTTTCGGCAGAAACTCACTAGAGAGAAAGTGATGCCGGTGAACCCGCTCACATCCCGCTGTGGGAACTTGGGCATCCACAGCACCCAACACACTTGTATAAACATGGTATGTCACAAGCTAGGTTTGGGTGTGGTTCCGACGCTCCGGGGCCCCGCTTCGGTGAAACCCTGAATCCGTTGGAAAAACCCTAACATTTCCGTCTACCCCCATAGACGTGCGTCGAAAGGGGGTAGCCCAGTGGACTTTTTTGCTTGGTTGTGTTATGCTAGGCCATAGGAACATGAGAAACCAAAGTCTACCCCATAGGAACATTTTTATTATTTATCTAAATGAAATGAAACCACTTGGGTTGGTTAAAAAAATTCATAAGCTTTCCAGAACATATTTATTTGATTTATTTGGAGCTATAAATCTCGAGATATTGCATATCTAAAATAGGTCCAGTACTGGTTTTCCATATTTATTTGATTTCTTTTAAGAAATAAAAAAAAAGCAAAAACCATACGCCGACGGCCAAGCCGTCGGCATAGACTTGGTGGAATTTTCTTACCCCACCCCGCGCGTTCCAAATCCCCAATTCCCTAATTTCCCCCGCGCGGCCAAGCCAAACCACCACCGCACCCCGTTCGCCGCCGCCGCCGCCCTACCTCGCGCCCTCCCCACCTCGTGCGCCACCACCTCCGTTCACCTCCAGTCCACCTCCTCCGGCCCCCGACGCCACCACCTCCAGTCCATCTCCTCCGGCCGCCCCCAACGCCACCACCTCCTCCGGCCGCCCCCAACGCCACCACCTCCTCCGGCCGCCACCACAGTAGGAGCGCCTCGCCTCGGAGCGTGCCCCCTCCCCGAGCGCGGTCTCGCGCCGCCCCAACCCACACTGCCCGTGGCAGCCCATCACCCGCCTCTTCTCCGCCGCCCGCCTGCGCCCGTGCTGCCTCGCCTCCGCTGCCCCCCTTGCTGGACCGGCGTTAGGACGACGCGGGGCCCGGTGCTGGCCTTCGCCGGAGCCGTATCTTCAACTCAGCCCGACCACAAGGTACCACCACCACTACTTCTTCTTCTGGTGTGCTTTAGAGTTAGGGTTAGCTTCTTGCTGTTGCAATTTAGCTTCGGTCCAGCTGCAAAAACAGTTAGTCCTTAGGCTAGGATTTCGTTCTGATGTGTGGTTGAAATGCTAAGATTTATTAGATTAGAACAAATGCAGGAAAAGCTCTAGGAAATTGTTGTCAATGACTGCAAGCAGTGCTTCCTGAAGATTACAACTGAATTTTGAATGTATGTGCAAGTCCATTTTTGTCGAAAGTAGCCGGAGCTGCTATTTTATTGCCAATAGTAGGAAATGCCTCATATAAGAAAAACAGAGATTTAATTTACAGAGCATTAGACATATATACTATGAATAAGGTGCATGTATCATTTGTTGTCTGACTGCCTAGGTGAATAACTGCTATGCATTTGAGGATTGAACTGAATGCTTAGATCTATTCCTGCAGGTGATTGACCAAGATGAGCCAAGGCAAGGAATCATCGGCCTCCTTGGTGAAGAAGATGCGCCAGAAGAAAGTTAGTAAAAGTGGAAGAGAACATATTCCGAACCCGCGTTACCTGTCTGACAGTGGTGAGAGTAGAGGTGATGATGCAATTCTTAATTTGTTCATGTCTTTATGCTTAATTGTTCACCCTTTCTCAATGCAGGTGAGGGTGGAGATGCTGGAGGAGGGGGAGGTGCCGATGCTCCAGTTCCTCCGAGGGGACGAGGTGCAGGACGAGGACGAGGGCGAGGTGGAGGACGAGGGCGAGGTGAGGGAGGACGAGGGCGAGGTGGGGGCGACGTGTCTTCGGACATACCCTCTGCGGGCCCCTCCACGGACGTGGGGACGGGCCCCTCCACGGACTCGGAGGAGACGGGCCCCTCCACGGACTTGGAGGCGGGGTCCTCCGCGCCGCCGAAGAAGCCAAGGATTCGAGGGGAATCCCAGGTCCCTGATGAGGACAAGGAACCTGCTACCGAGGAGGCGAAGATCCTCATTACGCCTAATGGGAAAGAGTAAGTGACTATATATACTAATTTTGAACATGGTAACTTCATTGTGGTCAGGACAATTTGACATGTACTAATGTTTCATTATTGTGCAGCAACTGGATACATCCTGCGGGAGCCCGTGTGCCTAACACCCTGATTGGAGCTTTGATTAGGAAGTTTTGGCCGGGCTTGTACAGTACCGTCCCCAACGGCGCGACGAAGCTAGCCACCCATTGGGTAGACTATCAGGCCGCCAATTACGCGAGCGGCGGGAAATGTTCTGACGCCGTGATCAACAAGTTTTGGGTAAGTTGAACTTTTCGAATTTCGTTCATACTTGATGTCCCCACCATGCTCTCACAATTTGTTTTTTGTGCATGATTAAAGAGGTTCTATAGGGTACTTCCTGAGCAGCGGGCCGATGCGGACAGGACTTTGGAGGGGGCTTGTAGGAAGTTGACACGACAGCAGTTCTACAATGCAAAGCATACCATCATCAATCATTTCAGTACAGAGACGTTACACAAGAAGGCGGTGAAGCATGAGATTGTGGAGAACCCACTTGAGGTGACCGTAGATGACTACATGGCGGTAAGTAGATTGTTAATGAGATTACATGTTGCTGCTAGGTTGCAATTGCATTATCCGTTCTTCACATGAGTATTGTTTTTTCAGTTTAAGCCCTCATGGGCCTATGGCAAGGATGACGCGTGGAGGGCGTTGGTGTCTAGGTGGGCTGGGGAGGACCCCGAGTTCAAGGCCTTGAGCGAGCGAAACAGGTTAAACCGCGGGAGCGGGGGGACACATCGTGCGGGTGCCCGCAACCATGATCGCTTCAAGGCAAAGCTGGTATATATATACATGAAACAATCTTCATTTATTTCCCCTCATGTTCCTACTTGATACGCATGACACTTCTTTGGCATTGCAGGAGGCCGATCTCGGGGAGCCTCTTACGGACATGCAAACATGGGAGAGGATGAAGATGAAGAAGCCCAATTTTTCTGAGCCTCAGCCCTCGCAGCCCGATTACTTCGGCACTGCCAAGGAGGGGATAAAGGCATACGTCGAGACGTTCCAGGGTATAAATCCGTTTGTGGACAACCCTCTTCGGCATGACACCGATGAGAGAGCGGTGGTCCTTGCCGGGAACGGTTGGGAGCATGGCCGTCCTCTCATGCTTAGTGTGGTACTCACGCGTACTCCTGAGTTGGGCCTCTCGCGTGTCAAGGCTACCCTCACTGCCGACGACCCTCCCGTCCTGCCTCGTCGGCCTTCCCGAGCTCGCCCCGATGTAAGTTTTTCTCAATTTCATTCTCTTTCCGACATTCGTTCCTAGCTAAGTGGCTAAGTTGACGAGATGCGTTCCCTTTTAAAACTGTAGGCTGATTTCGAGGCGGCCTTCGATGCCGCTTACGCGGACTATGAGAGACAGTATCAGTTGTGGGTACAGAAGAGCCAGGAGTATGAGGAGTGGAATGAGTTGAAGGATGCTGTAAGTTTCAACTTTTGTATTTGCAAAATATGACAACTCCCATTTCCTCTAGTTTGAACCTTCTTTTTCTACAACTCCTGACATCTAAACTATCTTGTAGGCTACCGAGAAGTTTTTGCCACTGGAGAGCGGGAGGCGCTGCCTACGCGTCCACCTAGGCCGGGGATCTCGCCCGTCGGCCCAACGAGGGAGTCGGTCGCTCGCACATACAAGCAAGCGACACCGGTAAGTTATTTGCCAAACAAATTGTTACCGCCATGCTGTGCTTTCCAAGTTGCTAACTTGGACTCAAACATGTAGGGATCGAGTTGCTCGAGGAATGCACCCATTGATCCTGCTTTTGCCTCGCCGACTTCGACGCGCGCGCTCGTGGTGCATGGCACTGGTGGTGCCTCGCCGGGTTCGTCGCGTGAGACCACACAGTCCCGTGGCTCTCCGGATTCCCTGTGTGGTTCGACTGGCCCACGCGGTCGGTCGCCTATTTTCACGCGGTCAGAGATAGGTGGCTCGACCTCTCACGAGATGTAGGATTAGTTCGGGTGTTCCGGGTGTCAATTCGAACTATGTTTCTGTCATTTTGAGTTTGTATGAATTCGAATCATGTTTGTGTCATTTTGGATATATATGTGATGTTTTATGTGATGTTTCTGTCGTGTTTTATAATTTGTGCAATTTTAATTGTATTTAAAATGCGCCAGAAACCAGCAGCAACAAGCAGCTAAAATTGGAAATTATGGTCAAGGATACGCCGACGGCATTGCCGTCGGCGTAGAGAACTTCCCAGGCGCACAGGGTGCTGCCACGTCATCTAAAATGGACCAAATGGTCACGAATACGCCGACGGCTTTACCGTCGGCGTATTCCACGTCCCAGACGCACCAGCTCGCTCCACGTGGCACGCTAGGCCGACGGCTCTGCCGTCGGCGTATGGGTGGAGCAGACGGAGACGGACGGCTTCCGTTTTGTGGGTCCCACAGAGGCTACGCCGACGGTTACGTATACGCCGACGGTTATTTGTATACGCCGACGGGCTGCTACGCTGACGGAGATACGCCGACGGCCGCCGTCGGCCTAGGCCTACGCCGACGGCAAACGTGCCTACCCCGACGGCTTCTGGCCGTCGGCGTATCGTGGGTTTCCCGTAGTGACATGCTCTGGTTCCATCGGCGAGCACGGCCCCGACACATTGTTCACAACGAAGCTGCTGCCTGTTCTGGGGTCTGATCCTTCCGTGGTGATAGAGGGCCTCGGGTCCTTGTCACTGCCTCTAGCTATCTCGGGCAGCCTGGACTTCGCGGTGGTGAGTTCTGTCGAGGATGACGACGACAACGATGAAGAGTTGGCTCCAGAAGGGGCATTGGCCTCCACCAAAGGCGTTGTTTCTGGATCAGCTCGTGAAAATCTTGATGTGCGCCATGTTGAGGAGGCGATTGCTGATGATGAAGGCTGGGTGCAGATGGGTCGGGGCGGCTGTCCCGCCCACGCACCATCTTCTCCACTTCGGGAACCATCTTCTCCGCTTCAGGAAGAAGGTCTCGGTCATAGCCTTGCTTTCAAGCGTTTGGCTCGCGGGAGGTGTTTTCGGTGCCTCGAGCATGGCCACCAGGTTAGCACATGTCGTGGGCCATTCAGATGCATCTAATGTCGCTGTCCTGGTCACCTGGAGCGTTTCTGCCGTGCGCGCTCTCCTGCTGCTCGTTCCCGCTCTGCGAATGCTCGGACTTGTTCTTTTGATGCTCGTGCTCCTTGCCAGCGGAACTGTTCTCCGTTCGCTCAGCCTCGTCGCCCCTCATCGCCTCAGAGTTGTGATCGAGCTATGTGTCACTCGTCGTTACGTGTTGCGGTGCAACCAAGGCCCTCTCCTAGGTGTTATGAGGGGTTCAGCAGTGACTCTGTCTTTCAGTATCACTTTGCCTTGTTGAGCATGGAGCTTCGTTAGCTGGTCGTTTACCGCATTGAGGAGGCGTCTCGCCCCCTTCGTGAAGAGGTGGCAGCTCTCAAGGATTTGTCGGTACGCATTGCTGATTCTTCGCGGCCGATGTAGGCATGTGGTTCTGGTGGCCTAGGGCTCACCCCTACACAGGCTTCGTCTTTGCTTGACTCGACTGAGCAAAAGTCGTCGGTGGTTGTGGACGCATTTTGGTTTGGTTGTTTTTCTCCTCGTGGCAGTCCCTGCTCGCCGCAGCTTGCTGTGACGACTACATGTGAGGGTGAGGACATAGGTGAGATCTTGGCTCCAGTTCTGCCGATCACACCAGAGTCTCATGAGTCATGTGGAGACTCATCTTTGGCCTCCTTAGAGGCTTTGCCGGTGACCTCGATGCCCTCTGTGGATAGTGGAGGATTGTTGGCTCCTAGCCCTGAGGCTCTTTTTGTTAAAGAGCTTTGCGGCTTACTCGCCTGCTGATGGCCCACAAGTATAGGGGATCACAACAGTCTTCGAGGGAAGTAAAACCCAAATTTATTGATTCGACACAAGGAGAGCCAAAGAATATTTATAAGGCTTAACAGATGAATTGTCAGTTCAGCTGCACCTAGAAATAGACTTGCTCGACACAGATTATTAGTAGCAACAATTTAACAGTTTTATAGTAGTAGCAGTGGTGAAATATTAGCAGCATTAAAATAAAGACATCAGTAATGATTGTAGTAGACAGCAATATTAAAATAATGTAGGCATAGGGATGGATGAACGGGCGTTGCATGGATAAGATAATTCATATAATAATCAAGACAAGGGCAATTGCAGGTAAATAATGATAAAGCATCCAAGTACTAAGTAAGCATAGGCATGTGTTCCGTATTTAGTCGTACGTGCTCGCAATGAGAAACTTGCACAACATCTATTGTCCTATCAGCCCGTTTGCAGCGGGGCCTCCAGGGAAACTACCGATAATTAAGGTACTCATTTTAATAGAGTACCGGAGCAAAGCATTAACACTTCGTGAACACACGTAATCCTCACATCACAGCCATCCCCTCCGGTTATCCCAATTGCTGTCACTTTGGGGCCTCGGGTTCCGGATAATTATATGTGTATACAACTTGCAGATATGATCTAAAGCAATGATTATCCTCATGATACAATAACATGTTCAGATCTGAAATCATGGCACTCGGGCCCTAATTAAGTGTCAAGCATTAAGCATAACAAGTTGCAACAATGACAGAAAGTACTAACAACGGATACTAGGCACCATTCCCTAACAATCTGATATCTATTACATGAATGATCTCATCCAATCTCTACCATCCCCTTCAGCCTACAGCGGGGGATTACTCACACATGGATGGGGGAATCATGGATGGTTGATGGAGAGGCGTCGGTGATGATGATGGCGATGATCTCCTCCAATTCCCCGTCCCGGCAAGGTGCCAGAACGGAGTTTTTGGTCCCCAAAATAGGGTTTTCGATGGCGGCGGAGCTCTGGAGTGTTTCCGTCTCGTCTTCTGGCTCCGTGGGTCTTCTGGTAAAATAGGACCTTTGCGATATTTTCCGAGGATTTTCCCGAAAGTTGACTTTCTGCACAAAAACCAGACACCAGAACAATTCTGCTGAAAACAGCGTTAGTCTGTGTTAGTTGTATCCAAAACACACAAATTAGAGGTAAAACAACAGCAAAAAAAGTGTTCGGGAAAGTAGATACGTTTTGGACGTATCAACTCCCCCGAAGCTTAGATTATTGCTTGTCCTCAAGCAATTCAGTTAACAACTGAGTGCGATAAAAGAAATTTTTACGAACACATTTGCTTCATATGATGTATACATTCTCACTATATGGTTAAGTATTTAGGCAATTCATAATAAGAAGCATGCAAATAATGCCACCTAATAGTTATGCAAACTATGAAGAGATACCAACACACTAATAATAAACAACATGAAACATATCTATCTGCAGGATTGCAGATATGATAAGGTGGTATCTCGCTTGCCCTTATTTGTAGAGCAAAACATAAATGCCAGGGCATCTCTGTAGTTCAAGGGAAGACTAGAAGTAGAAATATCAAAGATAAAAGCATCAAAGTTATACCACAGTTAACCGCATTCTGGGACAAGCACATTACACTAAGAATGACAATTATGCTCTCGAGAAGGTGCTCTAAGAAAGGATGGTGACTCAACATAAAAGTAAAAGATTGGCCCTTCGTAGAGGGAAGCAGGGATTTAACATGTGCTAGAGTTTTTTATTTTTAAAAATAGAAGTAAAAATGTTTTGGGAGGTGGTTGTTCCTGTCAACGAATGGCAATAGAGTTCCTGTTATCTTCCATACTAAACAAGTTGAGAGTGGTTCCGAATTATTGATATTAGCATTTATAGCATGCACTTTTTATAGCATGACACTCCTCCCAACCTTTGCTTTCACAAACCATGGCTAACCGAATCCTCGGGTGCCTGCCAACAATCTCATACCATGGAGGAGTGCCTATTTTTATTTGTTTAACTTTTTGATGTTATAATGGTCTAACCAGCTCTTTGCAAAATTAGTGACAAGCAGATGAAGCATGCAAGCCGGGGTACTTAATTTAGTATGGAAGATAACAAACCCAACTACTACTTCCTCATGAGCTAAAAACAGTGTCACAAAATGAGAAGTAATTTGAAGGTTTTAAAGGTAGCAGATGAAAATTTACTTGAATGGTTTGAAATGCCATGCATAGGGATTTATAGTGGAATCTTTGGAATAACTTGGCTTTCAGGGATTTGGAAGCACGAGCAGCATTCCCGCTCAGTACAAGTGAAGGCTAGCAATAGACTGGGAAGCGACAATCAAGAGAGCAGTAACCGTCATAATCATGCTTGCGACAGAATAAAATTAACGGAGGCATAAAAGTGATATAAGAACTCCGAGGCAAAGTAAATCATCAAGGCTTAAGTGACCTTTTGTTTTTCAGTCATATGCATGCGTGAGCATGTGCCAAGTCATTTCAAATGAATCATTCAGAGGAGGATACCACATTGTCATTCCCTTTATGAATAGAACAGTGCAAGCAAACATCTATATAGCATGCTACCCACTATTAATAAATTGGAACTGATCATAAGAGAACATGAACTACTAAGCATCCATTAAATGACATACACCTCACACGAACCAACTAAGCATGTTCACATGGATGAGTATATGTACAAAAATAAAAACAAGTAGAGTTCATACCAGCCTCTCACCACAATTCGAATTGTTGTAAATTGTCATTATTGCTTTGCACTTGTGTGGCTTGAATGATATGAAATGATAACCAAGCTCCACTGGAGTCACGGAAGACTATTGAACACTGTAGCAAACTTTACAAAACCGAAGAAGAACAACAAATATTTTGGGTTTTTGAATTTAAAACAAGAACAGAAGGAAACAAGCAAACAAAGCAATATCTTTTTGGATTTTTGAATAACAAACCGAAATTAGAAAGTTAAGAAAACTAATACTAGAAACTAAAGAAACAAACAAAGAGAAACAACAGAAATATTTTTGGTCTTTTTGTGTTTTGGAAAGCAAAATCAAAATAAGAACAACAATGAAAAAGAAAAGGAACAGAAACATGGATATACAAAGTACCGCTAGAATATGAAATATAAATGAGTGAGATGTCGGTGTACCTCCCCCCAAGCTTAGGCTTCTGGACTAAGTGGAGATCAATCATAGCGTGGGTATGAGCTCCGGGCTGGTGGATCATACCTAGCATGATCATAATCAGGCTCCCATGAAGCAGAAGAAGCAGAAGGCCCATCATACCCAGGGTGCTGGTATGGGAAGCCTGTAGTGTCGGAGGACTGGGCGAAATCATCTTCGGCCCCCTCCCCATCATCCTCTGCATGAAGGTGTTGGAGATATGCCCTAGAGACAATAATAATTAAGTTTATTATTTATCTCCATGTTTATTATTAATGTTTGTATCTTTATGCTACAACTGTATTGGGTACTTGTATAGCAAATACAACGTATGTAAGAGGAAAACCTCCGATACACATGTAGAGATACGAACGGAAAAAGAGTTCCTGGTCTTGTCTCTAAGACTAGTCTATCTTGTTGCTCGATGATCGTGTTTACTGATCATGGACTTTGTATAAGTCATTCATCTATAGGAGTGGATTATCGGAATGATAATCGCACTGAACCGACCCACCGTATGATCTTGCTATGAGACAAATCGTCGACGATGAAATAGCGATTGATCATCTATTTAGTTATCGTTAGCTAGATCCCAATGCTATGAGAATATCTTGTGACCGCTTATTCGACATTCGAGCTTTGATTTCCATCAAACGTCTTGTAGTAACATGGGACTATGATAGGTGGCTTTTGGGCTTGAACTAGAATATGTATTGGAACAGAGATCGTTCAAGAATGGCACTTACTCCTCCAGACGATGGAGAGATACATCCTCTAGGCCATCTCAAGTATTATTGTTGTCACCCAATCGTCTGGCCAGACACAAGCTTGATTTATCATGGGACAACATAAATACAGAATGAGAAAAGAGAATGATATTGGTACGAGAATAATATGTGTTATGGTCAAAGGGTTTGATCACACTAGAGCACATTCTCTCAATCTCGAGATATCATTGGTATCGTGTACGTAAGGGGATTAAGCGTAATGGTTAACGCACAGGTTCTGTTGTTCATTCACAACACAAGGGCGCCAGTACGAATGCCTAACCCACTGCTGGTTATTGTTTGGTAAGCTCCCAAACAATACTTTGTGATTGCTGAACCTTTCGGGTCACACGCTTAAGCTGTAGGTCAATCTTTGATCGAGAGTAAAGATGTAGTTTTAGTGGGAATGAGATTGTGTCGGAATAGCTCCGATGTCACTGGACTTGTTCCGGTGAATTATAAGTTAGAGAGAATGAGGACATCTAATGTCCCGGGATGATAGGAATAGTTTTTATCAACAGCGGATTTAATCCGAGTGCTTATGAAGAAGGAAATATTGTTCTGATGTTTTTGTCGGCGGATACTAGGTATCCCGGTTCATATAAATATGAGTTATATGATAAGTAATTAATTCCGGGAATTTTCTATAAAAGGAAATATTCATTTAGGAATTAATTAGACAAAACAATTAATTATTTATTTAATTAATATATTGGAAAATACAAATAAAGGAATTTATTTGGAGCCCAATAAAAGGGGCTGCCAAGTGGGCCCATGGGGCCCACAAGGCAGCCGCACCCACATTGTATGTAGGGGAGGGGCTGAGTCCGAGTTGGGGGGACTTCCCCTCCCCGGCGGCAAGGACGGCGGCCTAGGGCGGGCCCCATAGGGGGCGGCGTCCCAGGGTGGGCCCCACATGGATGAGGTGGGTGGGGGAGGAGTCCTACTCCTCCCTCCAACCTGAGTTGGAGTGGGGGAGGGTTTCCTCCCCCCCTTCCTTGTAAGGAAAGGGAAGTTTTGGAGGGAGGAGTCCTACTCCTCCTCCCAATCCGAGTTGGGGAAAGGGAGGGACTCCTCCCTCCCTTCCTTGGCCGGCCGGCCCAAAAGGGGAAGGGCTCGGCCCCTTCCCCAAGCACCTCTACCCCTTGGCCTCCTTTATAAGCAACCCAAGCCCCTAGGGTTTGAGACAAGACACACAAGCAATTGCAAGTTCTCTCTCTCTTGTAAATCTCATGTGTTGAGAATTAGATGTCTCTAATCTTCTCATATAGATCTAATCTAGTTGATTAGATCTACCACCTAAACTACGCCGCAAGGCTGACTCTCTTCACCACGTGCTAGTAGCTAGGCAGTGAACGCACGGGGTGGGTTGACACAGTGTATGTGTGGATACCGCTAAAGCGGGATTTGCGCAAGTAAGTTCCTTGGACAACGGAACAACTTCATGAAGGTCTACATCAACAACGACGTACGGCAACAATCTCACCTCCCGGCGTGGACGTGAGATTCTTCATCAGGCTTCACCGACATCTACTTCGACAAACACAAGATCTTCCGCAAGCATGTTTGTAAGTATTCTGGATCATCGCATTATGGGGTGCAACGTACCTTCATAGAATAGATCTTGGCGGTAAGGTTACAGATAAATTTTAAAGTTTTCCCCGCAACCCAATAGTGGTATCAGAGCCGATCTATGCGTTGGTATGATTTGATCTAGAGCACCAGTTGGTGTGAGCATTGCATGGTTCTTGCATTAAGTTTATTTTAGTTGCTTCCCAAGAAGTTATGCATCATATTCCATGGCAGTATTGGCAAGCTCTTTACGAACTTCTGGCTATCTGCGGACCTTCCGGCTGCTCCTTGTATGCTTGTTGGCGCCAACGATGTGCTTCAGTAGCTTCGGGTCTATACCCTTAGTTGTGGACGTTGATGTATATACGGATTGGGCCTGAGGGTTGGACGCCTCACGGGGGTCACGCGCACATGTGATCGTTTAGATTAGGGTTCTGCAACGTTTCGTAATGTTGGGATCTCAATCACCCCGCAATGTTAATCTAGCAACTAGCCTAAACGTGCTTCAATACGTAAGTAGTGACGGTAATTCCGTAGAGCCTACAAAGCCACGTAAAACTTGCAAACAAAGCGTTAGATACGTCTAACTTGGTTTTGCAGGATTGTGTGCATGTGTTTTGGTATAGCTATTTTGTTACGGTGTTCTAACATGATGGTGGGAGCCAAAACAATTGATCGAGACCGGGAGGAGGTGCCGGCATTGCGTCGGCGACGTGTACTTGGCGAGTTTCGGATATGGTAATTTTCCTTCGGAATTTTGCCGTGACCGAGAACAATGAAGATGGTGATCCTCAAGGACGAGCGCCAAGGACTTCCGAGAAATAACAAAGGCTATACCAAAGCACATGAATTATTATTAATTGCCAGTGATGTTTATCCTTTGTTGTTTGCACCTTGATTGCGCAGTAGTCGTTTATTAGGGTGAATCCTCAAACAAATCAAGGAGATCGTGTTCTTACCAACCGTGGCACCGTCAAACCGGATGCTTGTTGCCGTACGACCTGTATCCAGGAGTAATGTGTACCAAGGGTTCGGGAGGCGGGCGCGAACCGTTCCAGCAGCCAGTGTTGGTTGGTTGTCTTGACGTCCAAGCATAAAGTTCGGAACACATCCGTCGAAAGACGAACAGGAGTTGTAGCTGCTGCAACTAGCATAGTGCTTACCGATTGGCCGACGGACATGACATGTATCCATGCTTGCTTCGTAGGGCAATCGGGTCCTGAATCACTTAGTGCCAATCATGAGGATTATTGGACTTAGTGGGAGCATATCTTAGATTCATGTTTGATTGAATTAAAGTAGTGCATTAAAATTAGTAATAAACTAGAAGTCTAAATAAACTTGTTTTGTTGTAGAAGATGGATCCCGTTGAATATGTGCATAAAGATTAGTTGTTAAAATAGTTAACTGTGGGAAGCGTGATCTTTACGGATTGGCTTCACGGCTGAGAGATAATCTCAGTAGACGCGATTAGAGCATATTCTGGATACAATTGTTCCAGAAGTAGAAGAAGAATATTCTCCTATGGAGAAACATGAGTATGAAGTGAGTATGGTTATGCTAGACAGGATGTGTCCCAAGCTTAGCGAGAGTTATCCATACTATCGCCCCTTCCGTCTTATGGAAGTTTTGAAAGCTCGGTTCATGTGCCAGTTATGTCTTGCTAAACGACAAACTCAATGGAGAACTTAGATCTTGCAAACTATCAAGCGAAAGCTTGATGAGGGAGCACAAGGTTAAGTTCTGCAAAATACTCAGGAAGCTTGAGGATATTGGGCAACCAATTCCAGGAAATCAAGTTGTTGACACACTTCCAAGATACTACCATAATTTACTACGCCTTTGGCGTGTTATGAATTGATGGGAGTAGAGAAGATAGTCAAGGAAATCTTCAAAATGCTCTTATCAGAGATGGATATCTATGTGCATCACTTGATGACACAACCATCTTGCAAGACAGTGGCAAGTCCACAAAGGTATAGAGTTATACACAAGTTATTGACATAATCTCGACTCGAATATATTTTGGTATGTGAATACTGAAATTTTTCATGTTGCATGATCGCAATGTGAAAAGGGAAAGAGACAAGAGATTTAGGAAGAATTGGAGGAAGTGGGGAAAGAAAGGCACTAATGCGCCATGATCACCACTATGTCTTCAATCAAGTCAATAAGAAGATTTGCACTAGAACTTTAAATAAGAGTTATTTTCAGTTTGATCATTATGTAATGAATATTTTAGATTCTGGAACAAGTCATTGTTCGAATTATAAAGTATGTGTGGGAATTCCAAGTTTGGAAATTCAAAGTTTATATCTTCTTTATTGTGTTATGTCATTAATTATTTGTTTGTTAAGTCTTTATTGTTTTGATTCAAGTTATTGCTTAAAGTTTTAAGTAATAAATAAAGTTAGTTTATCTTTAATTTGGAGTTATACTTTTCGTTGGTTCTCTTTGAGACTCTTAAAGTTATCTCTAAATTAAATGGATAAAACTAAAATCACAAAGTGTCATACACTTGGAGAAATTCGAAATTCATAAAGTGCTAGGCATTTGATGAAAATCGAAATCCACAAAATGCTAGGCATTTAGTAGACTCGAATTTGGCAAAGTGCTAGGCACTAGTAAATTTCGAGATTTACATAAAGGAGTGGAATCTACCCATTAATTCAATTCTATTGAGGAATTAATATGAAGTTGCATATTAATGAAATAGAGTTAATGAAATTATTGAAGTTTCAATGTTTCATAAAATTCAGTGGGAGAGTGTGAGAATCAAAATAAAGGAATCAAAGGAATTTGATTAAAGTTAAAGAAAGGACTTAATAAAATATTGTAACATTATTGACGAAAGAAAATTATTTCTTAGTCAATATTACTTATGATGGATTTTGGTAACTCGAAATCATCATGGTAATAAAATCTTTTGCAAGATAAAGATTAAAAGGAAATGTTACAAAGTCTTGCTTAATGTGTTGTGAAATTAGAATTCCAAATTACCCACTAAAGTAAATAGATTATTTTGTTTGATATCTTGGGATTTGTGTCAATTATAACTTAGAGTTATTTTGATAGTAAGTTCCATATTTTTCAATTAAGGATTTAAAGTTTTAAGTTCGAATTGAAAAGGTGTTTTGCAAAAGTCCAAAATTGTTATTTTGGCAAGTGTTTTCCACACATAATTCTAAATGCTTGTTGACTTTAGAATTGGAGAAAAGTGTCTTCTCATGAAGAGAGAGTGGAAATCATAATACTAAATTAAGGCTGAGAGTCTTTGGGCAAGTGTTAGAATGAGAAGGGAAAACATGCAAATGTTTCCATATCATTACTTTGTCCAGGAATACATGTAAGGCATACATGGTTCGAATTAAGTATTAAAGGAAAAATCATGTGAGGAATTTGATGATTAAATCACTAGGTGATTGAAATCATTTAATGTCCAGGAACATGATATAAGCAAAACAATTACAAGCAAATAATGAACATTCATTAATGACATTTGTCATAAAAGGAGTTCAAGAAAAATTCATGAGACTCTAAGATCCAATCTTGAGAGTTGTTTGGATGTGATGTAAAATCATGTGCATGAATATTTCATAAAGAAAGGACATATATGAATATCTAATATTCATAGAGCTAGTCTTGATTTTTATCAAGGACGAATAACTGATAGTGAAAGTTGCAATACTTTTCATATCAATTGCTTGATGCTGTTATTGAACTAAAGTAGCAATATTATTGCTAAGTATAAGATAATTATATTATGAATGTTTGAAGTCAGTCGTATTAATGAGTAAGAATTTCATTCTTTTCATTATATAAATCGAAGGGACTTAAAAGACAGTGGGAGCTGATATTATATTTATTGAATGAGGCTAGGCCGAATTAATAAATATATAAATCTCGTGATTTAAAGAGTTTAAATAAAAGGTCAGAAAATGTCTTATTAAAGTTTTGTCTCTAAGATAGAATTTAATAAACATGAGTATGAATGTACTAAAGTGCAATTCCGAAAGGTAATTTCGAATTGTGTCTTGAGTCAAAGAAATTTGATCAAGAATTCATAGCGTGATATTTGCAAGATACCTTGACCTTCGTAGTCCTGGATGAGCGAATAGAGAGGAATAAGATCAAATCATATTTAATGTGATTTTGCTTATGACATTGCTATATATAGTACATAAAGCCGGAAAGTTTCCAAAGTGCTAAACTTTTATAAAGTTTTGCCACCGGCGTTAATGAGAAATTCTTAATAAGGATATTCTCATAAGAGCAGTTAATTAAGATTGTAATTGATCATATAAAGGTTTGGTAAAAGAACCTGATGGTGAGATTACAAAAACAACAAGGTGGATTTTGTAAAGCTTCAAATAGTGTGTATAGAGAAGTTACTCGTATACATATTTGTGGTGGAATTATGAAATAAATTTAATCTGATAATTGCAATTTCAATTGATAAATACTTGGTGTTTTGATTTTATCAAAACATGTGTATCTTATGAGTGGATTCTACAACAAAGATAGTTTATCTATCGAGGATAGTTGCGTCATTGATGTGAGACGTCATGATAAGCAAGTTATTGGATGAGTCATTACTCAGGTGAGGTTTCTATAAAGATGGTATGATAATATCAACCGGGTATTATTAATGCTACTACGGAACCGGAAAGGCCCATATCCAATTCCTAATATATGACTTACATAGTCAAGTTTGGCATGTGAGGTGATAAATAAAGTTTATGAGCTTTGGTTGGATCAAAGTGCGGACACAGTTTCAGATCCGCATGCGAAAGCACTAGTAGGAAAACGCGATTCTATGGATCCCTATTCTGTGGCGCACCATTTAGCCATGCGCCACAAAAAGAAAATCTGTGGCGCACCCAAAACTGGTGCGCCACAGAATATTGCTATTCTGTGGCGCACCTAACTGGGTGCGCCACAGAATTTGCACGCACACACAGGTCTCAGATCCATATTCTCTCTCCTACCCTATCCTCTCCCACCAACTCACAGCCACACACACACGTCCTATCCTACCGAACGAAAAGAAGAAAACACTTCTCTTCTCTCTCTGCGCGTCCACACGCACACACACACGTCCATCCTCTTCTCCTCTCTCTCTGCGCGTCAACGCCGTCCAAGGCCCGTCTCCGCCCACCTCCGAGGTCGCCGCCGCCATGGACAGATCCGCCGCCGCCGCCTAGGTTAGCCCTTCCTCCTCCTCCCTCACTCCCGACAACGCCTCCTTCCGTTCCAGTGCTGCTCACGCCCTCCTTCTCTATGTTAGCAGGACGCCGCCCAGCCCAGCCGCGTTGCCCGCCAGGTCGCTCCGGATCCGCCGCCTCGTCCCCATTCGTCAGCTCTGCCTCTGCGGGCGCGGCGCGCTTGGACGAGGAATCCGGTGGTGGGGGAGCGAGGAAGGACGCCACGCCAGCGCCAGGGATTCGAGGCCGAGGTGAAGGCCGTTCTCCAGGCCAATCTCAAGCACGAGTAGGAGATCGACGCCTGCATCAGGGGCCTCGAGGAGGAGCGCCTGCATCAGAGGTCTTCCGCCACGAGCTCGCCGTCGACGCCTGCATCAGGGGCCCCGCCGTCCCACGCGCTCATGCTGCGCTGCGTCCTCGCGGGCCGCCCCGCCGCCACCGACGAGGTCCGGGCCGCCACCTCCCCATCCGTGCTCGCCTCATGGCGGGCCGTCTGGACGGGACCACCTCGACGCCGCCGTGCAGGGCGTGGAGGGCAGACGACGAACCCAGCCAGGAAGAGGAGGAGGAAGAGATCGACGAGAAACAGAGGCGGCGTCCTGCGCGTCGACGTCGTGCAAGCGACCTTGACGCCGCCGTCGGGGTCGGACCGCCGCTCCAGTCGCGGTGGCTGGGGTGGGCTGTATTTTTTTTATAAATTTGAAAAACAAATTCTGTGGCGCACGGGTGTGACATGCGCCACAAAAGTTTAGGTTTTCTGTGGCGCACGGTGGGGTGCGCCACATAATTGCTTATTTTGTGGCGACAATTCTGTGGCGCACCTACCATGCGCCACAGATTTTTTTTTGGTGCGCCACAGAATCGCGTTTTCCTACTAGTGAAGCGTGAGTGGCACCTTAGTTCCATTTGGTGTCATGTCATCATGCTAACTAGAATCATTATTGTTTCTAGTGCAAGTGGGGGACTGTTGGAGATATGCCCTAGAGACAATAATAATTAAGTTTATTATTTTTCTCCATGTTTATTATTAAATGTTTGTATCTTTATGCTACAACTGTATTGGGTACTTGTATAGCAAATACAACGTATGCAAGAGGAAAACCTCCGATACACGTGTAGAGATACGAACGGAAAAAGAGTTCCTGGTCTTGTCTCTAAGACTAGCCTATCTTGTTGCTCGATGATCATGTTTTCCTGATCATGGACTTTGTATAAGTCATTCAACTATAGGAGTGGATTATCGGAATGATAATCGCACTGAACCGACCCACCGTATGATCTTGCTATGAGACAAATCGTCGACGATGAAATAGTGATTGATCATCTATTTAGTTATCGTTAGCTAGATCCCTATGCTATGAGAATATCTTGTGACCGCTTATTCGACATTCGAGCTTTGATTTCCATCAAACGTCTTGCAGTAACATGGGACTATGATAGGTGGCTTTTAGGCTTGAACTAGAATATGTATTGGAATAGAGATCGTTCAAGAATGGCACTTACTCCTCGAGACGATGGAGAGATACATCCTCTAGGCCATCTCAAGTATTATTGTTGTCACCCAATCGTCTGGCCAGAGACAAGCGTGATTTATCACGGGACAACATATATACGGAATGAGAAAAGAGAATGATATTGGTACAAGAATAATATGTTTTATGATCAAAGGGTTTGATCACACTAGAGCACATTGTCTCAATCACGAGATATCATTGGTATCGTGTACGTAAGGGGATTAAGCGTAATGGTTAACGCACATGTTATGTTGTTCATTCACAACACAAGGGTGCCAGTACGAATGCCTAACCCACTGCTGGTTATTGTTTGGTAAGCTCCCAAACAATACTTTGTGATTGCTGAACCTTTCGGGTCACACGCTTAAGCGGTAGGTCAATCTTTGATCGAGAGTAAAGATGTAGTTTAGTGGGAATGAGATTGTGTCGGAGTAGCTCCGATGTCACTCGACTTGTTCCGGTGAATTATAAGTTAGAGAGAATGAGGACATCTAATGTCCCGGGAAGATAGGAATAGTTTCTATCGTCAACGGATTTAATCCGAGTGCTTATGAAGAAGGAAATATTGTTCCAATGTTTTTGTCGGCGGATACTAGGTATCCCGGTTCATATAAATATGAGTTATATGATAAGTAATTAATTCCAGGAATTTTCTTTAAAAGGAAATATTCATTTAGGAATTAATTAGGCAAAACAATTAATTATTTATTTAATTAATATATTGGAAAATACAAATAAAGGAATTTATTTGGAGCTCAATAAAAGGGGGCTGCCAAGTGGGCCCATGGGGCCCACAAGGGAGCCGCACCCACATGGTATGTGGGGGAGGGGCCGAGTCCAAGTTTGGGGGGGACTTTCCCTCCCCGGCGGCAAGGACGGCGGCCTAGGGCGGGCCCCACAGGGGGCGACGGCCCAGGGTGGGCCCCACATGGGTGAGGCGGGTGGGGGAGGAGTCCGACTCCTCCCTCCAACCCGAGTTGGAGTGGGGGAGGGTTCCTCCCCCCTTCCTTGTAAGGAAAGGCAAGTTTGGGAGGGAGGAGTCATACTCACTAGTACAGAACGACACATCGAAAACGGGCCAAAACCCTCATCGGAAACGGAGAAACGGTATGTTTCCCCGCTTCCGATACTGATGTCACTAGTATAGAACGACACATCAGAAATGGGCCAAAAACCCCATCGGAAAAAGGGTCCGTGTCCCCGACCCTGTCACTGATGTGAAGGCTCTCATCGGCAACGGACAAGAAAAACCGTCACCGATGAGGCATGATTTTGGCTACGGTTGCCATCCAGTCTCCGTTGCCGATGTATCGGGACATCAGAAACGGAGATTCTGTTTTACTCGTTTGCATTGAGATTTCTTCAGAAGAATACAGCAGCAATGCGGTTGCCAATTGACATTCAAAATCTCACAGCACAAGCTCAAATACTAAAACGGTAACTGATTTCATTCATATCACAATGTAACTTTACATTTTAGCCACAATTTCACCTTTACAATTGCATCACAAGACGTGACAAACATAAGAGGTAAAACGATAATAGATTTCATCTATACTAAGCCTATGATGTCAAAGGACGGAAAGAATATATGATTTCTTCCCTTCATCCTTGTCCACAATCCTCACAGGTGTCACTCTAGCAATCTCTTCTTATCTCAACTTCTTGAGAGAAGGATGTTGAAGCTTTGGACCCTATACATCAGTAAATAGAGTTACAATTGCTAAATACATATGCTAAAGCAAATACACTATGAATTTAAGCAAACTGAAACGATATCTTACCTATGTCTTGAGGTGGCTCTTATTGATGAACCGGAGCAGCCAACACACGGCTTGTGAACAAGATATTGCGATGTCAGCTGCTTCATAAGATGCCTGACACCGATCATCCTTTCCATGGAGGCCACCACCGGCTCTGGATTTTTATGCAGTGTCACCGAAATCTAATCTAATACGTCACCGATGTGACATTTCGGCGACACTGTATAAAACACTCTTACTTAAAAAAATATTTTATGCAGTGTACCAAAACGTCACAATAGCGACGGTGGATATGTATGGCGGAGTTTGAAAGGGAATAGCTTGATATCCTTAAATGTAAATAAGGATTTATGTTAGTTCTGACACTACTAGATAGAACGAACAATTTAACACAATAATATGAAGTATATAGTAGTATTTAGTGTGTACTGACCTGTGTATATAATTGGAGAACATTATGGGAAAGTTAACAAACACTACTGTCTTGAGTAGTGTTCATTGTTTGTTCTGTGTCTCCGGCTTTTTTATGCAGTGTCGCCGAAATAGACTCCTATTTTCACATGGACTAGTTAGCTAAACTACAACCGGTTGCAAATGCACAATAGACAAGTTAATTACATCAAGAAATTAGTACCGGATGTGAGCTGAACTACTATCAACAAGTTAGCTAAACTACAACTAGTTGCAAGTGCACAATAGGCAAGTTAACTACATCAAGAAATTATCTAGATAGAACTACCGGATGTGAACTGAACTACTATCAACAAGTTAGCTAAACTATAACTAGTTGCAAGTACACAATAGGCAAGTTAACTACATCAAGAAATTATCTAGATAGAACTACCGGATGTGAACTGAACTACTATCAACAAGTTAGCTAAACTACAACTAGTTGCCCTAGATCATGTGCACAATGGGCAAGTTAGCTACATCAAAGAGTGGACCTGATACCTTCTTCACGTCGACGTTGGATCGATCTAGCAGATCCGGAAGTGGTGGAGGCAGAGGAAGCGGACAGAGCGACGACCTCGCCGTGTCGAGCGATATGGCAAAGACCTCGCTGTGTCGGGGGCGATGGCGAAGACCTCACCGTGTCGGGAGCGATGGCGAAGACATCGCCATGATAGCCGTCGTCTGGGCGGAGACGGTGCCGCCACGGCGCCGGCGATGGTCGCAACGCCAGGAGCCGCCGCCACGAACAGATCTAGTATACTGGGACAGAGTGAGGAAACGAGTGAGTGCTAGGTTTTGCTCTATACGCCCATATATAGGTAAAACATAGGAAACGGTTCTTTAAAAGGACCGTTTCCTTTGTGTTTCTTCCACTGAGGTGTGGGACCTACGTGCCCACTCTGTGAAATTTCTACTACTCTCTGGAATAATATTTTCCTAATCTCTACTATATGGGGAAAACCACTTATAGGATACTTAAATTAATATTAGTGAGTACTACATTACATACGCAGTACATATCTATTATATTATTAAAACAACAAACAATCAACGGTGGAGATTGAGTTACTTATACGTAATGATAATTTAATGGTTGAGATCCATCATCAAATATGAAATATATAGAAGTTGTCACGGAAAAAAGGCATGTACGAGTTAGCCACCCATGTATTTCCTATTCGTGCACGTCATGGACTACTTGCAATACAGGCATCACGTGACAACTAAGGCAAGGTAGCACAGAGCAAAGATCAGATTGCCGATTGGAACTATGGAAGAAGGCGTGGGCGGATCGCCGGAACGTGCAAGTCGGCACGCCACAAACACCGGGCCTGCATGGTCAGCGGGCGGACGTCAGCATGCTGTGGCAAGCCGAAGACTCAGTTCGCAGGCGTGCGATCCCTCGCCGACGCAAAATACGTGCAATCCCTCGCCGTGTCTTGCCTACCGGATGTTTGAACACGAGGGACAACATGACCTTCAAGTGGCTGGACGTGGGATGCAGGCTGTGACATCTGTCCGGCGCAAGCGCCAATTCACGACCAGGCGCATCACTGCAGAACGTCCCAGTTGTGTGAGGGCATGGCAGCCATGCAATCTGAAGCTGCCAGGTCCAACACCATCTCTTAGTTCCTGGAGCGTGTGCTTGCGTCCACGGCAGCGAAGGAATCATCAAACTTGCTTTGCTGCCTTTATGTTGCATCTGTGGAAAGCTATGATCGGATGTTTAATCAGAAGAACATAACAGGGCCACAACTGCTTAGCAGTATAGGACAGGAGTTTCACGTCCGGAGCACTAGAGCCAAGCCTGAGAAACTGCAGATTCAGGTATGAGCTAATCGGCTGCTAAAATAGAGTTATTGTTTTATTGCTTTAATCGATCATGGACCTAGACTAAAACTAGATCTACACCTTACGTTTTAGTCGGTATAGATTATAAGTTATAAATAAATATAACATTGGATTTTCTTTCATAAAAATATAACAATAGAATTTTAACTAAATAATAAGCCAATTTTTTCCTTCAAACAATAATCACGGCGAAACAACATTGGCATGCATGTTTAGAAATCACTTTTGATCTGTTCCTAGATGTAGGGCATTTCGCCCTTTGCCGACGGCCAGCGACCACGAGGGCAGGAGAATAGACGCCGACACCCCCACATCCTTATGCAGACGGCATGCATTCATCTAGCGATTTATTTTGCAGACACCCCTTGGTAGCAAGGTCTACGACAAGATTGATATTGATCTAGTGAGAAGCCACCGCATAGCAGACAGCGAGACGGTGATGATGATGGCAAGCCGGACTACGACGGCAAATATATAGCAGCACGACATTAGATTTGGAGACCCGCGACACTATTACGGTATCCATTAATTTGGCTCTGATTATTTTTCGATTATACCTTTGTCGTCCAATCCATAATCTAGAAAATAATGTTCTTACAGATCCTCAATTCATCAAGGCGAGTCAAACATGACCCTGTTCTCTTCTTCAGCCCACGCATGCAAGAGGCACTAAATGCATCGTCTAAATTGCCGTTTCAAGAAACAACACCATGACCATGAAGAAACTGAGCGAGATGACCATAAGATGATAACCATGCAACATTATAGTGAATGCCCCGAGGATGTTCAATTTCATCAATTCGTCCATTCTTAAGCTACAAAGTTTTTTTTCCAGCTACAGTTCATGCTACTACAGATGAAGATTAAAGACAGTTCGCAAATCTAAAGGTATACATTCTAAAAGTATCGCTTGGCAAGCGTTGAAATTAGAATTACCGTGTATATGGTCCAAGGGCACAAAAGGTGAAAATATCATAATATAGTTTATATAACGAATTTGTTAAGGATCAATGCTCTACAATGAAGTTAGAATTACTGTGTATATGGTCCAAGGGCACAAAAGGTGAAAAGATCATAATATAGTTTATATAACGATTTTGTTAAGGATCAATGCTCTACAAGAACAGTTAGAGAAAGCAACAATTCCCAGGTATGACAATAGCCGTATTTCCAAGTCATACTATCGTGTTCCAAATTATTTATCTTTACATTTGAACATGTTAGCTTTCAGCTTATAGCATGTGGCTTCCTTGGAGATTTTATAATTGTGCTTTGGTGCATTCAGTTTCTATGGTTTCCCTTTTCCTGTACAAGTTTGCTTGAATTGGTCACTGATGTTCTTTACATTTACATGAAGGATGGAGTAATAATACGGAGATTTGTACTGCTGGAACTTTTTTGTGTGTCATATTGCAAGCTTGCTCATTGTTCTCTTCTTGGCATCAAATGACGATTTTGTAGAAAACTACAAAATCTATTAACCATGAATGCATTCATGATGCAAATTTGAGTCCCGACATTTGCATGGGTTGATTGCATGGCAATCTGTTCTCAAGTTGTACTCTTATTTTCTTTGCTACGTGACTAATGAAATTCCCACCAAAGCTATTTCTTTCTGTTGTACCAGAGGTGCAAGGTGGATTTTGATGAGAATTTTATGCACCGGTCTTGAATCCATGACGTTGACCAAATTATCCGGACCCACTAATTCAGAAGATGTATTTATTTGGGGTGAGAACTTTGTGCAATGAGAAGTAATAATTTACAGCATCAAGTTGAGGGATGATAACAGTAGTACTACGTGATATGTATTTTTGTGCATTCATTCATGTAGGCGACCGTTAAGAAGAAATATAATGCAGCCCTGTGAAGAGCAAGACATGTGAAACGCAGCCAGTGCATGAGCATCAAGGCCCCGCTGGATGGTGCGCACCGCGTCGCTGCCAGTCGTTGATGTCGAGACCACTATCCGCCATAACAGCGCACCATCGAAACCTCAAGCGGCCGTGCCGCCACGAGCAGCAACATGAGGTACTTGAGAAGAATTTTGTTACTATGTACTTAAAGATTTCAGGAGCTGATGCTAGACATGAATTTTATTTCTGCTGTAGAGGCTGGTGCAAAATATACATTAGAAGAATACAAAGTTAAGCATTGAGGTGGTGTTCTTTTTTCTCAGTTTCTACAGTATGATGATATATACGTGCAAACCAGTATTCCTTCGACTGATACTTATAATTTATTGATTAGAGTAATAACACGATAAAAAAAAGATTACCTCAGTTGATTTATGGAATATTGTCGGGTCTATATTGTATAAAACAAAGAAGATGTAATGTTTATATTTTCTCCTGAAATTGTTCTAAGCATAGATATCTTAAATGAAGCCTGATATTTATTTGAGTCCCCACACCTATTTATCAAGTCGTACTTATCTTGATTATGCATTTATTTTTGCATTTTTTCAGTTATATAAGCCACATAACGCCATCACTCATAGAAGTTTATGAAAGGTAGAAGGCACTCCAACATGGATGCTCTGAAAACTAGCACATCTAGACACCTTATGTGTATAACAGGCAATTCTCCCAGTATGCTCTTTATCTGATATCTGTGATGTACATTTACCAACTTATATGTGGGTTCAGACTTCTCCCTCATTCGACCCGAGTAACAAATTTCAGATGTTGGGATTGTCCTCTCAATAATTTCACCAACATTGTTATGAGGTCAGATTCCACGTGATGTAGCCCGGTTCATGACCATCACCATGTCAAGACCCTCAACACTTCACAAGTCACCATGGACATCAAAGGTGAGCTCGTTCCTCTACTTGAGCCCCATTCCTCACCCTTTGGATGGTATGCTACGTCATGCTTCGTCCCTTGATGATGCTAGGGTTACCACGACGAGGACATGTACACGAGAAGATGGCCAAGGTGCGAGAGGAATGAAGCCCGACAAGACGGTGGTTTGGAAGAGAAGAAGGAAGCGGAGAAAAGACCCAGGCGGCGGTAGTACCGCTGGGTTAGGCGGTACTACCGCCAGCGAGCTACCGTCACCGCTACCACTGCTGCTGCCGCCAGAAGCAGCGTCTGAAGCGCATGTCCGGTAACAACTGGTACCGCTGCAGCGGTACCAACCGGTACCGCCGAGGTGGGAAGCGCCGAACCATCCCGCACCAGCGGTACTACCGCTTAACCCAGCGGTAGTACCGCCGCTGCGGGATCCTGCATGGGTTGGAGGCCCTTATCCCTTCCCCACCTACCCCCGTTGGGTCAACACTATAAATAGGAGTTCCCCATCTCAGATCTGGACAGACTTGGTTTTGAGATTAGATTAGAGCTAGACTCCTTCTTCTCAAAGTTCTCCTTCCTCCCCCTTGTGGAGATGGTTCCTCCTCTTGTGGAGAAGATCCCTTCGCGGATTCAAGACTTCTACTTGTAGTTTGACTACTTGCCAATCTTTCATCCTCGGGTGACTTTATAGGATCGGTTTGGTTGACCGTGAGAGAAACAACCTCCAAGATCCCTTCTTGTATCTACTTGCCGATCTCCCACCTTCGTGTGGATTCTATTGGGCCGGTTGGACCGACCAGTAAGGGAAACGGTTCTTGTATCTTGTGTGTGTTCTTGTGTTCGGGGCGTTCTTCTTGGTGTTCTTCGTGTTCCTCGCGTTCTTGCGTGCGTTCCTCCACATACCGCGTCAATCCATGAAGATCGGGCCACCCTAGAGGACTTTTCCTCATCATTTGGTATCAGAGCATGGTTGCCACGGATTTGACTTTGTTTCCCCTACAAATCCCCCAAATTTTTCTTTGATTTTGAGAAATTCAAAAATTTCCACCAAAAATAGCCCCAAATTGCTTTTGTTCGATCCGGAGATTTGAGTGCGTTTTGGTAGGTTTTGATCCATGGATCTATTGCTAAACTAGTTGATCTACCTTCCTTTGCGTTCCCATGGCCTAATTCTATCATTTGCCCCTTCGATTTGAGGTTTTTCGGCGAGAATTTCTGCCAAAATCGCGAAAAATCGCGTTCTCGGGCGTGTCCAGCGACCCCCGGCGGTTCTACCGCCGGCGGTACTGCCAAAACTGCCCTTCGGACCGCTCGAGCGGTACCACAAGCGGTACCACTAGAAAACTGAAAATTCTGAAAATTGTTTTGGCCATATCTTTTGATTCCGGACTCCGTTTTTGGTGTTCTTCGGCTCGTTTCGAATCTACGATCAAGGCCTTCGTCACCATTGCGGAAGATCCATCATCCACCACCACCAAAATTCGTGGGCAAGCACGAAGCTTCTACAACAAAGGGTGAAGAACATCGACGAAAGGTATAACATCGCCAACCTTTACCCCTTGCCATTCCGTTGAAAGCCACACTATATCTTTGCGATTACGATGTCCTATTGAGGCTAGCTCTTGATGATTGCTTGGGCTTTGCACATTTGTACCGTGTAGTTTCCGAGCAAAAGTTGTGCGCTAGTTTACATATATCATATATCTTGTGTTGGCATCAAAGAAGTGGGTGTGTAAAAGAGAAAAAGAGTCCAAAGAGACAAGAGAAAAGAAGCAAAAAGTGCCAAAACAAAAGAAAGAAAAGAAAGAAACACCACTTGCCATATATTGTAGGAAAGCGCAAGCTCGATGAACATCTAGTAGGTGGTGCATTTTTGTGCAAATCTTGTAGCCCACCAAATAAATTACAATCGAGCTAGTGGCTCTCCTTGTACTTGTGCAACACGAGCTTATAGTCTTCGCTAGGATCATATGGTTCTTTAGCTCACTTCTTGGTTGCACGAGTCCCATTTATCTCTCCGCGTGTGTGTTTCCTTGAACTACATTCCTATCCTTGAGATTGACTTGTTTTTGCTTTGTGATCATCGTGGTTCTCTACTTGCTTTGACAATATCTTGGTTTTCGGTTGGTTCAATTTGCTTTCCACCTACCATACCTTCCTACCAACTTTTAAGCCGTGTGTGTTTTGGAGTTTGCTTTGGATACTTGAACACAAGCATTTTACTTTGTGATCGTTTCCCTTGGTTGTCCACGACGTCCAATACTATCTACAAGGTGCGAGGTTGTGTTCTAGTTCCTTTCCACTCCACATATATACACTTGTCTTGTGAGTTGACATGTCTAGGGAGAGCGAATGCAACTATGGAGCCTATGAGGAGGACTACACGATGAGTCACATGGACTATGGTGCCTCAAACTTTGAGGACATGGGGGACTACTACGACTACTACACCGACAACGACCCCCATGACATGATGGATCATCACCAAGACTTCCGCTACAACTACTCCGACTACGACTCCGACTATTCGAGCGTACATGACAAGGAGCGGTACAATGTCGTCAGGCAACCTTCATCAAATTGTATCGACTCCAAGTACACAAGAATCTACCACGACTCCGACTACATGAGCTCCAACGACAATGAGGCACAAGTGTCTTCACATGCCTCATCACATGGTACCAACATCGACTACAACGACATGGTGGAGCGCCACTCCTACGACTACCACTCCGATGACATGGTGGAGAACGTCTACGACTACTACTCTTGTAGCATGTGCGAGGACATCGACAACATGCAAGAGGAGCGGACCCCCATGACCACCATGTTCAAGAGCGGCACCACCAAACATCATGGCACAACCTTCTATGATTCAAGCTCAAGACGGTGCTCCTACGAGCGCACCATGCACTCATCCTTTGGAGCTCCCCAGTGCTCCTACAAGACCACCATCCACTCATCCTTTGGAGCTCCACCTACTTCAAGAAGGCGCCATGAGACGGACATTGCAAAATGTGCCAAGTGTCCCAAATCTCCATCAACTTCACAAAGGCGCCATGATAAGGACATCGCCAAGAGTGCCAAGCTGCGCCATACTCCATCTACTTCCAAGAGTGACAAGCTTCGCCATTCGCCATCATCTTCAAGAAGGAGCCACGACAAGGCCGTCGCCAAGAGCGACAAGCTTCAACATTCTCCTTCGACAACAAGACGGCACCCCACGAAGTGCATCGACAAGGCCAAGCCAAGCCAAGGCCCATCTAGCTCATCAAGGCGCCCCAAGAAAGATGCCACGGTAGACTACAACATGTCCAAGTTTCAAGATGACATGGACACACTCGCCAAACTTCGGAACATATCACCAAGTTCGAGTGGGAGCTCCAAGACAAGGTCACCAAAGCAACAAGCACGCCGACGCCAACATGAGGAGAAGCATCCGAATGACTTTCGTCGACACCTCTCCACTCAAGAGCGTCAACGTCGACATGCCAAGAAGATGGCGACAAAGGCACATCCTATGGTGTCCCCTAGTGCTACCACTTCAAGTGCGCCAACGAGAGCTCCAAGTCCCATCTTTGAGGAGCTCATGGCCGACATCGACAACTTCTTCGAGAATTTGATACGTCGACGCCGAAAGAAACATGGTCACAAACGGGAGGCCACAACCAAGGCGGCGCCCTTCTCAAGCACTTCTCTTGATATGACCTCTACACCAAGTGCCATCACCACATTGGCCCCCATATGGGAAAATGAAGACCTTCTATGTGACAATTGCCAAGGCCAAGACCATGATCCACGAGAATGTCCCAATCTCTTGTGCCCACTATGCAATAGAAGAGGTCACATGATGTGGGAGTGCAAAGTTGGTGAACAAGACGGTGACCAAGATGGTGAGAAGACGGTCGAGCATGGGATTTTCCCTTCGACCAAGGAGGCGAGCATGGAGAATGCTATCACCTATGACCATGGGTCAAGTGATGATGATGCCGAGCATGGGATGTTCCCTTCGGCAATGGAGTCAAGTGATGATGCGGAGCATGGGATTTTCCCTTCCGCAAAGGAGTCGAGTGATGATGCCTACACTATGGCATTGACCTATGGAGGCGAGTTGGTTGTGGAGGTTGAGCATGGGAGTTTCCCTTCAACCTTGGAGGCGTATGGAGATGAGGAAACCGAGCCTATCCCTATGAGCTTGAGTTATGAAATGGTACCAATCCCATGTGAGAATGAGAGCCACTTAGCCCACTTGAGTGAGAGTGAGAGTGAGTTGAGTGCCTCCACCATATGTGAGTTTGAGTGCTTTCACTTTGAGGGAATGAGTGATACACCACTTGAGTTGAGAGAGGTAGTTGATAGGTCTTGTGAGGCCATTTCGATATCTAACACCTTAACCTCTACCTCTAGTGTGTTTTCTCATTGTGCGCTAGGTTCTATGGATGATGAGACGCCACTCCCCGACATGATGATGCCTCAAATGGAGAAGATGTACATGTAGGATGATGATGATGCCACCCCATGTCTACTTCAAGATGAACAAGTCGGCTACATGGAAGCCCCTACTACTTCAACACCTACTTCACATGAGCGGGAATACAAAGGTATGGGTGTTGATGTGACCATGATCCCGCTAGTGGACATGATGAACTATGATTACTTGCATGCTATGGATGATTCTATTGATGTCACATTTGATTCGTTCTTATTCCCATGTGATACTTTGTTTGAAACCAATGTTGATCATGTGGAATTACCTATTTGTGATGATTTTGCCATGAGCATGCCTTGTTATGAATGTTTCCACTTTTCTCCCATTGTTGCTTGCAACATGTTGAACAATTTCTCTTTCACATGTGTTGCTTGCACTAATGTTGAAATGCTTGATAATGAGATTGCCCCCATAGCTTTCTCAAATTTTGGAGATGTTTCGTTTTCTCTTATGGATCTTGCTCCATCCTTCACTTTGCATAGTGACCATCCACATATGTCATATTTTCCAATTGATTTTTGTGTGGTTGGTGATGTGCAAATGAAGAGACACTTCATGATGGATGATGTGTTCATATACCGTGCACATAACTTCTTCATATGTTGTCTTGTGTGTGCCGGTAACCGCATGATAATGTCAACCTCTCTTGAGCATGAGTTGACAAAAAGAGCTCTTGAGAGCATACACTTGAGTCGTGGATCGAACCCGGCTCTAATACCCTTCTCATGTTTTGCATCAAAAAAGTTGAACAATTTCTCTTGCTTATGGTTTGTTTGCAATCATGATGGTGTTTTTGGTCTCTCCTATGACAAGCATGTTTCCTTGATCTTTCACATGGATGATTTATGTGTTGCCACAACTAGGGTGAACACTTGTTCTTTCCAATGGTTTGTTTGCAACAATAATAACATTTTGTCCATGTCTTGTCATGAGTTGATTTCAAGAAGTTGCTTGCACATTGACCTTGCATATGCTATAAATTTCACATATTTGTGTTGTGCTAATGGTGTAATGAACATGAATGGACATGTCATTCATGATATGCTCCTCTATCTTGCACACACATGGTTTGCTTTATCTTTGATGTGTAGGTCATACCTTTGGATGAGCATCCATGAGTTGCTTCAACCACGCATTCCTATGACAGACGATCTCGCAAGAAGAGCACATCGACATCTTGCTAAGGTGACTTCCTTCTACATAAGCACTCATGCGATGACCTTCAAGAATTGGCTACTCTTTGAGTGTTGTTTCGTCTTTCTTGTGAGTTTTGTAGGCTACTTGAAAGGCGCAGGACGTTGAAGAGGTGCCACATCATTTCCATCGACTACATGGTGAACCACACGACAAGGTCTACACGTCTACCACCTTGCCATGGTGATGAGCAAGAGTCGAGGACGACTCTTATTAAAGGGGGAGATGATGTAGCCTGGTTCATGACCATCACCATGTCAAGACCCTCAACACTTCACAAGTCACCATGGACATCAAAGGTGAGCTCGTTCCTCTACTTGAGCCCCATTCCTCACCCTTTGGATGGTATGCTACGTCATGCTTCGTCCCTTGATGATGCTAGGGTTACCACGACGAGGACATGTACACGAGAAGATGGCCAAGGTGCGAGAGGAATGAAGCCCGACAAGACGGTGGCTTGGAAAAGAAGAAGGAAGAGGAGAAAAGACCCAGGCGGCGGTAGTACCGCTGGGTTAGGTGGTACTACCGCCAGCGAGCTACCGTTACTGCTACCGCTGCTGCTGCCGCCAGAAGCAGCGTCTGAAGCGCATGTCCGGTACCAACTGGTACCGCTGCAGCGGTACCAACCGGTACCGCCGAGGTGGGAAGGGCCGAACCATCCCGCACCAGCGGTACTACCGCTTAACCCAGCGGTAGTACCGCCGCTGCGGGATCCTGCACGGGTTGGAGGCCCTTATCCCTTCCCCACCTACCCCCGTTGGGTCAACACTATAAATAGGAGTTCCCCATCTCAGATCTGGACAGACTTGGTTTTGAGATTAGAGTAGAGCTAGACTCCTTCTTCTCAAAGGTCTCCTTCCTCCCCTTGTGGGGATGGTTCCTCCTCTTGTGGAGAAGATCCCTTCGCGGATTCAAGACCTCTACTTGTAGTTTGACTACTTGCCAATCTTTCATCCTCGGGTGACTTTATTGGATCGGTTTGGTTGACCGTGAGAGAAACAACCTCCAAGATCCCTTCTTGTATCTACTTGCCGATCTCCCACCTTCGTGTGGATTCTATTGGGCCGGTTGGACCGACCGGTAAGGGAAACGGTTCTTGTATCTTGTGTGTGTTCTTGTGTTCGGGGCGTTCTTCTTGGTGTTCTTCGTGTTCCTCGCGTTCTTGCGTGCGTTCGTCCACATACCGCGTCAATCCGTGAAGATCGGGCCACCCTAGAGGACTTTTCCTCATCACCACGTATTCACTTCTAGAATTATTGCCCATTTATATTGTTAAATATTTCCATCATACATCACATAACTAACAGCTTTTGCTCCCTATATTTCAGTGTCATATTTTGAGCCCATATCTTGCATTGCACCATCAGTTCATCTTTATTGTGGAGTTTTTCCTGCCTATTTTTCATCGATTGTCGTGGTTTATGGTGAACAATACTATATGCAGCCACCCATCTATGTGCAGCCCCCACATCCTGATATGAAGGATTTGTTAGGTATATTCTGCGTTCACACGAGATTGATTGATTAATAGCTAGCAGTACTCAAACAGATTGCCTGCTTCTATTCATCATGATATCTGGTCTAAGCTTGCTTGCAGCCATGCATTAAGTATCTATGGTATTATCTCCTGATTTTTACGTCTCCAGCTTCCTCATGATCTGTTTTCAGGGATCCTATGAGCAGCGATAGCCCAATATTGCGCCTCCCCGCCGTCAAGTTCATTTAGGTATCTGTCGGAGTGTCGACAATGTGTCATTCGTTGGCTATGAAAAAGGTATCCTAGATGCTATCTTCGTCCAAGCATAGGCAAGATACATGAGATATGCTGATATATTCTGTCTATGATAATTATAGGAACGATAGCTATCATCGACGGAAGTCAACAGACCATGGTGATGCTGCCCATATGCGAGAATCAGTAGTACTTTTCTCTAGAATAGGTAGGTCTGTATAGACGCCGCAACATATGGGAATAGCCAGATAGGAAAACTTCTACTTAATCCTCCTCTACAATCATCCAGATATTTCTTGCTTTCTCACAAATTAGTTTACATAATCAGATAGAAGTGACAAAGAGCATAGTCTGCATTCTTACAAGTGTGACAACTTTTTTTAATATTTCTATAAAATCTAATATAGCAAATGCGCGGAATTCATAATATTAATGCTTCTTAATGTATTAAATTTATATAAAATATCAGATAATATTTTGTAAATAAAAAAAGAGGTGGAAAAATATAATGCAGAAAGTCTAGCCGCGCGAATGCGCGGGCCAGCCAGCTAGTTACTAATAATAATAAAGTAAATTACAGATGGAGAACTTATAGAACTACTACTAGCTACTTCTTATTTTTCTTGCGCCCTGCTTCCACGCAATCCTCCTCCTTCTCCGTCGCCGGGGTTCCCTTCTTCGGGACCGGCGCCTCCGCCTCGTCCTCCTCCTCCTTCTCATGGCCTCGCTTGTTGGGGGCCATTGGAGGTCGTGGCGGTGGTGGCGGCAGCATATCGGAGACGGTGGCGGCGGCTTTCTTCTCCGTCGCCGGGATTCCCTTCTTCGGGACCGGCGCCTCCACCTCGTCCTCCTCGTCGTCCTCCTCCTCCTCCTTCTTCTCCTCTTCGGTTGACTCCTCATCAGAATCAACTTTCGGCGGGCCCAGCATCAAGGTGGGATCATGGAAGTTGGCGTATTCGTCCTCGCTCGACTCCGGCGTCGGTCCTTCAACGGACTCGCCGCTGACGGGGGGACTGTCCCGCGGTGACTCAGTGTGCTCCTGTGTGTCGTTGCTGCGAGGCATCTTCGCTAATCAGTAGGAGGGAGCGAGCGAGCGAGAGAGAGAGAGCAGATTCTGTGGCTAATATCAAACAGTTAATATCAAACAATTATTACCCACTTGAATAGGAACATCCTCACATATACCAATAGGAATAGCAGTAGACTTTTCATCCATTTGCAAAGATATATCAGTTGGTATCAGTTTATCCAAATAAAGTCTCTTATAAAGAGAGCAAGGCATAACACTAACTCCTGCTCCCAAGTGATGCATGTAAAATGCATACATGAACTTTGCACTATATTATTTGTATTCCAATCATATTTGCATCATATAATGGTTGTATTAATGTTTTATAATGATTTTGGGAATATTATATTTATTTCCTATTTTTATGGAATTAACCCTGCGCAGGAAAAAAAACCCTATTTCATTCCTTTAATGTTTCAGGGACCCAAACGATGTCCAAATCACCTGCAAAATTACGAGCGTCAATGTTTGGAAGGAAGAAGACTTGGGGGCGAAGGAAGCGAACAAGCGGAGACCCGAGGGCCAAAAGAGGTGGTCCCATGCGGCCCCTGTACCTGGCCGCGTGGGACCCCCTATCTTGGGCCTCGACGCTGATGCATCCAAAATGCATCTACTTTTCCAAGCACTTTGCCTCATAATTTGCTCCGGAATCTTCCCATATTTGAATAAAACTGCTGAATCTGACGCTGTTTTTAGCAAAGTCTCTTTTCTGGCTATTTTTGCAGGAAATTAAATCGGGGAAAAATACCACGTCATTTTTTATGGAAAAGGAGGACAACGTGCAAATGATGGACACGAGGGAGCGCCGGGGGGCCAAAAGAGTGGGCCCCACGCGGCCCTTGTACCTGGCCGCGTGGGCCCACCCAAATTGGGCCTCGGGCACCGCCTCGCCTTCGGTCTTCGACGTACCCCCTCATATATACAGAAAAACGCTTGCCCTAGAAGAGGAGAGTTTTCGCGAAACACACCATCGCCGCCACCACGATCTTCGTTTCGGATCCGGAGGCCGTCTTCACCGCCTTCATCTCCATCGACCATGAGCTCCCACTCCATCACCATGTGTGAGTAGTCCGCTGTAGGCATGTGAGCTGGACGGGGATTGGATGAGATTGATCATGTAATACTACCCGTTGTTCGAGATTTTAGGGGTTTATCTTGAGGATACTTTTGTATTGTGTTGATGCACTTATGCTATGTTTAATGCTTGCTACTAGGGCCCAAGTGGCATGATTTCAGTACTGAACTTATTTTTCCTCATCATATAATTGAGTTCGGTATTTATCTGCAAAGTGTATCACCTACTATTATGTTGAACCTACGAACCCTAAAAGTGATATATAGGGAAAACAAGGGGGAGATGTTTTAGTTTGAGGATTCTATGTGTTCATGAAGTATTAATACATTGTTCCGGTCTATTCGAAAGGGTAGACCTTAATTACCTGTAGTTCCAAGTTGGCCCCAGTGAAATGGGCACGTAGGACAATAGATGTTGTGCAAATTCTCTTGGTTAGTACGCACAACTAATTATGGAACACATTACACATACCTACATATATCGGAGTTAGAGATACGTCCCATTGCTAGCTATATCTTATTATATGATCAGTCTTATTCATGCAACACCCCGATGTCACCTCATGCCTACGTTTTAAATCTCTGAGTTACACTTTCACTTTTCCGGTGAAAACTGGGAAATATTTGTTTACTGCTGTTGTCCTATTTGCTACTTGAATCATACTACTGCCATCACTATTACTGCTGCAAGTCATTGATATACAGGTATGGTTGAGAGTGACGCCTCAATTGCCAAAGTCCTATTGATATTCTTTTGTTCTCATCGTGTCGAACTATAAATTTGGTTAATACTTCCCAACGAAGATTTCAGCGATCCCCTATACTTGTGGGCATCATACGCTCCGTTGTCGTCGATCTTTTCTCCACCGACTAGGTTTTGACCTAAAACCGCTATAAAAATAACCCCCTGACGTTCTCTGGAAGGAGCGCCACCGAAACACAGAAACACCGAAACAGAGACCTGGAGCTGCAGATTGGAGGGGGAAAACTCCGGCGGGGCGCTGTCGGCGTGGTCTCCATCTTCTCCATCGACTTCTCCACCATCTCCATCATGAAGAGGGAGTAGTCCACCTCTGTACTATGGGTTTGTGGAAGTAACTTATGTATCTCTCCTCTCTTTGAGATTCACTAATTAGCACCGTATGAGCTGCTGAACATGATTACAGTCATCTTTGTAATAACTATGTGGTGGATCTTTTTATGAGTTAATATATGTTTGAGATTGCAAATGTTTGTTTCAGTTATGAATATAGATGCATATTATGTACCCCGTTCTTATTTACTTGTTATGATCAAGCATGTTCATGAGAGCGTGTGTGGGGTGATGTGTGCATTAGTTGGAGTAACGGGGGGTGGCTAGTGCAGTGAACGTGAGAGAAAGTTCTGTGATCCACTTGGGTATCTTTACCTTACTTTGTTGCCTCACCAGGGATAAACAAAAATGCCATGCTACAAGGGTTGTGGGTGACCATGCCACTTCTCCGTGACTAGATCTAGCATGTTCTTATTTTAACTTCATGTCATGATACTTAAAGCTATACTCTGAGTTATCTTAATTACTGAGGTGTTATGATTTAGTTCGCATCTTGGTGGAGTATAAGTGAGACTAATAATCAAAAGGTCTCTATGTTAGGACGTGATGCCCATATAATTAGTAACTTGTGATTAATCTTTGTGTTGCAATCTCATATGCCAACTCTAGTGTTCCATTGTCTACCACTTTATTAAAGAGAGAGTGCAGTTGTGAAACCATGAACCCCGGTCCATTTTTAATCATAAGAAACACCTTTCCAACAACTTTTACCACTTTTACATTTTCTGCCATTATTAAATCCGAAAATACAAAAACACTTTGACATCTTGCATACATCATATAAAATCGAAATATATCATTTATCATTGTTACCACCATCCTTGCATATTTATTTACCATCATTGCATATTTATTTCTTGTTTGCATTACATAACTATCTTTATATCATTCTTACACCTTGTGCTTGACAACCAGAGGTGAGGTTGAGGACCAAAACATTTAACTTTGTTTTATAGGTAACCAAAAGAAGGATAGGAATGTAAATCTTTCACTACTGATTTCCCGAGAGTTCGATATTAAACCCTCGAGTCACCCTCGTGGGGAAAACACGTCTTCCACTTACTACACACTCTGCACTTGGAGTCTCAACCTAACCCCGTTTAGTTTATCACGCAGGTAGCTACTGAAGGCTATCACATCTACAGGTATCAACAAGTCACATAGAGCAGTTCTAACATAATTATTTTTGATGGAACAAGGAATGGTTGGTATACCTGGATATCCAAGCTTCTTTGGAACCTTGCCATTGAAAGAATAATTAGCAAGCATAGTAGAAATTTCCTCATTAGGAATTTTCCTTTTGTTAGAAACAATATCTTTCATATATTTCGAATAAGGAGGCAATTTAATAGCATCAGTCAAAGGAATTTGCAAAAACAAAGGTTTCATCCAATCACAGAATTTGTTATAGTGTTCTTCTTCCTTTGATTTGTGTTTCTTATTAGGAAAAGGCATTGGTTTTTGTACCCAAGGTTCTCTCTCATTACCATGTTTCTTAGCACTGAAATCCTTCTTAGTGTACTTTGTATTTTTAGTATGCTTTTCAGGTTCCTCTTCAATTTCTTCTTTATCAGAAGTATCATTCTTATCATTACGACTTTCAGTTTCAGCATCAGAGATAGATATACTATGAGGATCTTTAGCAGGTTCAGAGGATTCTACAACAGTTTTATGTTTCTTGTTCTTTTTCTTAGAAGGAGTACTTGTTTCTTTAGCTCATTGAGAATCTTGTTCAATTCTTTTAGGATGTCCCTCGGGATATAAAGGATCCTGAGTAGAAACACCACTTCTAGTGCTTATTTCATAAGCATGTTTCCCTTTATCTCTAGAAGCATTAAATAGCATATATTTTTGCACTTTAGTGAGTTGATCAATTTGGGTTTGAACCATATGGAAATGTTTAATAAGCATTTAACATCATTGGAGGTTCTCTCCACAATATCATACAAATTATTAATAGCTCTAGAATTTTCCATTAGATGATTATGCATTCTTATATTAAAGTTATCTTGCTTAACAATATAATTATCAAATTCATATAAGCATTGATCAGGAGGTTTGGAGAGGGAATATCCCTATCATCAAAACGTTGGAGAGAGTGTACCTTTTTTTTGAAGATCAGTACCGTAGGGAAAAATCCCTACGGTGTGGGGTTTTTCAAATTAATAACAACAGCACCAAGAGGTGACCCAATACAGAGAGTTACATCAAGGTGGTTTAAATGGAAAAGAAGAGTACATGATTTAAAAGTTCAAGTCAAGGATCCACTGTAGCAGTGGCTGCACTAAAGCATCCTTAACACGATGTCTATGAAGCATCAAATCAGATTTAAACTTCACTCTCCACCTTTCCAAAGCTGGCTGTATATCTTGGAAGATGAGCTCATTCCGCATTTTCCAAATATTCCAAACCGCACAAGCAAAGATCTCCAAAAATAGAGGCCCAGCGAATTCATTTTGGGCATGTCTTATTCTATCAAGAACTGACATGTTCATGTCCCATTGCCACTGGATACTATCCCAGCATCTGATAGCAAAATGGCACTCAAAGAAAAGATGTTCTCTAGTTTCATATGCTCCAATCATGCACATGACACAATCTGTCCCATCTTCGAGCTGCCAATGCTTTCGGATCATGAGATCCTTGGTGTTCAGCCTATCATAGAAAAGCAGCCACAAGAAGACTCTTAATTTTGGAAGGCATTTGGATTTCCAGATTGCTTTAAACAACTGATCACACTCCACCCTAGCAAAAATGAATTTATAAAATCGAGGAGCTGAAAAGTTGCTGTTGTTCTAGGGAAAAATTCTCAAATCTGGCTGTACCTCCTCCAGGGTATAGCCACGACACACTTCTGTGGCTTGTTCATACTCCTCGTAGGCCTGAGGAGAGAGAGGCAGTGCAAACGCATCGCCAGGATGTGTGATAAGGGCCATATGAGCTACAGATGTATCCTCATCTAGAGCATAAGAATATAGATGTGGGTAGCGGTCTAAGCATAGTGTTCCTCCATGCCAAAAATCCTTCCAAAACAGGGTAGAGTTGCCACTCTTAACATCAGATCGGGTGATGCTGCGATATATGTTATCAGGCTAAAAACATCACGCCACCAGAACGAACCACGGGCTGTTTGCGCATGCGGCGGCCCTGGCCATATAGCCTCCAAACTAGTTTGACCCAAGGGACATCAGCTTCACAGAAGAATTTATGAAGATGTTTGAGCAGGAGTGCTTTATTCTGAAGCTCGAGGTTCATCACGCCAATACCTCCATGTTGCTTAGGCCTGCATACCAGAGCCCACGAGGCAAGAGAATTTGGAGTTCCTGTGTCATCCTCTTTCGCCCATAGGCAGTGCCTTCTACCCTATCAAAGGTTTTAATGATGCCTTTTGGTAGCTTCAGGGAACACAAGAGATGAGTTGGGAGGGAAGAGAGAACCGACTGCGCAAAAGTCAACCTCCCACCATAGTCCAGGAATCTAGAACATGCATTCATTCTCCTCTCCATTTGATCTGCTAGTGGCGCAAGATCATGCACAGTAGGTCGTGTAGTTCCAAGCGGCAGCCCAAGATACGGAAAGGGTAAAGTCCCAACTGCACAGCCAAACAGATTTGCTAATTCTGGTAATCTTCCATCATCAATGTTTAAAGGCATCATACATGACTTGGAGTAATTAACACTGAGGCATGTGGCAAGAGTAAAGGCTTGAAGAAGCGACTTCAGAGCAAGCAGCTGAGATGGGCAAGCTTGAACAATAAGAAGGGTGTCATCGGCATACTAGACAATAGGAAAATCAGAGTTGGGAATTGGTAGAGGAGCCACCAGTACACCAGATGCCATTAAATGATTAATCATAGCCTGAAGAAGATCGGCCTCCTCCACAAAAAGAATCGGCGACAAGGGGTCTCCCTGCCTAACCCCTCTCCTGCAAGCGAATTTCTTCCCGGGGATGCCATTAAGAAGAATAGAGGAGGTACCAGTGGTGAAAATGGAGGTAATCCAACTGATCCATCTATCATCAAAACCATGGCACTTCAGGATTTCAAGAATTGCACGATGCTCGATCATGTCAAAGGCTTTGGTGAAATCAAGTTTTAGAATCACTGCTTGTCTTCCAGAATGATCTACCTGATGAATATATTCATAAGCCCAGGCTACACAATCTTGGATTGTTCTCGATTTCAAAAACCCGTACTGATTTGTGTGAACCACTTTAAGAATCTGCCTTTGTAGTCTGTTTGCCAAGAGTTTTGTAATCAGTTTGAAGCTGGAGTTCAGTAGGGAGATCATTTGGACTCTCGGGGGAATTTGTTTTGGGGGTTAGAGTAATGAAAGCATCGTTAATGCTCTGAAGATTTACTGTTCCATGCCAAAACTCCTCACACAGCCTGTAAAAATCAAACTTGATAATGGGCCAGCAAGTCCGAATAAAAAGTTCGTGAAAACCGTCAGGGCCCGGAGCCTTATCAGTGGGGAGCTCAGCAACAATCTCATCGATCTCAACACGTGAGAATGGTGCTGAAAGAATGCCAAGCCCCTCACGAGCAGGTAAGAAATTAGCAAAATTAAAATTTGCATCGATATCCACTGATGTTCCAAGTCTGTCCTTAAAAGCTTGCCTAAGGATTCCAGCTTTCTCGTGATGATCAGTAGCAACCGATCCATCATCTCGAGTCAAGGATGCAATTGAGTTGTGCCTGTACCGAATGGTTGCCATCGAGTGAAAGAACGTTGTATTCTCACTCCCAAACTTAGCCCAACGAGCCGTACACCTTTTCCTCCAATAAAGCTGTTACAATTGAGAAGGTGAGCCAATTTATTCTTCACAATGATCCGAAAGTTCCACTCCGTGATGTGAAGTGGCCTATGCTCTTCTAATTCATCTAACATGAAAATGATGTTGTTGCAATTTTCAACTAGTTTATTAATAACCGATATACTAGTACACCATTTTTTTAGACCTTTCCGCAACAGTTTCAGTTTTAAGATATGCACTTAGCACTGTCCCCCGGGCAATGTATATTCCAGATGTTCTGAACAAGCTCAAAAAACCCTGGCATGTGAATCCAATGATTCTCAAAACGGAACACTTGGGCTTTGGGTATATGAGTGCCAATTGAGATCACACACGGCACATGATCGGAGGTAGGTCTAGCCAAAGGGTTAACCACTGTATTGGGATATTTAATAGTCCAATTATGCGAAGTAAAAACCAGTCCAGCTGAGTAAGGAGAGGTTCTGCCTGCATGTTACTCCATGTGAACGACCGACCTTTAATTGGGAGCTCAATCAATCCCAAGTAGCCAATGACCTCATTAAAAATCTCAATGTCAGCTAGATTTGCCCCAGGCCTGTTTCTGCTGTCAGTGTATCTGTAAAAGTTAAAATCTCCAACAATTGACCAGAGATCATCATCAGCAAAGTTGAGACTGAATAGCCAGGCTATGAAATTTTCCCTGGCAATTCCCTCGCAGGGGCCATAGACATTTATCAAAGTAAATTTGTCCAGGGAAGCTCTTGCTGTAAACTGAATCGCCAGTCCAAAACTTTCCTGCAGTATCATCTCACCCAAGAAAGGTTGCTGGCCCAAATCACAAGCAAACCACCAGAAGCACCTTCTGATGGTACATATTCAAATTTATCAAACCTCTTGGGTACAAATTTGCGAATAAAACTGAGATCAATCTCACCCTTTTTGGTCTCTTGAAAGAACAAAATAGATGCAAGGCTTTCTTCAATTTTGTTATGGACTAAAGGCCATTTTTCAGGATTGTTAATGCCTCTAATATTCCAACACAGAATTCTCCAAAGCCGGTTCAAATTACTCATAGGTACATAAGAGTGCAAACCACATTGTCAAGCTTACACTGACACAACCAAAGCCAGACGACACAGGCACATAAATAGTTCAGAAAAAATGACACACACGTAGCAAATTGACTGACGTCCGATGGCCACACATGGCTCTCAAAACGACTGACTAGCACACAACTAAAACGAGATAACTTGTGGCTCCACTTGAACATGATGCTCAATTGGGACGTTCTTGACGAAGGCGGGCTTCCGAGAGCTCCTCTGGGTCAATGCTGCATTCATCAACCCCAATCCTCTGCATCTCAGCAATCTGTAACACACCCGGGGAGGAGGCTCTAGGCACCGAAGAGCTGTGACGTCTTGGTTTGCAATCTGGGCGGGCAGTATGCATAAAACCAGCATTATGATTCCGCGGGCTGCGACGAACATGAGAAGTATCAGATGGGGGTGCAAGCTTACGTGTACGGGCGCGAGCGTGTGTTTCTGGGCCAACCATAGTGGAGGAACTTGCAAATGCAGGGTCTAGCTCGCTGTCCAGTGCAGGCTGCATATATTTATCAGAGTTAACCATAGAAACAGAATCATGAACAAATCCCAAATCAAAACCCACCATATCAACTGTGTCAGGTAGATTCGCAGCAAGAGAACTTCAACAACCTCAGCACCAACCAGATTCTGCTCAACAAATTCAGTATTATCCAATTCTTCCAGGACCACCGAGCTGACTGTGTTCTGTACTAACATCTGACAACAGGCAACATAAATTCATAGGAAACAGAGCTGCAGGTAAAACAAGAGACCTAAGCTGGAGCGTGTTGGCTATCAGCCAGGACTGCACCGTTCTCACAAACTGGGTAACGAACTGAGAGAGTATGAAAGTTGGGCTTTGGTTCTCAGCTGGCAGAATGGCCCGTGTGTATACCTGTCGCAACATCCATCCAAGGAAAGAGAAGAAACAAGCAAAGCCAGGAATTACATCGTCACCACCTGCCCTAACAAAAACAGAGATGAACTTGTATCCCCTGTGATCAGACCAGTTTGCTCCACCTCTGCAACATGCTCATTCCATGTCTCAAACACATCATCAGAAGAATTATCAGAGTCACCTACCCCATCCATCATGGATGGGCCATCATAGTCATATAACTGACGCATGTCAGTACCACGGAAAGCTCGAGGAATTTCAGGCCAAATGCCCCGACCACCTGCATTTATCTGCAGTTGAGCAGCTCCTCCGGTCCATTGCATATCAGCATGTTCCAGATTGAATCTATCAACCGCCATATGGTAATCTGTTGGGGAGGGGTGAGGTAGAGGCGAGACTTCTATGATGGGTTCAGTAATATAGTCAGGATCCATAGCAGGGACCGAATCAGAATTGATGAGTGAATCCTTCTCCAGACGAAGACTTCCTTTCTTAACCCAAACTTTCCTTTTAGTGCAGTTAGATGCAATGTGACCCGAATCATCACAAATTTTGCAGCGAAACTTTGGGCATAACCCAATCTCATGGCCCAAAAGATGGCAGTATGTGCAGAGCTGTTTAAACGGACATTTGCGAGACATATGTCCCCAACCAAAACAGTGCAAGCAACGAACTTCATTTGTACAATTTCGTTTCACGTGACCTAGCTCCAAACAACGATAGCAGCAACTTAACGGGCCTGACAGAGATGGGTCAAAAAGAGGATTTAAAGGATTAGAAACCTTTTCCTCAGAATAGGGGATTTGCTGTTCAACATCATTCTGATCGGAAGAAGCAGAGTAGCACATCGAACATTTAGAGCCCAATAGAAGGCAGTCATGACAGACTCCAGGGCAATTCTGAATCAGATGATTGTGCAGACTACATTTGGAGCAACGGCCCAAAAATTCATAAACTAAATCTTTAGGCGGCAGAACAGGAATATTCATTGCCTCTCTAATTTCCTTATCACTGTACCGAGAAAACCGCAGATCCTCCAGATGCTCAAGGGTGGAAATAGGCAATGAAGCACAGAAATTACGGACGAAATTAATGCTATAGAACCTTCCATTATCCTGAGACAGAGCAACCGGATTAACCGGGACAGAGAAGGATCCCAATTTGAGCATAGACGTATCCCCGACGGCGATCATCGGCGGCACAGCTTGGGATGAAACCAATGGTTCGAATGAGCCAAACTTAATCCCTGTAAATGCATCACTCGCAGGAACAGAGACAGAACCAGCTTGCATCCTGTGAGGTTCCATGAACCCGAACTTGGCCAATTCCTTGGAGGCAGAGAAATCCGTTGCAGCACTGCGCTTAAGAAAATCTAACTTTGTTTTGAGGACAGTAGGAGAACGCTGAGAAACCTCCAACACTTCATCAGAAGAAGTCCAAGAAGCATCTGAATGAACATAGAAACCAGTGGAGGTGGGATGGGATCCTCGAAACAGCCTGAAATGGCAAATGAAATCCGACCAAATTCGATCACGAAGCCCATAAATAAAATGACCCACACGATTCGAAGCCACTGAAAACCTGAATCTCCGATCTGAAAGCTTGTAAACTTTGAATCCCAATCCATTGCCACCAATACAGGATTGCAAAGCAAGACCAACGGACTCCTCATTCAGCGAGAATGAAGCCGAGGAGAAAGACACGACCAGAAAAAATTCCTTGGAATCAGAGGAGGGAGAGAAGTGCACCGAGGAACCAAAACGTCGACGAACCTGCGCCTCAACCGCGAGGCCGGGGGAGAAGTCCCAGTGAAGGAGCACCTCCATGGTGGATCAGATCTTGACGCCATGCTTGGAAGGGGATTGGGTGGGGAGGGCACGGTGGGAGAGAGAGGAGGTGGGAGACGCCATTTTTTCCAGGGATACACGTGTACAAAGCTGAGAGAGTGTACCTCAATTGTAGATGAGTGAGGAATTGGCTTACATAATTCTTCTATAGGTGATAAATTCTTCACATCTTCAGACTTAATACCCTTCACCTTAAGAGATTTCTTGGCTTCCCTCATCACTTCATTATTTAATTCAATCATGCCCTTTTTTTGGTGTTGGTGTTGGGTGCGGCTCAGGTATAGTCCAATCATCATGATTTTGGCTTATTTTAGCCATTAATTCCTTAGCTTCATCTGGAGTTCTTTTCCTGAAAACACAACCAGCGCAACTATCGAGGTATGTCCTAGATTCAACAGTTAGTCCATTATAAAATATATCAAGAAGATCATTTTTAGCCAGTTGATGTCCAGGCCGAGCTCTAATTAAAGAACAAAACCTTGCCCAAGATTCAGACATTTTCTCTCCCTCACCCTGCTTAAAGTTAAAAATTCTCTTCAAAGCAGTATGTTGAGCACTAACAGAAAAATATTTCTGAAAGAAAGTATTAACCAAACCAATAGGACTATCAATAGAACTAGAAGTCAGATTATTAAACCAAGTTTTAGCTTCATCTTTGATGCATGTTAAATGCATACATGAACTTTGCATTGTTTTACTTATATTTCAATCGTATTTGCATCATATAAGGGTTATATCATTATTTTATATTGATTTTGGGAATATTTCATAGTTTCCCTATTTTCTGGAATTAACCCTGCACGGGCAGAAAACCCTATTTTCTATATTTTGATGTTTCAGGGACCCAAACGACGTCCAAATGACCTGGAAATTTACGAGCATCAGTTTTTGGAAGGAACAAAGCGTAGGAGCGAAGGAAGCGAACAAACGGAGACCCGAGGGCCAAGATATGTGGGCCCACGCGGCCAGATTCCTTGGCCACGTGGGGCCCACTAACCTGGGCATCGAGCCTCCGCAGTCGTCGATCCTTTTTCCAGAAGCTTCGTCTTGACCTAAAACAGACTATAAAAATAGTCCCTGACGCCCTTCGGAAAGGGGCGCCGCCGAAACACAGAAACCACAAAACAGAGACCTGGAGTTGCAGATTGGAGGGGGAAAACTCCAGCGGGGCGCTGGCGGCGTGGTCTCCATCTTCTCCAACGACTTCTCCACCGTCTCCATGATGAAGAGGGAGTAGTCCACCCCTAGACTATGGGTTTGTGGAAGTAACTTATGTATCTCTCCTCTCTTGAGCTTCACTAATTAGTACCGTATGAGCTGCTGAACATGATTACGGTCATATATGTAATACCTTTGTGGTGGATCTTTTTATGAGTTAATACATGTTTGAGATTGCAATAGTTTTATTTCAGTTATGAAAGTAGATGCATATTATGTACCCCGTTCTTGTTTACTTGTTTTGATCAAGCATGTTTATGAGAGCGTGTGAGGGGTGATGTGTGCATTAGTTGGAGTAACGGGGGGTGGCTAGTGCGGTGAAAGTGAGAGAAGTTCTGCAATTCACTTGGGTATGTTTACCTTACTTTGTTCTCTCACTAGGGATAATGAAAAATACCTTGCTACCGGAGATGTGGGTGACGATTGCCACGACTCCATGACTAGATCTAGCATGTTCTTATTTTAATTTCATGTCAGAAGACTTAATGCTATACTCTGATTTATCTTAATAATAGGATAGCTCGATTTAATTCCTATCTTGGTGGAGTATAAGAGAGATTAATAAACAAAAGATCTCTATCTTAGGACGTGATGCCCATATAATTAGTAACTTGTCATGAAACTTTTATGTTGCAATCAAATATGTTGATTCTAGTGTTCCATTATCTACCACTTTATTAAAGAGATATTGCATTTGTGAAACCATGAACCCGGTCCATTTTTAATCATAAGAAACACCTTTCCAACAACTTTTGGCCACTTTACATTTTCTGTCATTTAAAAATCCGAAATACAAAAACACTCTTACATCTTGCATTCACAATACAAAACCCAAAAATAGCATCCATTATTGTTTCCACCATCCTTGCATATTTATTTATCATCGTAGCATATTTATTTACTGTTTTGCATACATTATATTTTCATATCATTCTCACACCTTGTGCTTGACAACCACTAGGTGAGGTTGAGGACACAAAACACTTACTTTGTTTTGTAGGTTTTCAAGGGAAGGATAAGAAGATAAATCTTTCACTACTGATTCCCCGAGAGTTCGATATTAAACCCTCGAGTCACCCCTCATGGGGAAAACTGTCTTTCACTATACTATACACTCTGCACTTGGAGTCTCAACCTAACCCATTTACTTTTGATGTAGGTAACTACGTCAAGGGTCATCAATCTTTCAATGAGAAAGGAAAAAATTTAGTAACAAAGTAGCTGCGTTTCTTAATATCATCAGAGAACAAGCTACTCAAAGTAGAGAGCTCATTCATGTGCTCTATCGCGCTTTCATTTTCAGTACCACAAAAGGTTTTTTCTCAAGAATGGATATATGTGACAAATCAAGAGAGAAGTCATAATCCTTATCTTTAATGTTTATGGGAGATATAGCGAACTTAGCATCAGGAGATAGTTTATATCTAACACACGTCTTGCAAGAAGACTTTTAATAGCACTTGCACCACTAGTAGCATGACATTCTTCAGTAAAGTCATCATCAAGTTCCACATAAGTTTCATCAAGGTCATCACTAGGATACTCTCTAGACTCAGGTGAACTAACAGGTGTAACAGGATTTTCAGTTTGTTTAGACTTAGCAATAGCAACATCTCAAAGAGGACCTAATGAAACACTCTCATCAAGAACAGTAGTAGCGTCATCAAAATTATCAGAAGTATTTTCAGATTCAGCAGAAGTAGCAATACGCGAAGCTTGTGGTGGTGTAATAAGTTGACTCATAACAGACGGTGAATCAAGAGCAGCAGAGGTACTCAGAGTCGTACCTTTCCTTGTAGTGGATGGCAATATATGGACCTTCTCATCACGACCTTTACCCATGATGAATAAATTGTAGCGAACAATATCACTACCAGGTGAGCTTATAAATAGAGCTATGCTCCCCGGCAACGGCGCCAGAAAATAGTCTTGATGACCCACAAGTATAGGGGATCGCAACAGTCTTCGAGGGAAGTAAAACCCAAATTTATTGATGCGGCATAAGGGGAGCCAGATAATATTTATAAGCCTTAACAGATGAATTGTCAGTTCAGCTGCACCTAGAAATAGACTTGCACGACATAGATTATTAGTAGCAACAGTTTTATAGTAGTAGCTATGGTGAAATATTAGCAGCATTAAAATAAAGACAGTAGTAATGATTGTAGTAGACAGCGGGATTAAAATAATGTAGGCATAGGGATGGATGAACGGGCATTGCATGGATAAGATAATGGGATAATCGTTTCTGTGCCCTACCTACCTCAGTTTTATTTATTTGTGCCACCCTGATGGCCCTTGAAGAGGTTGATCTACAACGCCAAAAAACAAGCTTGATGCCCAATGAGCAGTCTTGATCTCCGGTGCGTAGTTTACCTGCGTCAAAAGTAAATGGGTTAGGTTGAGACTCCAAGTGCAGAGTGTGTAGTAAGTGGAAGACGTGTTTTCCCCACTAGGATGACTCGAGGGTTTAATATCGAACTCTTGGGGAATCAGTAGTGAAAGATTTATCTCCCTATCCTTCTTTTGGTCACCTACAAAACAAGGTTAGTTGTTTTGGTTCTCAACCTTACATGTGGTTGTCAAGCACAAGGTGTATGAATGATATCAAGATAAATATGCAATGGTGGTGAATGAATGTGCAAGGATGATGATAACAATGATGAATGATATTTTTGGCTTTTTATGATGAATGCAAGATGGAAAAGTGTTTTTGTATTTTTGGATTTAATAATGACAGAAAATGGAAAAGTGCTAAAAGTGGTTGGAAAGGTGTTTCTTATGATTAAAAATGGACCGGGGTTCATGGTTTCACAAATGCACTCTCTCTTTTAATTGTGTGGCAGACAATGGACACATAGAGTTGACATATGAGATTGCAACACAAAGTTTGATATCAAGTTACTAATTATATGGGCATCACGTCCTAACATAGAGATCTTCTGGTTATTAATCTCACTTATACTCCACCAAGATGCGAACTAAATCATAACACCTTAGCAATTAAGATAAATCAGAGTATAGATTTAAGTACCATGACATGAAGTGAAAATAAGAAAATGCTAGATCTAGTCATAGAGTAGTGGCGATGGTCACACCCACATCTCCGGTAGCATGGTATTTTTGTTTATCCCTAGTGAGGCTACAAAGTAAGGTAAACACCCAAGTGGATCGCGATATTTTAGTTGTCAACTTACCGCACTCACCACCCCCACTAGTAGAAAGTGTCTTTCTATGGAACGACATTTTGTGGCGCACCCAACTGGCCATGCTCCACAAAAACAATTCTGTGGCGCACCACACCAAATGCGCCACAGAATACTGTGGCGCATATACACAGGCGTGCGCCACAGATACATGGTGGGTCCCCCCTACACAAAAATATGGTGAGCTTTTTGTGGCGCATCTAGCTTAATGCGCCACAGAAAGCAGAATTGTTGTGGCGCATCCAGTTACATGCGCCACAGAAATATGGTGGGCCCCATCCAATGTTTTGCCTGGTATGTTTTTTGTGGCGCATGTACCAGGATGCGCCACTGAAAATTAAGCTTGTTGTGGCGCATCCAGTTCAATGCGCCACAGAAATATGGTGGGCCCCATCCAATGTTTTGCCTGGTATTGTTTCTGTGGCGCATGTACCAGGATGCGCCACTGAAAATTAAGCTTGTTGTGGCGCATCCAGTTCAATGCGCCACAGAAAGCTCACCATATTTAAAATATGGTCTACTAATTAACAATTGTGTGTACATTCTTTTATTTAAATATAACCAATTTTCTTTAAATATAACCAAATTGTGTGTAAATTCTTTTTTTTAATGTGTGTATTTAAAATAATGGTCTACTAAAAAGTGTGTATATTCTTTTCTTTAAATTTAACCAAAAATATTTTTTCAAAATAAATACATTATTTTTTTAAATGTTGTGTATTTAAAATAATGGTCTACTAAAATATGTGTGTATATTTTTTTTAAAATTTAACCAAAAATAGTTTTTCAAAAGAAACACATTCTTTTTTAAAAAAAATTGTGTATTCAAAATAATGGTCTCCTAAAATATATGTGTATATTCTTTTTTTAAAATTTAACCAAAAATATTTTTTCAAAAGAAACACATTCTTTTTTTTAAATGTTGTGTGTATTTAAAATAATGGTCTACTAACAAATGTGTGTATATTCTTTTCTTTAAATTTAACCAAAAATATTTTTTTAAAGAAAAAAATATATATAAGACAGCCAGGATTCGAACATGGCTGCCTCTAGTTCTGAATTAAGTGGCTAACCGCTGGGCTATGTGTGTGTACTTGTCACATAGTAGCAAGCCGCGCCTTTTGTCATTTTAATCACAAAATTCTGTGGCGCAGCGGCAGCGGGATGCGCCACAGAATTCATGACTTAACATGTTTTAGCCCGTCGCGCCCGTCTTTTTCTTTCTCCTCTTTCTTTCTCACTATCGTCTCTTCGACCGGGGCCACGACAACCGCCACCACCGCCCCCACTCGCCGCCGCCGGCCGCCCAACCTGCCCCACTCGCCGCACCACTCGACGCCGGCCCCTCCACGCGCTAGGACCGCCACCCGCGCCACGCTCGGACCCGGCCGCGCCGCGAACTCTGCTCCCTGTCCGCCGCGCAGCACCTCGACGCCGGCGACTTCCACCGCCGTCCGCCCATCCGCGCCACGAGGAGCATCTCCACCGCCCATCCGGGCCTCCCTTCCGTCCCCGAGGTGCGCTGCCCCTCTCTCCCTCATCTCCTCCTTCCCCTACCTCTAGCTAGCTAGGTGTTTGCTAAAATTCCTAACCCAAGTTAGTGTTAGTTGCTTGGTTAGTATTAGTTGCTAGGTTAGTGTTAGTTGCTAGGGTAGTGTTAGGTTAGATTGGAGATGAAAATTTTGAGTTTTAAGGTGTTTAAACATATGGTCACTGTTTAAACATACCTTTAAAACTGACTTGAATTAAGGTGTTTGATGTTTTCAAAAAAATATTTTTGAGCTTTATCATGAAGTAATAACATAGTGCAAGAGATCCATGAAGGTACATTGTAAATAGGATCAAGATTTGATAATTTTGTAAGCCTCCAAAGTTGCTACTTTTTAATTGTCTTGAAGATGCATTTTTAGTTGGAATTAACTAATGCATTATTTTGCCAAATGCATGTCATTTAAAAGAAACTCAGCGAGATTTTAGGTGAGATGTGGATGTGGTGATTTGGATGTTGTATGTGTATGTTTGTTGCCGGTCGGCATCTCCGACCGGAGATGTGGATATGTGTGGATGTTGCCGGTCGAAGATGCCGGCAACTTTGTGAAATGTCTATAGGTACCCGAGAGGCCCTTGAGTTTGCCGGAACGTCGATTAACTTCCGTTCCGGCAAATTCGGGTACTCCATATGTCCATTTTTTGCAAAGGTCATGCCGAAATTTTCCGTGAATTTTGGCATGACTTTGCTAAAAAATAGGACATATGATTTGTGAAATGTCTACAGGTACCCCGAGAGGCCCTTGAGTTTGCCGGAACGTCGATTAACTTCCGTTCTGGCAAATTCGGGTACTCCATATGTCCCTTTTTTTAGCAAAGGTCATGCCGAATTTTTTTGTGATTTTTGACATGACTTTGCTATAAATAGGACATATGGGGTATTGCGACTAATGCATGGGCCGGGGTATCTTAGTACTTAATTAAGCGATTTTTTTCTTATATTTGTTGTACTAACCTTTTGCCTCTTTTTAATGCAGTGCAAACATGTCGGAATGCGGCCCTTCTAAGCACATGAGCGTCGAAGATCAAGCTAGAGATTTCAACAAGTCGTTATGGGAGGTGTCCCAGCAGATGGAGGAGGAGGTGGAGGCCGCCGAGAATGAGCAAAAGGACCGGGTGGAGGACGCCGAAACCACAGATGGAGCTGCTAGTGCCGGTCAGGAGGATGACACCAACACCACTGATGGTGGCGACCACACAGATGCTGCTACCGATAGCAACCCGACCGCTAAGCGGAAGAAGGCAAGGAAGGATCGGAAACCGCAAGCGCTCGACAACGTCACACACGTGTTCACCAAGGTCACGCCATGTGGCCTACCAGTGGAGCCGGAAAAGCATGCCAAAGGGTACAGCATGCAACTAGGGTGCATCGTCCGGGAAAGCATGCCGATCAACACGAAGGACCTCAGAAGCAAGGGTAATGAGGCTTTGGTCGAACACCTCCTCACGAAGCTTCACCAACGATACACGTTCCCGCTCCCGTTGAACAAAAAGGTGGACAGTTTAGCCATCACGAAGATGAGCACCACCTTGAGCAGCTGGAACTTTCGAGTGAAGAAGAAGATCAATAAGGGTCAAAGCTGGGAGGAGATAAGTGCCAAAGAACCGACGCTCGACAAAGAAGAGTTCGAGATATTCAAGGAGTCCTTAAAGTCTGAGGAGGCTACAAAATGGACTGAGTGGGGTAAGTCTATGCGGGAGCTGAACATAGGTAACCACCGTTTGGGAAGCGGCGGTTACCGAGGAAAACAACCCGTTTGGGAAAAGGAGGATGTCATTGTTGCAAAAATGGGAAAAGAGAACATGTGGAACAAATTCACGGACGAGCAAGTGAGGAACTTTGTCCGGTCCCGCTACTATCTGAACGAGGCGACAGGGGAATTCGTTACCGACGATGACGATGTGAGGACATTCGAGAAATTACTGGTAAGGAATTTAATTTCCGCGGATATCTCAAAGTCCATTGCGTTGATCTAATTAGATAACGAAGTCATATATTTCTACATGGGTTCACCTTAATTTCCTTTGTCTGCAGGAGGATGAGTTGAAGGATGGCCCGTCGTCCCAGGATTCGACGGAGCCGTGGGACATGACTTTCAACATGGCGACGAACGCTTACAAGGATAGGGACAAGTCGAAGCCGCCGACGTCAGCTGGTCGTGTGTCCGGCTTTGGTACAAGCATGAAGTTCTTAGAGTACTACTCATCTGACCCGGAGAAGAGAAAGGAGAGGAGGAAGATGAAGAGGGATAATACCGCCGAGGTTGTGGAGCTAAGGAAGAAGGTGGAGTCACTAGAGAAGCAAAAAGTGGACTCCAGTACAGTGGACAAGTTAGTGGACGAGAGGATCCGGACGCTCATACCCCCTGGGTTGTTTGAGGGGTTAGCTGCTTGGAATGCGGGAGGTCAACAAGGGCCCATACACGTGCCCAGCTTCAGCGGCAGCAACTCAACCATGAACCGGGCCGTGTCGCCGGACCTGGTGACCCCACCCAACGCCACCCTGCAGCAGTCGGTCCTTTTTGTCGCACCAACACCCCCTCCCGCGAAAGATACCGAGGCGCCACCACCCGAACGGCCGAAGGAGAATGTTAGGCCGGCCGCCGGCACCGGCGCCCTTGTCTCGACATTAGCCGAGATCAACGCCATCGACGAGGTAACTAATTAATTACTTAGTCCGCGTCATTTTCTATAACTCTGCCTTTTATGACTGCCACCTGATGCATGTAAAATGCATACATGAACTTTGCACTCTAGTTGCTTATATTCCAATCATATTTGCATCATATAAGGGTTATATCAATGTTTTATAATGATTTTTGGGAATATTCATTTATTTCCTATTTTTATGGAATTAACCTTGCACAGGCAGAAAACCCCGTTTTCTTATTTTAACGTTTCAGGGACCCAAACGTCAACGAAATCACCTGGAAATTTACGGGCGTCAATATTTGGAAGGAAGAAGACCTGTGGGCGAAGGAAGCGAGCAAACGGAGGCTCGAGGGCCAAACGAGGGGGGCCCACGCGGCCTGGTACTGTAGCCGCGTGGGACCCACCCATTTGGATCTCGTGGCTCCGTTGCCTTCGATCTTTTCTCCACCGACATCGTCTTGACCTAAAAACGCCTATAAAAAAGGTCCCCCGACGTTCTCTGGAAGGAGCGCCGTCGAAACACAGAAACACCGAAATGGAGATCAGGAGCTGCAGATTGGAGGGGGAAAACTCCGACGGGGCGCTGCCGGGGTGGTCTCCACCTTCTCCAACGACTTCTCCACCGTCTCCATGATGAAGGGGGAGTAGTCCACCCCCTGGATTTGGGTTTGTGGTGGTAACTTATGTATCTCTCCTCTCTTTGAGCTTCACTAATTAGTACCGTGTGAGCTGCTGAACATGATTACGGTCATCTATGTAATTCCCATGGTGGATATTGTGGTGTGAGATAATATTTGTTATACATTTACTGTTGTGTTGGATCTTTTATGACTTGTCATACTTTGGAGATATTCTATGATGCATGTGATGGTTTGATTTATGTATAATGCCTTGTTTATCTTTATCATGAGGTGATTGACACCACCAAGTGTAGGTAGATGAGAGAGATGTGGTCACACACACGAAATATGAATTATTGCACTAGTGTTTAGAATATTATCCATTATGAAGTATGATGTATGTGGGTACTGGGTGGCCAATGTGACAGAAGGCATAGGTATTGAGTGACACAGTACCGTCCAACATCCTTTATCTGGGGGTAAAAAGAAAGAGTATGATGTGGGAGTGAGAGCAACCACGCTAGCCTTACGAGGGTGACCTAGTAACACAAATGAGTACTTCTTTCATCTATGTGTTTTAGGACATATAGCCGTTATAAAAGCTACCATTAAAACATGACAATTATGTGTACTTTATCTATAACATGATAATCACCATAGATGAGAGAGAGGATTAAGTGAACCCATGAACCCATGTCCATTGTTCCTATAAGAAACTCACACTTAAGCTTGTCCTCTTGCTGCATAGAGGATTGGACTTTCTCTCTCTTTGAGAGCTTTTGCTTGGTACCATTTGTCTTGTCCTCGTGCTTTGAAGAGGATTGGGACACTTTTACATTCTTGCTTGGTTACTTCCATCCATCAACCACCTTGTTCTCCAAACTTATTTAGTGCATAATCAATTAAAACTTGTGACACTTTAGTTGTAGAGAATAGATAACTTTTCCTTCTTGCTCCTGCGGATCGATACCTTACCTCCACATTGAGAGGTGCTACGGTGATCCCTTGCTCTTGGGGGTAATCACCACCTGATGATGCCCAACATTTGTTCACAAAAGGACACGCCTTGCATACTCCTGCATAGGGTGGTACCCGACGGCGAGTTGAAGGAAGTTGCTGAGGGCACGCTCATACAACCATTGTGCCGTGATATGCACAACAATAGAATGAGCGAGGCCGTGATGAAGGTCAGGGTGACTGAGGTACTGCCTGAGTTTAGTGGCATCGACCCCCCCCCCCCATGCAACCTCCGGGAGCCGAGAAACACATGCTCCTTGGAAATTGCCCCAAGTGGGTCCTGGAATGGCCGAAGACCCAAATTCGTCTTGGGGGGTTAAGGCGCCGCTCCACCGGCGCCACCTCTAAACCCTGGAAGCCGATCGTTCGGCCCTCGAAGCCGCCACGAAAACCTATTGAGAAGGAACCGGCGCCACAAGCAGCAGTCGCCACCACCCGGAAGGAACCGCCGGTCGTTGCCACCACCTGCTGCCACAAAAGACTGTTGGGAATGTCTGTACCGCAACAGTCGTCCGAAGCCAAAGACGTTGCACCTCAACTTGATGGCAATGACGATGATGATGAAAATATCGACATCGATGGCTTCATCAACACGGGCGCGAGCAAAGGTTTGTTCATGCCTGCTATGGATGAGGAACCACCCTTCCGCGCTCACGGTGATCAACTTGGTCGTCGCACTACATGCCAGCGCCTGAGTTTTTCTCAAAACACCCCTCCAGAAGCCGGCGATCAAGCTCTAGACAAAACGGGTAACATTTTCAGCCCTGGCACACTGACACAGACGGTTTGCGCGGGGTTCACTGCACCCCCACCATCCCCAGAGAAGATCAAGAAGTCTAAGAAGAGAAGTAGGCAAGGCACCTCTACGAGCCAGCCAGCCAGCTCCTAAGGTTATCGGGGGTCATGAAGACATGACATCACCCCGTGCGGATAGCTTGACCCGAGTTCATGTAGCTGGTAAACCGTTGCTGCCTCCGGAGTTGCTCTGCCTCGCAAAAGGACCCATGCTCTCTTTGTATGAAGCTATCTTGATGATGGAGGCCCTGCTTCTTAAAGACAAGAATCCAAATTACCCGGTGTTGATGGTCCAGGTACCAAAGAACGTGGACTTCGTTACTGAAGCACCTGCTGATCTGTTCTTCATAGCGTTCGAGGATGTCTTCAACCTGTTTCACTCTAGATGGCTGGACTATAACTTGGTCCACCTATACGCGATCAATATGGCGATGAAGATCCAGAGAGATGTTGCCCCTTGCGTCACGGTAGTGGATCCCTACTACATGCGTGACAGTCAGCTGGTGGAAGGATCAACGACATGGGATAAGGCCACGGAGTACCTGAAGAGGTTCATGTTGAACAACAAGAGGAAGAACAACCTTCTTCTACCTTTCTTTCCCGAGTAAGTACACATCCGCTCGCCGCTGTCGTATCTTATGCTTTCTTATAGATTTCTTCCGTTGTTGATCCTTTCCACTGCATTTTTTCCGACTAGGGACAAGTACTGCGTACTCATCATCCTAAACCCGAAGTGGTCCATTGCCACTTATTTGGACATGGGGAGTTCGAGCAATAAGAAAGACTACACCAGAATAAAGGGTGTTCTCGATGAGGCTCTCGAGGGCTACGCCCAAATGGGAGGCCACTTCGAACAAGGACAGACGAACGGGGAATGTTTCTCGCTGAACAACACACACCGGTTCAGGCATGGGACCCAGTTCGATTGCATAAAGCAGAAGCATGGCAGCGTGAAGGATGCCTTCTACGTCCTCCATCTCATGAAAAGGTTTGTCCGGGACGCACTGAAAACAAAGTTGCCATCTAGTATCCGAGAATGGACCAAAAATGCAGGGAAAATCGCCGAGGATAAGCTTAGAGAAGACTTTCATCTCATCCAGATGGAGTTGTTGCGAATCATCTACGACGATGTTGTGACAGCAAAGGGGACCTTCAACAAAGCCAGTGGTAGGATAAATCATGCATACTCGCAATAAGTGTTTCTTTATTTTCTTTACTATAGACTTATCATACTCAATCTATTTATATTATTAACCAATATATATACCTATATTGACACTGCACAAATATTGACATGGTTACAAATATGAACACTAATACATGGTTGTATCCATTTCCAGGGTTGCATCAAAGGCAAATCGAAGAACACCTAGCTCTTCAAAATGACAGCCGGACGTGGACGACGAAAGACGGCTACAAACCGTTCCCGGCGCCGCTCAACTAGAAGACTCCTTGATCAGCAGGACGTGGACGTGTACTCAGTTTGATCCTTGTTTAGGCGGTCGTGAAAACTTCATTTATACTAAGACTTGTGTGAACTTTTGTACCAGTTAATTGTCACTATATATGTATGTATCTCGGGCTCTAAGTGATGACATATTTATCTGTCTGTTTTAATACCGTGTCAAAATATATTACTGTTTCTATTATTTTCTGTATAAATACTGTAATATACATGTATTATTGTCAAATACAGCAAATAATCGATAATACAGCAAATAATTTAGTGGCGCACGGTAAATAATTTTGTGGCGCACCATATTCTGTGGCGCACGAACAAAGTGCGCCACGGATACATTATTGTCGAGTAGAGCAAATAATCGAAATTCTTTCTGTGGTGCACCGACCATGCGCCACAGAAACAGTTTTTGGTGCGCCGGGAACGGTTTTGAAAGAGGGAAGCATGCTAAACTGGATACTAAACTTGTGGCAATTATTTTTAGTTCCAAATCTTTGTTGCAACCATGATACTAAACTTGATATTGATCTTAATAACTATTTTGAAAGAGGGAAGCATGCTAATGAATTCCAAAATAAAGTTAATGATCCTCTTTATGTGCCTAAATTATCTAAATTGGAAGATCCTATTGGTTATATGGTTGAATACACTTTTATTACTTGCAACTATTATGAGAGCGGAGGTTATGAGAACCCTCTTTATGCTACTAATAATTATGGGCTTCAAGTAACTTTTGTTAATATGCATTGGAAAACTTCATTCATATACAAAATGCCAATGCATAGAAAGAAAGTTAGATTTCGTTGTTATTACTTTTGTGTTCTATTTTTCTCTCAACCAGGTTTCAACTTGACTATTATCTTCATTGGCTTGAGAGCAACATGGAACCCTGGTATAATGCATGGAACACTTCCCAAGGAAGAGGGGAACAACATTCAAGCTCCTTCATGAGCTTCATCTTCGCTGAACAACAAGTAAGAAGCCTAGCTATATGGCTATAAAGAAAATGTTTTGCGGGAGGCAACCCGGTTATTTTTTGTGTGTGATTTTTCTTTGTGTCCTCTTGTTGTAACAAGAGACTTTGTGTCTAGTTTAGTTTCTGGAGTTTTAAATAAAGTGCCAAGTTTTACCCATTTTGGTCTTGAAAAGTTGCTTATTGAGTTCGGAGATTTTATTCCTGCACGAGTCAGTGCACGGTATGATTTTTAATTCTTATTCTGTAACTCCGAATGAGCTCATATTTGAACTGTAGTTGCAACTGTTCATCCTCTGTATGCATGATTTTTTCGGAAATTTTCGAGAAAGTTTGGTAGGGTAGAAAAATATGTTTTGCTGCTGCTGTTTTCTGGACAGATTCTGTCCCATTTTGTTTGATGCATGCTTTGAGCTTTTAAGTTGAATCTTTTTGATCCAATTGAGTTTGGAAGGAAGGACTACGGAAAAAGGAAGCGAGCAAACGGAGGCCCGAGGGCCAAACGGGCATGGCCCACGCGGCCACAGTACCAGGCCGCGTGGGACCCACCCGTTCGGGCCTCGTGGCTCCGTTGCCGTCGATCTTCGCACCACCGACATAGTTTTGACCTAAAAACGCCTGTAAAAAAGGTCCCCTGTCGTTCTCTAGAAGGAGCGCCGCACAAACACAGAAACACCGAAGCGGAGATCAGGAGCTGCAGATTGGAGGGGGAAAACTCCGGCGGGGCGCTGCCGGCGTGGTCTCCATCTTCTCCATCGACTTCTCCACCGTCTCCATGATGAAGAGGGAGTAGTCCACCTCTGGACTATGGGTTTGTGGAAGTAACTTATGTATCTCTCCTCTCTTGAGCTTCACTAATTAGCACCGTATGAGCTGCTGAACATGATTACGGTCACCGTTGTAATACTTTTGTGTGGATCTTTATGAGTTAATATATGTTTGAGATTGCAATGTTTGTTTCAGTTATGAGTATAGATGCATATTATGTACCCCGTTCTTGTCTACTTGTTTTGATCAAGCATGTTTATGAGAGCGTGTGTGGGGGAACGTGTGCATTAGTTGGAGTAACGGGGGTGGCTAGTGCAGTGAACGTGAGAGAAAGTTCTGCGATCCACTTTGGTATCTTTACCTTACTTTGTTACCTCACTAGGGATAAACTAAAATACCATGCTACCGGGGATGTGGGCATGACCATTGCCACTACTCCATGACTAGATCTAGCATGTTCTTATTTTCACTTCATGTCATGATACTTATTGCTATACTCTGAGTTATCTTAATTACTAAGGTGTTATGATTTAGTTCGCATCTTCGTGGAGTATAAGAGAGGTTAATAACCAAAAGATCTATATGTTAGGACGTGATGCCCATATATCTAAGTAACTTGTTATCAAACCCTGTGTTGCAATCTCATATGTTAACTTTATGTGTTCCATTGTCTACCACTTTATAAAAAGAGAGTGCATTTGTGAAACCATGAACCCCTGTCCATTTTTAATTATAAGAAACACCTTTCCAACACCATATACCACTTTTCTATTTTCAGCCATCATTAAATCCGAAAATACGAAAATACTTTTCATCTTGCATACATCATTCAAAAACCCAAAAATATCATTTATCATTGTATCCACCATCATTGCATATTTATTTCCCGTTTGCATTGCATAACTATCCTGATATCATTCTTACACCTTGTGCTTGACAACCACAGGTGAGGTTGAGGACCAAAACATCTAACCTTGTTTTGTAGGTAACCAAAAGAAGGATAAGAAGATAAATCTACCACTACAGATTCCCCGAGAGTTCGATATTAAACCCTCGAGTCACCCCTCGTGGGGAAAACTGTCTTCCACTTTACTATACACTCCGCACTTGGAGTCTCAACCTAAATCCTGTTTATTTGTGCAGGCATCAAGACTTGCTCTTCGGGATCATCAAGACGTTTTCTGGCGCCGTTGCCGGGGAATCGTAGCTGAGATATTTATCCAAGGGTGTGCATCATCGCATTCATCTCACAACAAAGTCAACGTCACCAACTTGTGCTAACACCTAAGCTTGGGGTGGTTGCACCTACGTGAGCACCATCTTATCCATATTTACTTACAAAGCAATTTATTTGTTTTGTTAGTGTCATTGCATATCATATCATATTTATTTCAGTTTTGCATAAAAAATTAAAAATACCAAAAAAAACTTGCTAAAATGAATCCTACTGCTGAAATGAACAACTTTGGTCAATACTATGGAGAGTCATTGATGGATGCTTGGTATAGAATTAAGGACACTAGTAAAAATGGTGTCATTAAATATACTCCTGCCACTGTGATAAGAAACTTCTATAAAGGTATAGATGGCTGGTCTAAATGTTTTCTAGACTCATTGACTAGTGGAAAATTTGCTTCTGGAAATCCCTCACATGCTAATAATTTGATGGAAAATTTATTTGGGAATTCTATAGAATCCAAATATGAAACTGGGATCAAACAACTAAAAGCTTCTATGGACAGGTCAACTTTATGTCTACAAACTTATGTGGAGAACTATCCTACTAAAAATGATTTGCATTCATTTATCCTTCATACCAAGTCTAGGATGAAAAAGACAAATAACACTCAATCTGGAATCTCTTTGAAAATGGAAACAATATTGAATTATGCCAAATCTAAAAGAAGTTTACTAGGGAATTGAATGAAAGAATATCTTCTATGCTGGAACCTTTAGATAGGGATATTAAGAATCATGTTGAAGGGGAGGATGACCTCCTAATAGCCTTGAATCTTGCTTTAAAGAAAAGGAATGAGAATCTTGCTTGGGAGAAAGTTGAGGAAGTTAAAATGCTTAATGAAGTCAAGGATCCTTTGCTTGACTTAGAAAATTGTAGCTTGCATGAATTAATATATATCTTACAAAAATTTGCAAGTGATCCTTCCATCAACACTAATCAAACAGGTTTTGGTTCCTATATTGCTAATCATGTCTTGAAAGAAAAGATTGCTAGGTACAACCAAGAGTCTATGATACCACCTAAGCTTGGGGATATATGGATACCTAAGGTACTAGTAACTATTGGAAAAGAGACACACCATGCCATACTTGATCTAGGATCTAGTGTCTCTGTTTTATCTAAAGAACTATATGAAGTGCTAGAAATGAAAAATCTTGAAAAATGCTCTATTGAACTAGCACTTGCTGATGACTCTATTAAACATGCTTTGGGAAAAGTAAGTGATGTTATGGTAGAGTTACATATGACTTTTGTGCCTGTGGATTTTCTAATCATGGATATGGGGAATAAAACCTCTAGTCCTATTATTGTTGGAAGACCTTTTCTTCGTACCACAGGTGCTATCATTGATTCAAAGGAAGGGAATGTAAAGTTTCAGTTTCCACACAAGAAGTGCATGGAACACTTTCCAAGGAAGAGGGAACCACCAAAGTTCAAGCTCCCTCATGAGCTTCGTCCACAATAAACAAGTAAGAAGCCTAGCTATATGGCTATAAAGAAAGCGCTTTGCGGGAGGCAACCCGGTAATTTTTGTGTGTGATTTTTCTTTGTGTCCTCTTGATGTAACAAGAGATTTTGTGTCTAGTTAGGTTCTGGAGTTTTTAATAAAGTGTCAAGTTTTACCCTTTTTGGTTTGAAAAAGTTGCTTATAGCGTTCGGAGATTTTATTTCTGCACGAGTCAGTGCACGGTATGATTTTTAGTTCTTATTCTGTAACTCCGAATGAGCTCATATTTGAACTGTAGTTGCAACTTTTCATCTTCTGTATGCATGAATGTTTTCGGAATTTTTCGAGAAAGTTTGGTAGGGTAGAAAAATACGTTTTGCTGCTGCTGTTTTTCTGGATAGATTCTGTCCCATTTTGTTTGATGCATGCTTTGAGCTTTTAAGTTGAATCTTTTTGATCCAATCGAGTTTATGAGTAGGAATACAACATTATACACTTTCTGTACATGTCATATGAATTTTTGTTCAAGGATTATATGCAGCAAGAAACATATTTGTTTATCACTATTAATGCACCCCACAGAAAAGAGATGGGAGAAACGGTGTTTTGAAGTTTTTTCACAGGGATTGGAGGAGATGCACCAAGAGCTATTGTCGGGGGCTGCCCCGGGTAGGGCAAAGATGTGGTATAATGGATGATAAAGAGCTGGTCGGATCAGTGTCTAGCCGGGTCACTTGGGCCGGATCTCCTGGGAGAGTCGGTTAACTCTCGATCAAGCTTGAGTGCGGAAAGAGGTCAAGAAGGATCCGGTAAAGTCAAGCCGGATCGGATTAAAGAGTACCGGTTAATTTAGCCGGGTTGGTCAGGAAGGATCCAGATAAGGTGATCCGGATATTGCACCAGGGCCAAGTATTGTCAGTAAGGTCACGGGTCCTGCAGTTCTACTGACCGGGGCTCAGAAGACAGCAAGGTCGAGCCACGGGTTTTCCGGATCGCGAGGCCCTAGGCGCTGACTCGGCCAATTCGGGAAAGATGAGGTGACCTAGACCCGGCAGGCTACGCCTGCCATTGCCTGAAGAGGCAAGATAGGCCTGGTAGGACTTGACAGCCAGGTCAAGCCACGGGATTCCTGGGAGCGCAGCAACCTAGGAGCTGACTCGGCCAGTTCGGGAAAGAAGATGTGACCTGGACCCGGTGGGATACAGCTGTCATTGCCCGAAGGGGCGAGATAGGCCTGACAGTCCGGCCGTTGGATTGACAGGAGGCAGAGGCTTGTCCTGTTCCTCTTGTCCATGCCATTATTACTTCTAGCCAGGGGCAAAATGGTAATCCGGTTAGTGTATAAGTAAGCTACCACATCCTCCAGTGCGAGAGAGGACGGCGAGGAGGAGAACCACAACCAGAGAGAGAGGCATCATCTCCCCAAGCTCCATCTTCTTCCTAGAGCTCTCACCATTGTTCTTCATACAGCTCAAGGAGCACTCTGTACTTGTAACACTTGAGATATAAGAGAGTAGGCTAGTGCTGCAGTAGGGGTGTTACCTCCACAAGAGGGCCCCGAAGCAGGGTACATCTTGGTGTGCTTTGGTTGTTCTTGGTTTGGCTTGTTCTTGCTTGTTCTTGTGATTCTTGGTTGTTCTTCATGCGTGCTTCGTGAGCGCGCAAACCCTCCCCGGATCCCCCAACGTCCTAGCGAGCCCACAACTTAAGCCATCCTATGGCATCTGCCGTGACACCACCATGACAGTTGGCGCCCACCGTGGGGCAAGCAGTGGCGTTGGTTGGGGTTTCCTTCCGGACGGGCTCCGTCACCGGCTCAGGCGAGCGTGTCCTTTCCGGACTCGTTTGCAAGATCGGCGAGTTCAACTTCATCAGCGACAACGCGGGGTGCTTCGCCAACAAGCCCTTCCCCGCTGACGGCTTCCTCATGACGCTCGGCGGCTTCGTCACCTATGTCGCCACCGAGCCTGTCCGCGAGTACCCGGCGCAGGTGCTCGTGGCCGAGGACCCTCCTTCATTCCGCGCATCTCTCGGACGGCGTAGCGCTCGCCCCGGGAGTAGCGTGGAGGTGATGATGACCGGGCCAAGTGCAGCAGCTGGCAAAGGAGATGCCAGCAAGAGCATGCCCGAGGAGCTGGCCACGCCAGTTGATCTGGGTGACAAGCCGACTCGGACGGCGAAGTTCCCAAAGGAGAAACCGGATCCGGTTGGCCCGCTTGGCATGTCAAGTAGGGAGGCTCCCTTAGAGGATGTCCTGGAGAAGTTATCTCGGCCAGTGGCACCTGGGGCAAATGTAGAACTTACTGTAGCTCAGCTAGAGGCAGAGCGCCTGAGGTTGCAAAAGAAGCCCGGTTAGTGGTGGAGTCTAGGCAAGCCTTTGATAGAGATATGAGAGAGTACAATGCTGCTAATGGCATCACTGATGGATTTACTCCTGTAGTGCATCACTCACGCAAGAAAGCCGAGTTGCGTAACAGGGGTAAGGACCTCAATGACGAGTTAGCTAGAGCTGCAGGATCGAGCTCAAGTAAGGCTACTAGTCATAGATCTGGTACAGGCAAGCCGGTGTATAGCTCCCCGGCTAAGAATCTTAGGGCTGCAGCGGCAGCGCGAGCCGAGTTGAGTACACTAACCGGGGATGCTTGGCGAAGCAGGCAGAGAGAGTCAATGAGTTGGTAGATGTGTGTAACAGGCAGAATGAGGCTTACCGGAAAGCTAATCCGGATGCTGGTGGTTCTCGGGTAGTTGTGTCGGTTAAGGCTGTTAGTCAGAGGTCCAAAGGGCAAGCATCATCCCCGCATGTCGGAGTTGACCGGGCCCAGAGCGTGAACTCGGGCAAGGGTAAACAGCTGCAGACCTATGATGCTGAGTATGCAGGCAAGCAGCTAGCAGCTCAAGGAAAAGGTGGCCAGAGCAGAACAATGGCGGTCAGGCTATCCGGGAGCCGGAAGGGGTAATTCGGCTGGCCGAGGTCAACCACCTCGTCCTCCCCCCGGCAGAGCAGCAAATGGTGGTGCAAGCGCAGCAGCAAGGTGGTGGCCAGGCGGGCTACCACTATGATGACGGTAATTCGGCTATGGCGCGAGCCGGATACCAAGCCTATGACAATGCACTTGCATCAAGACTGGGACCTCGGGCGTTGGATCCGGATGATCAGCGTCTCAAGTTGGATAGGATTTACCAGTCCGAGAAGCTAGAAGAGCAAGGCCCACCAGGTCCTCCATGCTTTGGGCCTCGAATCATGAACGAGCCGAGCGTGCCGTTGTTTCAGCTTGGCCGAAGCACAAAGCCGTATAATGGCAGCACAAAGCCACAGGATTGGCTGATAGACTATGTATCATCAGTGCACATTGCGGGGGGCAATCGCCGATGGGCGGTCCGGTATCTCCCGCACATGTTGGAAGGGCCAGCCCGGATTTGGCTGAATAACTTACCACCGGGTAGTATCAATTCTTGGATGGACTTGGAGCAGGCTTTTACAGCAATTTCTCCAGCACCTACAAGAGGCCTAACCGACCTCAGCTCCTGGCTGCTTGCAAGCAGGAAGAACGGGAAACAGACCGAGAATTCTTGACTCGGTGGAGCAACATTCGCAACTCTTGCGAAGGTGTCGTGGAGGAGCAGGCGATTTCTTGGTTTGCGCAGGGTTGCCGACATGGCACCCCGCTTTGGCAGAAGCTCCAGAGGGATATGCCCAAGACACTGGCGGAAACGATCCGGATAGCAGATACGTATGCTCTTGGTGATCCGACACAGCCAGCATTGGATGCAGTGGGAACAAGCAGGAGGCAACCGGTTAACAACCGAGTAGGACCATTGAGGCCCAGTGACCGACATGAATTCGGTTACAAAAGAAGAGATCCGGATTATAGATACGGTTCAGATCAGGTTGCTGCAGTGAATATGGACCATCCTGGAGCAGGAGATGGTCAGAGACAAAAGACTGAGGGTCCAGCTTGGAGGCCGAATCAAGGTGCTTGGCCGAAGAAAGTATGGGATGGACGAGTCCACCTCTAACTTTTGAGTCAAGATTAGACGGGCCTTGCTGTTATCACACAACAGACCCACGCAAGCCGGCCAATCATTCAACTCGGAATTGTAGCTGGCATCATCGCATTCAGGCGGAGGGTCAAGAGGACCACCTCAGAGAGGTGCTCCTAGACCGAATTTCAGGCCGAATATGCCTTTAACCGGAGCCAATACAATCCCGGTGAACGCAGGAGCTCCAAGACCGGCAGCCACAAAGCCGGTTAACCTGGTAAACATGGGAGGCAACGACAACGGTGCTGGTCCGAGTCGGCAAGGTGGATACCCCGGTAATGAGTACAAGGAGGCTCATCAAAGTTATGTGGTTTTTGTGACCGAGCCAACTGACAAGAAAAGTCAGCTGCGAAGGGCGAAGGAGGTGAATGCAGTCATACCAGCAGTCCCAAAATACCTGAATTGGTCCGAGCAGGAGATCACTTGGAGCAGGGCTGATAACCCCAGAATTATGCCAAGTCCAGGAAACTATGCACTGGTGGTGGATCCGACTTTGGTTGGACCCAAGCTTAACGTGAGGTTTAGCCGAGTCTTGATTGACAATGGCAGTGCCATAAACATCATGTATCGGGACACAATGGTCAAGTTGGGTATTTCGCCGAATCAGTTGCAGCAGAGCAGTTGTACCTTCCATGGTATAGTACCCGGGGTGTCTTGTTCCCCAATGGGTAAGATCTGGGTAGATGTGCTGTTTGGTACCAAGGACAATCACCGGCTTGAGAGTCTCGAATTCGAGGTGGTAGATTTGGAGAGCCCATACCATGCTCTCTCGGCCGGCATTAGCCAAGTTCATGATATCCACTCATGTGGCCTACCTCAAGATGAAGATGCCTGGCCCGAATGGTATTATCACTGTTGCGGGAGATTACAAAAAGGCCATACAGTGTGCCACGATCGGTTCCACCTTAGCCGAATCATTGGTGATCCAAGCTGAGAAGAGCAAGATGCATGAGGTGGTGGCAATGGCGAAGTCAGCTCAGCTCGGTGTGCTGGCTATGACCAATCCGGATGGAGGTGCAACATTTGAGATGCCCAAGGAGACAAAGAAGATCCCCATTGACCCGGAGAATCCGGAGCGCATGGCCATCATTGGTGCCGGGTTGGGAGAAATAGGAAAGCGCGCTCTGTCACTTCCTCCGTGAGAATCGGGATATCTTTGCATGGTCGGCTAAGGACCTGCCTGGTGTTCCGAGGGAGTTGGCAGAGCACTCTTTATTTGTCAGGCCGGATGAACCGGTGAGGCAACCGACTCGGCGTCTCTCAGATGATCGAAGAAAAGTGGTGCTGGATGAGCTGGCTAAGCTACTTGCAGCCGGATTCATTATGGAGGTGTTGCATCCAGACTGGATATCCAATCCGGTTCTGGTAGAGAAGAAGAAGGACGAACCAGCGGTGGTCAAGGTGTGGCGCATGTGCATCGACTTCACCAACCTAAAAAGGCGTGCCCGAAGGATCCATTTCCTTTACCTCGGATTGATTCGATTCTACTGCTGGGTGTGAGTTGTTGTCTTTTATTGATGCGTACTCTGGTTTTCACCAGATACCACTGAACCCTAAAGATCAAATAAAGACTGCTTTTATTACCCCGTACGGGGCGTATTGCTATCGTGTCATGTGTTTCGGTTTGAGAAATGCCGGTGCAACTTATCAGAGATGTATGCAGAAATGCTTACACTCCCAAATGGGCAAGAATGTGCAGGTGTATGTCGATGATATCGTCATCAAAACTAAAGAAAAACACACTCTCCTCGAGGATCTCGAGGAAACATTTGTGAACTTGAGAAAATATCGGTTGAAATTGAATCCGGATAAATGCACCTTTGGTGTCCCGGCTGGAAAGTTGCTCGGTTTCCTTGTATCGAGCCGAGGTATTGAGGTGAATCCGGCTAAGATCCGAGCCATAGAAAGAATGAAATTGCCTAAATGTCTAAAAGATGTACAAAAATTCACCGGGTGTTTAGCCTCGTTGAGTCGGTTTGTGAGTCGGCTAGGAGAAAAAGCCTTGCCCTTGTATCAGTTGATGAAAAAGAGCACCGGGTTCACGTGGACCCCGCAGCAGATTCGGCTTTCAATGAATTAAAAAAGATGTTGTCCACTGCACCAATTCTGGCGTCACCTTTGCCGAATGAGCCAATGCTACTTTACATTGCGGCCACTAACCGGGTCGTAAGTGTGGTTAGTGGTAGAGCGAGAAGAGGAGGGTAAATCCGTGCAGAGACCGGTGTACTATTTAAGTGAGGTGATCTCAACCTCAAAGCAAAATTATCCTCACTACCAGAAGATGACATACGGTGTATACCTGGCGGCCAAGAAGTTGAAACATTACTTCCAAGAGCACCCGATTACCGTGGTATGTGAAGCTCCAATCGCGGAGATCATTGGGTGCAAAGATGCAACTGGCCGAGTTGCCAAATGGGCAATAGAAGTATCTCCTTACACCCCGCATTATGAGAGAAGGGATGCTATCAAGTCTCAGGCTTTACCGGATTTCCTTTGTGACTGGGCCGAGATGCAGTATGAACCACCCAAGCCGGATTACAATTACTGGAAGTTGCACTTTGATGGCTCCAAAACCAAAATCGGACTAGGTGCGGGGTAGTACTCACATCACCGAAGCAAGATCAGTTGCGATATGTGTTGCAGATTCATTTCTCAGCATCAAACAATGTGGCCGAATATGAGGCACTGATCCATGGGCTTAATGTGGCTAGGACATCGGCATCCGCCGAATAGAATGTTTTGGTGATTCGGATTTAGTGGTGCAGCAATCTTCTGGAAATTGGGATGCTCTTGATGCCAATATGGCACTGTATCGTTTCATGTCCAGAAAATTTCAGGATTTTTTGAAGGCTGCGAGTACAAGCACATACCTCGGTTGGAGAACGAAGCTGCTGATGTCCTGTCAAAACTCGGGTCGTCTAGGGATGCAATTCCACCCGGGATATCCTTGAATCACCTAAGGGTCCCTTCAATCAAACCTTCGCCTGATTCCGAGTCAATTTTTATCCCAAAGCAAGAATCTGAAGCTGTCCCTATGAATGTTGATGTCGGGTACATTGGGGAAGACCCGGGGACTGCATGGCGAGACCCGGGGACTGCTAACCGGATCTTAGGAAAGAGGACAGAGAAGAAGATGGTGCTAACCGAATCTTAGGGAATGGGCAGAAGCTGATAGAAGAAATAATGGCGGCCGAACCAGTGGAGATAGATGAGCACTTATTCCCTTTGCATCCAGTACCGGAATGGGCTGAAGAAATCATGAAGTTCATGTCGGAGGGGAGTTTGCCAAATGATGAAACCGAAGCTAGGCGAGTGCAGAGGAGGTCCAAGGTTACACCATCAAACAAGGAGTTATACAAAAGGAGTGCAACCGAGGTGCTACAGCGTTGTGTGGAGCCAGCCGAGGGCAAGGAGATGCTCCTGGAGATACATCAAGGAGAATGTGGGCATCATTGCAGTACAAGAGCCCTGGTGGCTAAAGTGTTCCGGCATGGGTTTTATTGGCCCACTGCTCATGCAGATGCAGAGGATATAGTCCGGAAATGTGAAGGATGCCAAAGGTTTGCGAAACAAACGCACCTACCCGCATCGGATCGGATTAAAGAGTACCGGTTAATTTAGCCGGGTTGGTCAGGAAGGATCCGGATAAGGTGATCCGGATATTGCACCAGGGCCAAGTATTGTCAGTAAGGTCACGGGTCCTGCAGTTCTACTGACCGGGACTCAGAAGACAGCAAGGTCGAGCCACAGGTTTTCCGGATCGCGAGGCCCTAGGCGCTGACTCGGCCAATTCGGGAAAGATGAGGTGACCTAGACCCGGCAGGCTACGCCTGCCATTGCCTGAAGAGGCAAGATAGGCCTGGTAGGACTTGACAGCCAGGTCAAGCCATGGGATTCCTGGGAGCGCAGCAACCTAGGAGCTGACTCGGCCAGTTCGGGAAAGAAGATGTGACCTGGACCCGGTGGGATACAGCTGTCATTGCCCGAAGGGGCGAGATAGGCCTGACAGTCCGGCCGTTGGATTGACAGGAGGCAGAGGCTTGTCCTGTTCCTCTTGTCCATGCCATTATTACTTCTAGCCAGGGGCAAAATGGTAATCCGGTTAGTGTATAAGTAAGCTACCACATCCTCCAATGCGAGAGAGGACGGCGAGGAGGAGAACCACAACCAGAGAGAGAGGCATCATCTCCCCCAAGCTCCATCTTCTTCCTAGAGCTCTCACCATTGTTCTTCATACAGCTCAAGGAGCACTCTGTACTTGTAACCACTTGAGATATAAGAGAGTAGGCTAGTGCTGCAGTAGGGGTGTTACCTCCACAAGAGGGCCCCGAAGCAGGGTACATCTTGGTGTGCTTTCGTTGTTCTTGGTTTGGCTTGTTCTTGCTTGTTCTTGTGAATTCTTGGTTGTTCTTCATGCGTGCCTCGTGAGCGCGCAAATCCTCCCCGGATCCCCCAATGTCCTAGCGAGCCCATAACTTAAGCCATCCTATGGCATCTGCCGTGACACCACCACGACAGCTATCCAAGGATGGTGAAGACCATAAGCTTGGGGATGTGAAGACAACCCCGCTGGACCTACACACTCTCGGTTTGCACACGTCCAACTTCTGTTTTTCGATTGAAACACTTTATCGTATAAACTTGGGGCGTCGTTTTTTGTTTTTGTTTGAGTCTTGAGAGACCACCACACTATCAATTATATATGAGAGATCTACTGGAAATATGGGTTGAAATATGTTGGATGCTTTTATAAGATTGGGAAAAGGGATGTTTGACTTGATTTTTAATGATATATATAGTTGCATGGTTCATGAGCTTGTTTATGAGTAATAGTTTGCAAATTCTTCTTTTAGAGCTATCACTTATTCATGTTTTGATGCTGATTGTTATTTTACTTGGTTTAACATGGATTAGTAAGTTCTATGGACACTCATGCATGCATCTAGATGGTCGACTTTCTCCCTCTTGCTAGCCCAAAAAACTCCAACAAGCAAAAACTTGTTTCCAACACCTTCAACCAAAGTTATTCCAGTGAGTCCACCATATCTACCTATTGGCTTTATGCTATTCCGAGTATGTTTAACATGTTGTTTGTGTTATCTATACCTCTGAATGAAAATGATTATGTTATTGATTGCCATAGGAAAAGTTGGCTATATAGCTCTCACGAACTTGATGCACATTTTACTATCATTGCAATAAATAAAACATGACCCATTGTGATTAAGATTATGATGCTAGTGGCTTGATAAATGTTCAAGGTTGGGAGTTAGCCCATATGTGTTGTCACATGCAAAGCTTTCAACATGCTCCTTCATCTCATTTAGTTGATATCATGTACTTTTGTTTATGGATGCCTATCATGGTGAAATGAGGTGGAAATGAAGTAGTTCAAATGAGTTTGTATAAATGGTTAGAGAGACGCCTGGGCCGCTAATCTAAGCCATGCATTATTCATGGTGGAAATTTACTTACATGCTATGGTGAATTATCTATGACACACCTTACAATAAAAAGTTATTCCAATGGTAAATAAAAAGGGTGTTGAGGTTTTTCATCTTGTTTGTTTGTCTTGTCATTTGGATATGGGCTTGTTCCATATCCTGGGACAAGAGGTACCCCAGTTGACGCTCTTGATGATACTATTATTACTTACAATGATATATAACTTGAACTTGATTTGTTTCCTAAGTTGAGTAATCATGGTGTAGGTACTTGTATTCAAGGGGCATGAGACATCCAACCTTTACTTTGTCAAGCACACTACTCATATTTGCTTTCACTTTAACACTTAATCATTCAAGATGCTATGATAGGGGCAATGAGAGCTTGACACCAATGAATACCTTATTGCAATCATTAACTTAAGTAGGAGAGTTTTGAAGTTGGATGAAACTTATGCATGCTTTACCTCTACTCACATATACATCTTTCCAAAGTGTACACCTATCATATTCAGATTTTCATCTACACTCTATGACCATTGTAGGATGTTCTTCCTATCATTATGCATACATGTGTTCCATATTACTTGCGACCATGTTACACTTTGTGAACTATCAATGAACATCCTTATCTTGAATACTTGATATCACTTCATAAACTATTTGCATATTGCTACTCCTTTGAAGAATGAATCATTTGACTATATGTAGCAATAGTAATCATCTTTGATATCCATTGTTAACTATTAAATTGCAAAGTCCATGTTAGTTTCATCATCTTCATACTCGAGGACGAGCATGGATTAAGCTTGGGGATGTTGATGCATGTAAAATGTATACATGAACTTTGCACTTTAATTGCTTATATTCCAATCATATTTGCATCATATAATGGTTATATCAATGTTTTATCATGATTTTGGAAATATATTAATGATTTCCTATTTTTATGGAATTAACCCTGCACAGGCAGAAAACCCTAGTTTTGTATTTTAATGTTTCAGGGACCCAAACGTCAACGAAATCACCTGGAAATTTACGGGCGTCAATATTTGGAAGGAAGAAGGACTACGGAAAAAGGAAGCGAGCAAACGGAGGCCCGAGGGCCAAACGGGCATGGCCCATGTGGCCACAGTACCAGGTCGCGTGGGACCCACCCGTTCGGGCCTCGTGGCTCCGTTGCCGTCGATCTTCGCTCCACCGACATAGTTTTGACCTAAAAACTGTCGGAGACTAGTCCTAGAAACTAGGGGTGTCTCTCAAGAGCCAGGAAACGAGTAAGGGGCTGAACACAACGTCAAACAAATCCTCAACAACCTCGGCGACGGTGCTCGTCGAGCTCGGTGAGGATCATCACAACAGAGAGGTAACATGAGCCGCTACCCAGGTTCAGGCCCACCGTGAGGTGTAAAAGCCCTACGTCCTGCTAAAATATATTGCACTGCTTGGAGAAGTTCACAGTACAAGTGTGCTTGCCGAGGGCACTGCTGTGGCTATGGTGGATTATGGTGGGATGAGCTCCGCCTTCTTCTTAGACGTAGCTCCTTGGTTATGGAATGAGTTGTCGAATGCGGGATCTCCCTCCTAGGTCATACACTGGCTCCTTATATACTGGGCTTGGTCCTCTTCCCCGAAAAACTCCGGCGGGAAGGGATACCACAATGCCGCCGAATTGGAGCACAGCGCACAGCGTCGGGGGCGTCCATGGACACGGTCCATGGCAAGGAGCACGTCGTCTTGGCAGAAAAAGCCACCGTCCAACCGGGACGGTGGGCTGGCACTACAGAGCTTTGGGGCGTGCCCCACAGTGACGTCGCAGTTGGAGCGTAGCGGCGGCCGACCGCTTTATCACCAATTTGGCAAGTCTTGGAGTCCGTTTTGCTTGCCGCAGCTCCTTTGACCACTTTATACACGAGAATGGCAACTGCGGCGTCTTCGTCATCACGCGCAGGCGCACGCATCACTCTGCGGCGGGCACAGAGCCCATGTGCGCTCTACAGCGGCGCAGGAGCTTGCTTCCACTTGAAGGAACCCCGCGAGGCCTGAACCCTCGTCGAGGTTCTGTAGCCGTTGACCCCTCTCGAGGAAAAACCTCCCGAGGGTGGCGCGGAGACGCGCCAGGGCCTGAAGATCTTCTAGGAGAGGCCTTCTCGAGGCAGAGGTCCCTCTCGAGGCCTTCAGGCCGATCATTCGGTCCTTAACAGAAAATGCTCGGTCGGACAAATAAGCCCTCACGAGGGAACATGCCTCGCGAGGCTCGCCAGGCGGAACGTCTGGTCCTTAGCAGAAATTCCTGCGGAGCGTTCGAGGGTTGTGGCAGGCCGGCCCATGATACCCTGGTTTCCAATGGGCCGACAGTAGCCCCCGGGCCCGCGATGGGCACGTTGGAGCTCCTCAGGCGGAGGCGAATCGTCGTGGGCCCAAAGAAGCCTACGAAGCCTGAGACACGTGGAGCGCCACGGCCAGGCACGATCCCACGATCTCCTCTGAAGTAACGGGCATGGTGGTGGGTCCCGCCACGCCCCTGTAATGGCTCGATGAGCCGATATAAGGCGAAGAGCTCGGCGCAGGCGGCCATCACTTCATTCATTCCCCTTTCATCTCCTTCCTCCCAGTGCTCAACCCCCAATCTTCTCCTTCGCGGCCTTGCTGCAATGGCGCCCAAGAAAGCCACCGCTGCTTCGAAGGGCAAGGCAGTGGCGCAGGGCGGCGGGTCCGCTGAAGCGCAGTGGGACGGCGACTTCGAGCCGGCTCTGAGCGGCTCCCGCTTCGAGACGGAGGCGCAGCTGGACAAGGTGCGCCACATGGCGGCTTCGAAGACCAACGAGCACGGCGCCACCGTGCTCAAGCGCGCGGGTAACTCCCACGGCAGCTTCTACCCCATCTTCATGCACTCTCTCTTCGCCGGCCTCGTTCCCCCTTTTCCGATTTCTTCCTGGCGGTCCTGGAACGCTACCAGATCCAGGTTCTCCATCTTCACCCCAACTCCATCCTCGTCCTCGCCATCTTCGCCTACCTCTGCGAGGCGTACATCGGCATTCCGCCTTCGGTGGACCTCTTCCGCAGCTTCTACGCACTCCGATTCATGGAGAACAAGGAGCGGTCGGGGTGCGTGTCCTTCCGCATCACCGATGGCATGAAGGGCGTCTACATCCCCATCGCGCGGAACGGCGAGGACATCGTGACCAGCGTGACGAAGAAGGTGGAGGACTTCCGCAAGCGCTGGTTTCTCATGCAGTTCGGGAGCCAGAGCGCCTTCTTCGAGCTGCCGGAAGCGCCTCCGACGAAGAGGGCGAGCTGGGCCTCCAAGGGGCTCAAGGGCGCGACGCTTGGCCCTGTGGTGAGGCGCTTGAGGAACCTCCGCGAGGCCGGCCTCACCGGGCAGATGATGGCCAAGGACTTCGTGAGGCGCCGCATCGCTCCACTCCAGAGGCACGCGGACGCGATGTGGCTGTAATCCAACCAGGGGGACAAGATGCGCCTGAGCGCTACCCTCTACACGAAGGAGGAATTGCACGCCCTCATGGAGACTCTCTTCACGTCTCCGGACATCCCCGTGCCCACTGACCAGACGGTGCCACTTCATCGGATCGATCTCGGGCGCCGCGTCTCGCACGTGCAGGCGATGCCGAAGTTCGATCAGTGGGGCCTGGTGCCTAAGGGGCACATTGGGCCTCGCGAGGACCCGGAGTCTGCGGCGCAGGGGGCGCCAGTTGAGGGTGACAAGGAAACGACGGAGACGCCCGCAGAGTCCGATGCGGGCGCGGCCAGCGCCTCGGGAGACGCTGCTTCCTCGGCGGGGAATTCGAGCGCCTCGAAGAGTGCGGCGCCTGAAGCTGAGGTCCACGAGGTCTCCTCAGGCAGCGGTGACGAGTTTGTGGTCGCCCCCTCGCGGCGTGTTGAGGGGGAGGAGGATAGCGACGATGACGATGCTTCATCGGGCCACTGCGAGCCTCGCTCCAAGGCGATCCACGACAGGAACGCCGGGCCCCAAGAGGAGACAGAGGCACGGACGAGCGCGGGCCCAGCGCTTCGCCCGCGAAGCGGAAGAAGAGGAAGTGGGTCGACACCGCGGCGTAAGTTTTTGTACTGCCTTTCCTGTTTGATGTTGTTCTTGGTGTGTATCTCTCAAGGGGTTTCTGAGTCTTTTCTTCTCCAGACGCACCGAGGAGACAAAGAGGCGGAGGCTCCGGAGACTTGGAGAGATCTCTGGCTCTCTGCCGCGGCGTCCGTGACGCCCACAACTGAAGAGGTGCACCACGAGGCCACCGCTTCCTCTCCCGAGGCTGCGACGCCACCTCCCGGGGCGGAGGAGCGCCACGAGGAGAGGGAGGAGGAGGCTGAAGTGACGACGCCGCCGCCTTCGCGGCCTGATGCCCCTCCCGCGCAGCAAGAGAAGACGCCGGAGGTGGACGCGGCAAGGACCACGCCGGCGGCGAAGGAGGACACGGCGGGAACAGCTGCGTCTGCAGAGACGCACGCTGACGTCGACATGGAGGACACCACGGTGCCGTCGCCTCCACCGAGCTTGGGCCTTGGAGGGCCTACGGTGGGCGCTGAGGCTGCCGCGAGGACGGCCTCAGTAGAGAAGGCCAACCTTTCTCCTGAGGAGGAGAGTGCTTCCCAGGGGCAGGGAAATGGCGGAGCTGACGGTGGGGGCGCCTCGAGCCCCCAGAAGGTTCCCAGTGCAGAAGGCGAGGGGGCCCTCGCCAGAGCCCCCAGAAGGCCCCTTGCACGGAAGAAGAGGGAGGCTCCAAGCAGAGCCCCCATGCACGCCTCGAGGTCACCCGGAGCCCAAGGCGCGATGCCCCGGAGTCCTCAGCAGGCGCTGACGCTTCCAGGCCCTCTGGAGAATCGTGGGCCCTAGCCTTCCTGGGTCGGCGGCCTGTTGCAGCCCGCCGAGAGGCCGTCCTTCGCTCGGCAAGGGAGGTGCTCGATGGGCTCGAGGCCCAGCTCGCTGAGGAAGACCGCACCAGGGCAGAGGAGGTCGTCGAGCTTGCGCGGGGCTGGGCTTATCTCCAGGAGACCGTGGAGCGCTGCCGCCGGAAAGACGAGGCAGCCCAGGTGCAACACGAGGCGGCGCTGCGCTCTGCTGAAGAGATCCGCCTCAGCGTGGTCCACGAGGTCGAGGAGACCCTTGCGGTCCTGAGCGCTAAGCGCGAGGCGCTCGAGGCGGAGACGGAGGCCAAGCATCAGGAGCTGGCGGCGCGCGAGGCGGCGGTCTCCACCAAGCACAAGGAGCTCCTAGACCGCGAGGCGGGAATCATTGCCGAGTCGGAGACCGTGCGGCAAGGCCTGGAGAAGCTCCGCGAGGACCTGTGTGTCCGTGAGAACCAGATGGTGCAGCGCGGGGCAGAACTTGATGCCCGCGAGACCGAGCTGCGCAAGCGCGAGGAACAGGTCGAACAGATCGAGAAGGATCAGTCCACGCAGCGGGAGCACCTGGAGTCTCACGAGAGCAAAGTCACTCAAGACGAGGCGTTCTACCAGAAACGCCTCGCGCTGACCAACGAGAACCTCCGCAAGAAGGAGGAGCAGCTAGCGGCGGAGTCCACGACTAAGGAGTAACTCTTCCGCGACAATTGCAGGAAGGACTTCGCGGACAAGGCCAAGAAGTAGGAGGCGCGCTTCACGAAGAGACCCAACGAGCTCGAGGCCCGCATTAGGGAGCTTGAGGCTCAAAGCAGCGATTTGACTCCCGCCTTCATGACGCTGTGGAGGCTCGAAAGCACGCGGAGCAGGACCTTGCCTCCTTGACGCAGGACATGAACGAGATGCAGCAGCAGGTGGGGCCTGTTATGGAACTCGTCGAGGAAGCCCGGCGGAGTGCTCTGACTGCGCAGGTCTTGTCGCGCCAGCGGGAGCGCATGTTCGCTTCCTTGGTGAGGCGTGCGCGTGCTGTCGCGAGCCGCCTGGGGACCGAAGCCCCCAGGCTCTCTGTCGAGGGGAACCAGGACGTCGTCGTCTACCTTGGCTTCTTCGAGCAGCTCCTCACCAAGTTTGAAGAGGTCGTGACGAACCTCGACGACTTGGTCGACACTGAGAGCCGTGAGCTCCTTGGCGTCGCGGTCGGCCAAGTCTTCGCCAATCTTGCACACCTCCACCCCGGCTTCGATTTCGCTTCTGTGATGGAGCCTCTGGAGAAGGACATCGTGACCAGCGTGACGAAGAAGGTGGAGGACTTCCGCAAGCGCTGGTTTCTCATGCAGTTCGGGAGCCAGAGCGCCTTCTTCGAGCTGCCTGAAGCGCCTCCGACGAAGAGGGCGAGCTGGGCCTCCAAGGGGCTCAAGGGCGCGACGCTTGGCCCTGTGGTGAGGCGCTTGAGGGACCTCCGCGAGGCCGGCCTCACCGGGCAGATGATGGCCAAGGACTTCGTGAGGCGCCGCATCGCTCCGCTCCAGAGGCACGCGGACGCGATGTGGCTGTACTCCAACCAGGGGGACAAGATGCGCCTGAGCGCTACCCTCTACACGAAGGAGGAATTGCACGCCCTCATGGAGACTCTCTTCACGTCTCCGGACATCCCCGTGCCCACTGACCAGACGGTGCCACTTCATCGGATCGATCTCGGGCGCCGCGCCTCGCACGTGCAGGCGATGCCGAAGTTCGATCAGTGGGGCCTGGTGCCTAAGGGGCACATTGGGCCTCGCGAGGACCCGGAGTCTGCGGCGCAGGGGGCGCTAGTTGAGGGTGACAAGGAAACGACGGAGACGCCCGCAGAGTCCGATGCGGGGCGCGGCCAGCGCCTCAGGAGACGATGCTTCCTCGGCGGGGAATTCGAGCGCCTCGAAGAGTGCGGCGCCTGAAGCTGAGGTCCACGAGGTCTCCTCAGGCAGCGGTGACGAGTTTGTGGTCGCCCCCTCGCGGCGTGTTGAGGGGGAGGAGGATAGCGACGATGACGATGCTTCATCAGGCCACTGCGAGCCTCGCTCCAAGGCGATCCACGACAGGAACGCCGGCCCCAAGAGGAGACAGAGGCACGGACGAGCGCGGGGCCCAGCGCTTCGCCCGCGAAGCGGAAGAAGAGGAAGTGGGTCGACACCGCGGCGTAAGTTTTTGTACTGCCTTTCCTGTTTGATGTTGTTCTTGGTGTGTATCTCTCGAGGGGTTTCTGAGTCTTTTCTTCTCCAGACGCACCGAGGAGACAAAGAGGCGGAGGCTCCGGAGACTTGGAGAGATCTCTGGCTCTCTGCCGCGGCGTCCGTGATGCCCACAACTGAAGAGGTGCACCACGAGGCCACCGCTTCCTCTCCCGAGGCTGCGACGCCACCTCCCGGGGCGGAGGAGCGCCACGAGGAGAGGGAGGAGGAGGCTGAAGTGACGATGCCGCCGCCTTCGCGGCCTGATGCCCCTCCCGCGCAGCAAGAGAAGACGCCGGACGTGGACGCGGCAAGGACCACGCCGCCGGCGAAGGAGGACACGGCGGGAACAGCTGCGTCTGCAGAGACGCACGCTGACGTCGACATGGAGGACACCACAGTGCCGTCGCCTCCACCGAGCTCGGGCCTTGGAGGGCCTACGGTGGGCGCTGAGGCTGCCGCGGGGACGGCCTCAGTAGAGAAGGCCAACCTTGCTCCTGAGGAGGAGAGTGCTTCCCAGGGGCAGGGAAATGGCGGAGCTGACGGTGGGGGCGCCTCGAGCCCCCAGAAGGTTCCCAGTGCAGAAGGCGAGGGGGGCCCTCGCCAGAGCCCCCAGAAGGCCCCTTGCACGGAAGAAGAGGGAGGCTCCAAGCAGAGCCCCCATGCACGCCTCGAGGTCACCCGGAGCCCAAGGCGCGATGCCCCAGAGTCCTCAGCAGGCGCTGACGCTTCCAGGCCCTCTGGAGAATCGTGGGCCCTAGCCTTCCTAGGTCGGCGGCCTGTTGCAGCCCGCCGAGAGGCCGTCCTTCGCTCGGCAAGGGAGGTGCTCGATGGGCTCGAGGCCCAGCTCGCTGAGGAAGACCGCACCAGGGCAGAGGAGGTCGCCGAGCTTGCGCGGGGCTGGGCTTGTCTCCAGGAGACCGTGGAGCGCTGCCGCCGGAAAGACGAGGCAGCCCAGGCGCAACACGAGGCGGCGCTGCGCTCTGCTGAAGAGATCCGCCTCAGCGTGGTCCGCGAGGTCGAGGAGACCCTTGCGGTCCTGAGCGCTAAGCGCGAGGCGCTTGAGGCGGAGACGGAGGCCAAGCATCAGGAGTTGGCGGCGCGCGAGGCGGCGGTCTCCACCAAGCACAAGGAGCTCCTAGACCGCGAGGCGGGAATCATTGCCGAGTCGGAGACCGTGCGGCAAGGCCTGGAGAAGCTCTGCGAGGACCTGTGTGTCCGTGAGAACCAGATGGTGCAGCGCGGGGCAGAACTTGATGCCCGCGAGACCGAGCTGCGCAAGCGCGAGGAACAGGTCGAACAGATCGAGAAGGATCAGTCCACGCAGCGGGAGCACCTGGAGTCTCGCGAGAGCAAAGTCACTCAAGACGAGGCATTCTACCAGAAATGCCTCGCGCTGACCAACGAGAACCTCCGCAAGAAGGAGGAGCAGCTAGCGGTGGAGTCCGCGACTAAGGAGTAACTCTTCGCGACAATTGCAGGAAGGACTTCGCGGACAAGGCCAAGAAGTAGGAGGCGTGCTTCACGAAGAGACGCAACGAGCTCGAGGCCCGCATTAGGGAGCTTGAGGCTCAGAAGCAGCGATTTGACTCCCGCCTTCATGACGCTGTGGAGGCTCGGAAGCACGCGGAGCAGGACCTTGCCTCCTTGACGCAGGACATGAACGAGATGCAGCAGCAGGTGGGGCCTGTTATGGAACTCGTCGAGGAAGCCGGCGGAGTGCTCTGACTGCGCAGGTCTTGTCGCGCCAGCGGGAGCGCATGTTCGCTTCCTTGGTGAGGCGTGCGCGTGCTGTCGCGAGCCGCCTGGGGACCGAAGCCCCAGGCTCTCTGTCGAGGGGAACCAGGACGTCGTCGTCTACCTTGGCTTCTTCGAGCAGCTCCTCACCAAGTTTGAAGAGTCGTGACGAACCTCGACGACTTGGTCGACACTGAGAGCCGTGAGCTCCTTGGCGTCGCGGTCGGCCAAGTCTTCGCCAATCTTGCACACCTCCACCGGCTTCGATTTCGCTTCTGTGATGGAGCCTCTGGAGAAGGACATCGTGACCAGCGTGACGAAGAAGGTGGAGGACTTCCGCAAGCGCTGGTTTCTCATGTAGTTCGGGAGCCAGAGCACCTTCTTCGAGCTGCCTGAAGCGCCTCGACGAAGAGGGCGAGCTGGGCCTCCAAGGGGCTCAAGGGCGCGACGCTTGGCCCTGTGGTGAGGCGCTTGAGGGACCTCCGCGAGGCCGGCCTCACCGGGCAGATGATGGCCAAGG